>JAPMOR010062530.1:1078799-1124230 GCA_026543865.1 Argiope aurantia | reverse complement strand
TAAAAAAAAAATTATATATATATATATATATATATATATATATATATATATATATATATAACATTGCAAATCGGAAAAAAGTAGCGCACTGAAAAATTAAAATTTAAAAAATACACTTCTTTTTCCAAATCATGCAAGGGAATGCTGGAATATATTTTTCCCATTTTCGAAGTATCACAGTCACGGAAATCGGGCGTGGGAACCGAAGAAACGCCCAACATCTTTCAAGCATTCGGAGGGGGGGGGGGGGGGAAAAACAATAAAAAAAAAAAGGGGGGAAACCACGGTTTAGTTAGTCCAAAGCTATCCGTTCGTTCGTCTCATTCCGTCGGCACGTGACTCCACTACACTACAGCGCGGGAAAATAAATGATGGTTCTCATGTGGAAGCGATTACCAGCGAGGAACTGAACGAAATCCCGTAAATGTGCCACCTAGGCAGATTGCCTTCAATCTCTTTTAAATTACTTTCATCTTAACGTTATTATTGCCGTTTTTTTCTCTTTCTGCTCCAACAATAGGCCACCTCCCGCGCTATTTTAGCAGTTAGGTGGGTTAGAAATAAAAGGTTTTCTTTCAGCATTGATAAGAATGAAACGGTCAGTTTCGTCTGGGAAAATGCGAGTGAATGATTTCATCCGGATGGCTACTGCTGAATTCTGATTAGCATACACTCACACGTGAAATAACGTGGGTTAGGGCTCTAATTTATGTAACTGTAACTTTAAGATGGAAAGAAAAAAAAAAGCAGAAATTGTAAAGAAGTTCCTTTCGGCCAGAGAGAAATTAGATTATTATCGTAATACCATGATTGAGTTTGTCATAGGTGCATTGTTATACAAAACAGCCCAAAATTAACTTCACTTTCAATCTGTTTAAAAAGCAACTTCAGAAATTTTAATGAAGAAAAAATTAGATAAATAAGTAAGCTGTGTAGTGCTTCAATTTAAAATTCGACAACGGCAATGTAGTGATGTTTTGGAGTTCTGCGCTGTGACAAAATGGTCACGAGTACCACCATATCATAATTTGGAATAGCAATTATAATTTAAAAGTTTCAGGGAAAGATTATAATTAATTGAAACTAGTTTAGACGAGCACATAAAGCTTTAATGCCATGAAATTCGGCATAATTATTTATTTGTTAAAATAGAATTATTAATAAAGAAATTATGCCCGGGCCTTACTGTAGGGGCTGATCTAACTATTTAATTTTTTTTTCCCGAAAAGAATCCAGAAAATTTCACGCGTGTAGTGCAAATAGAAGAATCTAAGTACTACATGTCTTGGAAAAACTGTTTACTTTTCTCCAGTATAAAAATGAGAAATCACAGAAAATTGAATTGAAAATTTTGAATGAAAGTTAAAAGACCTGATATTTATTATTTTTGTTTTTATTATTATTTTAACAATTTGCATTAGATTCTTTACGGCAATAATTTTCTCAGTGGCTTTTCTCTTTTCTTTACATTTCACAGTGATCGTATACATGATAACCTATTTTATATGTAAATATTGAACGTTTTTCAGTGTTTGGGACTCTTGTTTCCTTCTGCAATCTTTTGATTGCAATATTGATTTGATATTTATGGAATTCAAGTTTATTAATTAAATGTATTTTTTAAAACATGTCTCTCATGTTTGGCTAACTAAATTTTTCAGGTGCTTTGAAAAGTGTAAATAAAGAAATTTTAGTATTTTTTAAATTTGATTTTATTCTATAAGCCGAATATTAAATCATCGTATCAGTATTGTATAGCGGACGATTCTAACGAGTTCGAAAAACAAATATTTAGAAAATGTCCGTCTGTCTATGACAAAGATAATTCAGAAACAATTGGAGATTGACAATTGAAATTCGGTATACGGTATGACATAAATGTATCAAATTTGGTATGGGATTTTGTGACTGCAAGTGTTTTGTGTTAAATTTTGGGTTCAATTGGTTGAGGAAAACTGGTCCGAAACACAAATTCGGTTTTCGAATGCTGTTAATCACATGCAGAGATTCATCGCCAAAACACTCACCAAGGATAACACGAAAGATTCAATAAAATGTTAAATTCATGCCAAAAGTTAATATTTGTAACTATTGTACGCCAGTACAATGTCAGATGTTCTCAGAGATGACACCTTTATTAAAGAATATGTGAGAAAGTTTTGGAGAAACCACTCTGACTGGTTTCTTTCACGTCTCCAATGCTTTCGAATCGTTACAACCGAATAATTATATTAGTAGAATCGATAAGACCTGGTTGCTCGCAGGTTGTATTTATGCCCATCTAAGATTTGATTTATAAAGTATCATCCAAATATTTTCCAAAAATTTAGTATCTTTTTACAGATTTGTGAAGAAGGGGGGAAAGAAAACAAAAGAAAGAAAAAGGATTGCTAAATGTTTGAGAGTGATCATTGATTTCTTGTTTTCAGTCTAAGGAACTCTGAATATTTTATAGAACCTCATTTGTGAGTTTATAATGAATGGAAAAGTTTAAAATTTATCTATGATCATTATCATCATTCAATATAATTCTAAATTATAATTTACTTACACTTTTACAGAATTAGTATAGAAAACCAAATGTACTGTCTTTTTCTGTCGAAAATCGTAAATACTGATCATGAAAATAAAGCGTAGAAGAAATAGAATTTAAGAAAACCAATATAAGCAATTTTTAAGATATTGTCATAATTCATGCAAGTAATTTAAAGTTGCTAGCTTTTACCCGCGACTTCGTTCGCTTGGAAATTCTAATGTGTATGTATGAGAATTGACGGCCTGATCAGCATTCGGCAGTGTCGTCTAAAATCGCCTGCGAACAAAACGGCAAAGCCGCCCATCACCGCCTGATTGCCGCGGATGTCCTGCAGGCTGCGGTATAACGCCTCTAAAGCATGTTTGTGCGACATTGTGCACTCGTCCCATACTATTAACTTGTACTGCTTCAAAAGGACTCCCCGGACGTTGTTTTTGGTGATGTTCCATGTTGGGGTATGTTCGCTTGCAAGATTAAGCTGCAATTTCAAAACGGAATGTTCAAAATGGCCACTGTTAAGCAAAGTTGCAGCAATGACCGAGGAAGCTACAGCCAGAGCTATATTGCGGTCCTTGCGGAGTTGGGATGACAGGAGATGCAGCACAAACGTCTTACCCGTACCCTCTGGTGCGTCAAGGAAGAATAATCCATCCTCTCCATTATTTACTCGGTTCAGAATTGTTTCGTAGATTTGATGCTGCTCGGAAAGTAATCATGGTATCATTTCATTGACCTGCGCTTCTAAAACCGCGGTGTCGTAGTTTAGCTCCTTCACAACTTCGCTTGATAATTCCCCCCTTCGCTGCGGTGGGGGTAGGCCGAAATCAATGAGACATTTTCCAGATATGGAAATCATTTTATCCTCAATCAATACCAAAGCTTCGTTAATGATTAGGTTATTGTGAGTGGCATTCAGCCTACGCACGATATCTTTGGATAAAGCGTCCTTGTATTTATCCCACAGCTGGAGGGGGTTTAAAGTCCGCAAGTGCACACTAAAATTGAAAACAGATCTTCTATCTACTTTCATAGCCCGAGCTTTACTACTCCTTTTCGAAAGTTTAGATTTGTGTTTTCTGGGCATTTCGAAAAACTATCAAATAATAAAAAATTAAAAAATAAATAAAAATAACCTAAAAACCGATGCGCTTAAAACTATAAGCATATGCGAAAAACATATAATTAACATAAATACAATTTAGTTACAAAACACACAACTAACCTAAAAACAATTGATTTACATTGTAACCTGAAATAACACAAGGCAGCGAATCCGTATTTCTTTAAAATCAAGTCAAGTCTATTTTATTTATTGATCGAGATTGAGATAGCTACAACAGTATAATACACATAATTTTTTAACTAAAATGAAAACATAGTTGTCAACAATCAGAACACACTGCGCATGCGTGAATTTTCTACGCCAGTTGGGTAACGCAATGCAGATTAGAAATTTTTAATTTCCTTTAATCCGTTTTATTTTAATTTAAAAGTACTTCAGAATGAATCCTAAAGATCGATTAATTAACAATGTTTAATTTTAAATGCATCAAACACCAAGAAAATAAACAGAATCCTTTGAAATAATCGGTCGAAAATGTATTAAGCCTAACCTCATTAGTGTGGGGGGAAAAACTGAAACCTTACTCATTTTTGGCGGGATTTGGCCTCAGATTTTTGGCGGGAAAGTTAGTTTTTAATTAATAAAAAATTAGCTACTCAATTAACCGGAACAAATAGTAACGTATGTCCTATTCCAGACTATAATCTATCTCAGTGCTAAATTTGATCCAATTCTGTTCCGCCGTTCTGGTGTGATTGATTGACTAACAAACATCCATCCATCCAAACTTTCACATTTATAATAGTAGTATAAATGCAATTTCTAATTTAACGTATAGAAAAAATATTTTCCAATATCGCTTTTTTGCCGGCTTTTCTTTTTTTGGAAACAATTTACATAAAGAAACAAGGAATCTGCTTTGATACATTTTATATTCTATACTTGAGAATTATGATATCACACTGGAACATGAACTACCAAATTACTCAACTTCCCAGTCTTGTACAAGTGTTATAAACGAAGTGTAAACTGTGTTTAGAGCTGTAACTCTAGGTTGCTTGATAAATGATCTCGCAGATACGGCGTGTTAAATATCAGTGTTCGATCAATTACCCATTAAATTTCTCCCTTGGACTACCCTTTCTCTTTGTGATTAATTGGTACCTATAATTAACAATTATGGGTGTAGAAAGTCACGCAGTACCTCTGCCCCACCTGTGTCCGGCATGCGTGTTGTAAGGTGGCTCAGCCATTACTTTCTGCGATCTACTCGTCACTGGATTTCCACAATCAATCATGGTTTTGGTGCTATCTACGTAAGTTAATCCAGTTTATTGTTTAATATATTTATACGCACCGTGCGACAGATAGGTGCGAAGGGGAACTGGGATGTTGCGGTCTACCTTCGTTCTTCGACTATTACCTGGATTGTGGAAGTCGTGACACAACTTTTATCTTTAAACGGAAAGTATTTTATTTTTTTATCTCAATTTAGTGAATGAATTGCTGGTTGCGCATTTTCTAGGTTATTGATCTACATTCTTTACCCTAAATTGTTATGAATCGCGGAATAGCCGTCTATCTGATTCTAAAGTATAATTGGATTAATTATGTACGAGTTTCTGCTTTGAAATAAGTTGATGTATGGTGATCTAAGAAAAAAGTGTAGAAAGCATATTAATGCATGTTCTTCAAAGATACCTTTTAACTTTTATTTAAAAAAAAAGAAAGAGCAATAAGAATAACATTTTAATCGCATAGAATCTTTCATATAAGTCAATTTGTTGGTTTTTTGGCATTTAAAGTATTTTCTCTTGACATGGTGTTTTACTCTATCTCTCTATATTTCTTTTTCAACCTGCGTTAGTGGTCTCCCCAAACTTTCTCGCATGTTTTTTAATACAAATGCGTCAATGCCCGTTGAACGCCTTGCATGATATTGACGTACAATAGTTATGAAATATTAACCTTTGGCCTGAATTTAGCATTTTTACTGAATCAGTCGTGTGATCTTTGGAAAATATTTTGACAATTAATACCTTGCATAAGGTCAAATGAACCCAAAAAATCGAATTTAGTTTTTAGACGCGTTCTTCCCAACCGACTGAAACAAAAATTTGACATAAAACTACATTTAAAGTCGCAAAATCACGTGCCAAATTTAATGGAATTAAGTCATTCCATTTTTTAGTTATAGCGTTTACATGTTTCTGAAAGTACAGACCGACAGGACAGGATTTTATTCAAAATTTAGTTGGCGTTTACGCTAAAGTTGTGAAATATGTGTATCAAATTTTATCTAGCTCTCTTCGTTTTGTAGTTACCGTGTTTACTTCCATTTGGACAGACAGGCTTCCTCTGAACGGATTTTGCTTAAAATTTGATATATATATATCTACAAATTTGGTTTTAAGCTTGTATATCAAATTCCATCTGTTTAGCTCAAAGCGTGTTTGAGTTATCTTTACCACATACAGGCGGATATATTATAAAAATGTGTTTTTCGAACTCGAAGAGGTCTGAAACCTGGAGATTCGTCAGTGTAATGATAAATTAATCATTTATTATTAATTAATAATAAATTAATCATTCTTCAAGGTAAAAATAAGGTAATGATAAATTAATCATTTGTAAACATCTTTACGATGTTTCGAACAAAATTGAATCCCCTTTATTGATTTTTTAAAATCTAAATTAACTTTCTTGATTGTCTATAATTAATTCATTTTCCAAAACATTTTATTCGGCTGTTCTCAAATATTTCGTTTCCTGAATATTGATCCTTATCAATGATGACTTCTGAACAGATTTCTGTTTTCTTCTGCTGTCTCTAATCCTAAAATGAGAGTATTGCGAATAGAATAGATCAGGTTTATTTATAACTGGTTTTAAATATTGACAGTTTCCTGTCATTATTTTTATTTCAAAAGACGGCTTTTCTGAGAGTAATTTTCCCCCTGATAAACATCGCATATTTTCGCAGAATTTTCTTTAAAATTAAATAATGCTTGTTTAATGGTGCTTTTGATTTGGGTCTTATTTATTTTTTAATATTTAAACTAGAATATTTCGATTAATTTTTGCTGTTTCTCAATTCTTATATGAAAATATTCTAAGTTGAAAGCTTTGGAAAGATGAAAATTAAATAACCCCCATCACTATTTAATTTCATGATTAACCGATCTTAACTCTTCAGTAGACTGTGATTAAAATTTCATTCTACAGATAGTTATCAAAATAATGGAAACATCTGTGAATAAAAGTGAGATTTTAGTATGCTCTTCTTAAATATTAAAATATAATCCTAGCTACCAGTTTGCTTGTGATTTTTTAATTAAAGAATATATATCATGACAGTATGAGGTAGCTTTAGTGAAGTTGTATACGTTTTGAATTTTTGTCAAAAGCCTAAAATGTCAGATTTCACAAATTTTCAAAGAGGCCAAATTCTAGAAGTCTGACTAGTTGAAGCAACTATGACCGAAACATCGCAGCTTTTAGACTTTTCTCGAGTTTTAGTGTCTCACGTCATGACAATGTACACAAAGGACAAGTTTGGGCAAAGCAAAATTGTATGCTGAAGATGAGTGAAAGAGACCGACAGGTATTGAAGCGGATTGTAACATCAAAAAAGAAACAACGGCACTCGTAGAGCTCAATCAACATCTGGTTTCTCTAGTGTTAATAATTACATATAGGAGGCACCTTCATAAACAACATTTATGGTCGAACATCAATTCCCAAGCCACTTGTCACAGATGTTAATGCCAGATTCGTTTACAATGGTGCCAAAACCACAAAATTGGGATCGATTGATAAGTGGAAGACATTATGTGGTTAGATGAATCATCTTTCACACTTTTTCTCACAATAGGGCAGGTACATTGTTGAAGGGCACGTGCAGAAGCATATGATTGTTGTTGGCTTCTTCCAGTGAAAGTTGGAAAGGCATGGAGGTGGATCTGCCATGGTATAGGTAGCCGTGTTTTAAGTTTTCTGCTGGCCCAATCGTAACTCTGAAAGGAAAGATCACTGGTGAGAAGTATTAGCTGATCAGGTCCATACTTTGATGCAAACTTTGTTTCCTGCAGGAGAAGTTTTTCAAGATGATAATGTTCCTCTTCCTGCAACGGGATTTTTCCAATCGTGGTTTGATGAACGCAAGGAGGAGGTGAAACATCTACCTTGGCTGCACAGTTCCCCGACCTGTGGTATAATCTAACTGCAATAGTCTATTTTAAAACTTCAATCTGGTATCGATATCCTCTCCTGCTATCTCTCCCAGAACTTTCACAATATCTCCATGAAGTATTTCTCTAAACACACATAAACTCTCGTAGGATTCTATTTTCTTTCGAACCTAAGCTGGATCGCTTGCCAAAGTTGGCGCTATGCTTTATTAGGAAAGTATTGTATATATTATATATTCCTTGTACTGTTTGCCAATGGATTCTAAAACCTCCCTCGCTTTTGCGCATACTTTAAGATGGGTTTAACTCGATAAAATAGGGGTGAAAGAAAAGATAAAAGGAAAAGATGTTTACATTTAACAATAAAATAAATTCCGAAAATGCGCATATTCTTCCGCGTTTCACCTTTAGTGAGATAGACTCGTCGGAAAGTGATCGTCTCAGGATACTAAAAGGGAAAGTATTCCTGTGTGGTGTTTCCACTTGCATATTAAAGAAACAATTTGAATATTTCTTAACATGTTCAATTTATGGACAAAATAACATGACTCGGAAAAACTGAGAACATATAAATAAGATTTCAAGCGTTGTCAGTTTTTTTGTATTTTTTTACATTTTTCTCTTAATTTTAATAATTTGATTAACTAAACAGATTCAAATCATTTCTCCAAAATTAGTTCATTGAGTACAAACCATGGTGATATGATAATTTTTAGGCTTCATTCATTTTTGTTTAGAGACTATTTTTTAAAAATGTACTCTTCATTGTAACAACGATAACTTGCTCATAAAAATAATATCAAGGTATCAGTAGTTATTAAAATAATGAAAAGTATCATTGTAAAATATACAAAATATTTCGAAAAAAAACTTTTAACAAACCATTTCTTTGTGAGCATCTACTATTTAAATAGTAAATACCTGCCAAATTTGATAGCTCTAGAGCTAACTTTTCTGATTTGTTAAGCGTTTTAAATTATTTTTGTATGGTGTATGTTGCATCATACAATATGCAAATAATATTCCATCTACAGATATTATCGTGTAAAAAAAATCAGATGAATTTACACCTCCTCAAAAAGTATTTGCATATTAAATATGTCGATACAATAAAAAAAATAATATACGCTTAGCTTTATATCTTTCTAAAATATCTGGTATGACGAAACACTAATCACTAACAATCTACAGCCTTATCAATATCTTGTATATTGATAATTGCAAAGATATATGGTATGGCTAGTAAAGCAAAAGCAACAAATTAATCATAAAATATTATTAATATATCATTTAGATGTATCCCTGAGATTGATCTCAGATGAACATCCAATTCATTTCCTATAACTAATTCCGTGCTTTCGCAGTCACCTGCTGTGCTCACCACTCCCTTTGGTGGATTGAATGTGCATCAACTGTGCCATCTTTCTTGGAGAAAGATAGAACCAAGCCCAACAATCGCGCCTGGTTTGCACTAATGTGAAAGCATATTGACAACCATTACCTTCAATTGGCGGACGACGCCGTGAGCATGCCGCTTGCAGCGGCATTTATTTTCCATGGCAATTGTCTCTATGAAGTGTATCTTATAAAGTGTTAAATGGCGAAAATTTCGCTCGTGACCGGGGTGTTGTATTATGTCCGTTTTGTTTTATGACGATGAGCCGATTTTGTTGGGTGTGGGCCGACTTTAAAACAATGGAAAGTAGGCGATGAATGAATTAGATATTTTCAACTTTACTGCACACTGTAAGCGGAATCATGTTGTACTATAAAATTTTCTGTAATCAAAAGTTGTAGGGCATTAATAGGTTTTTGATTTCGCAAAAATGTTTTGAATTACATCTGAATTCACTTCTGTTTTGTAATATCATAATGAGTTTGAGTGGGTACCACAATAAATCTTTTTGAGTTTGTTCTCTCTTGCTATAAACTTACTTAAATCTGCCCTCTTTTACCTGATGGAATTTTCTTTTTATTCTCAATTTTTGTATTATTACTTAAGCGACGCGAATATATTGCATTTTTGTTAAATCGGAGAAACAGTTAACTTAAAAAAAACCCAGAAATTCCATTTGTTTTTCCTTTGTTAAAATAATTGTATTATCTCCAAATCATATGCTAATATTATCAGTACCCCTAATGTATATCTCGTTTCATTTTGTTTTGAATTTGCTGTATAACGAAACTAGCGTATTATGATACTTTTGTGTTTTAATACACGTGATGAATCGAGAATCATAAATTCACCTAATACAATGGTAAATCACACAAAATAATATAAAACGGTATTAGAATAATGAGCAGACTTATCATTTATATCCACTTCAGGTCCTTATTGAAATTGTTTTTTTGTGTAATTTTTGTTTTTCTATAAGAAACCCAAATTTAAAATTCAAGTCCAATTTAAGTGTTACAATGGAAATCCGATAAAATTAATATTAGTTGCAAGAAAAATGTTTACATTATTGAAATTTTTATTAAAACTGGGAAGTAATTTAAAATTTCAATTCAAAAGTCTAGAAATAAGGGCAAGAAAAAAGGATTTTTAAAAAGTTCGTATGTTACTTTATTGTTTAGGTGATAATATAAATGAAAATGTTTCATTGGCCAGTTAACAGTTTCGACCTCTTCGGAAAATGCGTATCTAAATTGTGTCTCAAAAATTAATCCTGACTTAACTACTTATTACTCCTGACGAATAAACTTGTCATAACACAAGATTTTGTACTTTTTCCATGACGAGTATACTCGTCAAAAACAGTTACCTGATTAACGGTACATTTCACAATCACAAAAAAGAAACAATAAGTATTTGTATCTTTAATTTTCGCATAATGTTGATACAAAAAATCATGGATTCAAACATTTTTTCTTTTAGAACGAGTCTAATCAAACCGATTTATGAAATTTTGGTGGAATCTTGTTGTTTTACTTTGTCAAGGTTTTATCTGGTGTTTCGAAACATAAATAAAGAAATGTAGCAGACGCGTTGAAAGTGAGACATTGATTTGATTCCTAGAACTACTGTCTGCCTTTCGATGTGCGATTTTGTGATGATTGAATCAATCATTAATTTCGTTCTCAGATTTCTAGCACTTATTTGCTTTACAAAAGCTATCTTTTGTCGTAGTGCTGAAATGATTAATTATGTATACTGGCCAAGGGTCCCATTTCCTTCCTTGTTATTCATACCCCTCTAATGGTTTTTTAATAACTTTGCTTTGATAAATTTTAATAGCTAATTAGAGGGTATCGCCTTTGTACCAAGTACTCTCACCATGTTTGGAACTCCGGACCTGTGAATTTATTCCCATGTGTTCGTTATCCAGAGCAATCGGAAAACCAGTCGCCTAGAAGAACAAAAAACAGAATTGTTTACAAAAGGCCTTCGTTTTGAATCATACCTGCAATTCCCACACCTGGATTGCCTTTTCTTTCATTGACTGGGCGGCCAGGGTGCTGGGTGGAAGCATAAAAGGTGGAATTATTTAAATTTGTTTATTTTATTTTAATGAAAAAAGAGTGTGGTCGTTGTTAAAATGCAGTTGTGGGTGGAGAGGTTTCAAAACGGCTGTCAGAGGTGAGTTCAGGTGCTGCTCGTAGATAAAATTAAGAGCTGACATGCCACCAAGTCATTAGTTTTAAAATATGTTTCCTTCTTTGCACAAAGAAAGATGGGTAATTTGTCTAAACGGTGGTATTAACTTGTAACACCGTAGCCATATTATGATTGTAAATTTCAACGACAGTTTAAATAATTAGTATTAATATTAATTTAATTATGAAAAAATATCAAATATAATAAATGCCAATTTTATTTCATGATTCAAAGATAATTCAGCAGTGAAGTTCTTAGTCCTAGTATTGATTTAATTTATGACAAGAATGTAATTTTATTTTTCTTGGTTGATTGAAAATATATTATTTTGATAGCACGAGGAAAATGTGAAAATAAATAGTTGAAACTTAAATATACTTCAAATATACAGTTAAAGGTGATCCAGTCTGAAGAAAAAGAAATAAGAGTTAATGTGTTAATGCTATTTTAAAATGCCATCTACAATAGAAAAAAATCATGATTTCAATATATATATATATATATATATATATAATATTTCTACGCTTTTTTTTTGTTGTTGTTGTTACGGAAATGACATTTTAAAAATAGCAAGAACATATTACATATTTTTCTTTTGACATAGTCGTTGTTTTTTTTGTATATTGACAATATATACTATTTGTAACTGTCGTTTACGTTGCACAACTGGCTATTATCGGAACTTCTATTATACCTGCTGATTAATTAGAATATTTAGTTAATGAAAACAAAATTCTTTCCACTATTCAGCAATTTACTTTAAAAAGCTCCACTAATTAAAAATCTTTAAAATTAAAAAAATGTGCAACATTAGGTAGGTTTTCCCTCTATTGTTTAATGAAATAGCCAATCCTGGTTACGCTTAAAAGTCATTGATTAAATGGGTGGTTCAGAATGTTGATATTAAATACAAAGAATGGAAGAGAAGGTTTAAAAATGTTTACATATTCCTTTAAGATTTTTCATTTCTTATAGTGCTGTTTACCAGAATTGTGTTCGTCTCTGGTAATTGTTACAGGTTCTTGTAAAAATTCCAAGCAATATATTGTCTTGTTTAACGAACCTTATAATAAAATTAGATATTCGTACTTTGTTTATAAATATGTAATATCCATAAAATGTATTAAACCTCTATATATTTTTTCAGAATTTTCCAAAAATAATAACAAATAAATATGTCAGTTATTGTGTCATTAGATACAATATACTCAACAAAATTTGTTATCCCTAAATTATAAACTTCTAGAAGAGATATATCTTGTAACTTTTTATATTCGCAGAGAGTTATGATATGTATTAAAGGTTTTAGATCCAGTACATCAAATAGTTTTTTTTTAATACTTCGTAAACCAGTTTAAATTTTTTAAACTTGAACGATTTGTTTTGTTTTATTTATTTCTTAAAAATATACAGATTTCATTTTTTATCTATCCTATCCCTTGCATCAGAAAAAAGGGCACAATTAATGAAAAACTGTGATATAAGATTTGTTTCCCGTACTTTTGTAGTCTATTAATTTAGATGGTTTTCATTCTATTTAGAATATTCAAGTAAAAAAGAAGAAGAAAAGTGTATAAATGCTATTTTATAAAAAAATTATGATGTCGGTGTATTGAAATCGCCATACTTTTATTCGGTTTTGGCTATACAGAGAAATTTGTTCATTGAACCCTCTTGCAGATTAGTTTTCCAATCCGAGGCTGGCGAATGACTTTGAATATTTAATATTTCCCACCCTATATAATCAAATATATCTTCACTTCAAATTATGCGGGAGGATAATGAAATTATTTTCATCTCAATAAGTGCACTTCCTCTCGCTTATTTTTTTCGTTTTTTTTATTTGTATTTTATATTAAATGCAAGTACACATAGAATCTCGATTCTCCCACGCAAACGCAGCCACCGCCCTAACTATGATCTACTGCTTTGTTATAATTTCTCACTATATTTTTTATATATTTCCTTAAGAGAGCAAAAAGCATTAATCATATAGAGCAGCAATTCCCATTTCAAATCCAGTGAATTAAACCATTGTAATTTTCTGAGATTAAGTTGTTTGCGCGAACATACATTTCATTTGTAGAAAGTGTCTGTCTCTCGTGGAAGTGAATTTGGATGGATTGTCTGTCTCTCGTGGATGTGAGATTTGATTATGTGATATTTTGAGCAATCTTTTGTCAAAGGTAATCAGTGTTTTCCATGAAGTGTAAAAAGTATTATTTGCGATGATTTATGTTGAAGATTAGGCATCATTTTTTTAAAAAAGGCTTGCCTGTTCTTTCGTGTAACTTTATCATTTTTTACTCATTTCCAAACTTCTCACAAATCAATTTGCCTCTTAAAATTTTCATAATCGCTGTTTTGATTTCTGGACAATCTCAAAAGTTTCATCTTTCTCTGTTCGCTAAAATATATAATTATTCTTGTCAATTTCATATAGTCTTTCCTGCGTAGTAATTGTGCTTAAAGTTTGAAAAAAATCGAATTATTCAACAAAAGCGTTTTTTTTATTGTTATTGTTGCTACGTTCCTTGTATGTTTTCTTTTTTACCTTTGTTATTAAGTAATTTCAGAAACTGTGTAAAATGCGTCTTTTGATATCGGTTTTCTTATTTTCTAGGTCGTGAAGATTTCAGCGGGATAGATAACGAAGCCCTTGATTTCACAGATTTGGAAGATTATTTAAATAACGACAGTGATAAAACTGGCAGGTAATAGCTATCTACAATCATTTTTTTATGTGATTTAATACTTAATAATGACTTTATTCTTGTCCTTATCGAGAACTTTACATGTTTCAGGTGTAATTAACTTTTTTTTTTCTGCTTTGAAATTAGATATGTAAAGTAATACAGATTCTTTTTATGTCAGTGCTTTTTCAGCTTCTATCACACATATGTATGATGCGTTCATTTTCAATATATTGCAGAATCATGAGCAATCTTATATACATATAATATATTTAGCGCAAAGTACTCGATTTTCGAAACATTGATCGATTTTGCGATACAAATATTGTTCTTATAATAAGGAGTTCAATCATTTATTGCATTGTATACATACCTTAATTCTATTGTTTAATTTCAGTCTATTTTTAATTCAAGCTTTGTAACATATTCAAAAGACTTCTCTTAAATTACTTGTGTTAATTTTTTTTTTATTGATAATTGTTTTCAGAGAAACTAGAAACATACATTAGAAAAAAACTCTGGTTGATACAGTGAATATTTTGATGAATTTTTTAATGACTTGGCTGTTGATGGATATTTCAATTTATAGCACCCTAAAAATTAGAAGAAAAAAAATGCTTTCGCCATAAGAAATATTTACACTGTATGTTTATTTGTAAAAATACTCATATTAAATTCAGATTCAGTCAGGAAACCAATATTGTAACTGAAATCAAATCGGCGTATCCATTATAAATACCGTGAAATTACTTTGATTTTTTTCCCCTAACATTCAACCAAAAACAAATATATATTTTCTGATTCTAAATAGAGACTAGATTTAAAATACAACCAGTAAATTTAGTAAGTACAAAATATATCCCAAAACAAGGAGTTTGCATTAACTATTTCGATTTGAAAAGAACTGATGAATCATCATGAATATGGTGTATTATTTCTGAAAATATTCCTAAAGATTTGCGTTAGCTTTATAGTTTTTATAGGCGCTATGTTCAAATTTTAACATCCATGAATTAAAATCGTGCAAAACGCTTTGCAGAGTAGAACTTTAGACCTAAAGCGACCAAATTTGGCAGGCAATTACTTTTTGAATAATATGTACTTACAAAGAAAGAGATTTCCAAATTTTAAATTAGATTTTTAATTAAAAACTAATAATTTTGTTTTAATAATTTCGCAACTTCATTATAGCATAAACTTTTTTACACTATCTCTAAAGTTTAGAAAATTGGCTTTTCAATAATAGTAATTGTATTTCCATTAAATTTTTTTTCTGTGCTGTTAATAAATTTGTAGATATATTTTTAAGTAAATTTTATTGCCATTCTTTTATTATTTTAGCAATTATATATGCACAAACATGAGCTGCTACGATATTAAAAATTTGTTTTATGTTTGTGTTAACTGTGTTATATAATTAATAGCAAATTTTAAAATTAAAATAAAAGGTTGAGAAATCAAACCTAAAACATTACCATGATATGTTGTCTCTAACTTTTTTTCTCCTTCAGTTTCCGTCATTTGTTGAAATTGGTTGGAAGGAGGCTGCACATTTCGTACTAGCTTGCATTATAACAAGAAATAAATGCATTATCACGTTAAATGTCATCCATTTGGTACATTATGGTACATCTATATGCTTTAGAAGTTGTTTCAGTTTTAATCATCAAGTGTCGATACTAAGTGGCATGTTCCCGCAAATATTCTGAAAAGTTTCTTATGCCATTATGAAATTCTAAAATAAATAAATAAAAGTGTTAGCCGAGTGTTAATTAGCTTCAATATCTACATATCCGATGGCAGATTCTTAGAAATTCAAGCTGCTTTTTTACTTTCCCCTCATATGCTGATGTTTTTACTTAGAGTCTGGTACGAAAAGCTTCTTTGGCTGCAGTAAGATCTATTTGGATTAATTCTTTAGACATTTTATTTTAAACTTCTGAGGGTTCTTAAGCTTTCAATTCAAAATAATTCATAAATTTTCCAACTGTTCATGTTGTTATTCTGTAATAATAATGTGATCATTCACCTCGTGTGTAATGAATGCAATCATGGCGTTATGTTTCCGAATAACTGCACTTACTAGAGAATTTATGAATAAATCGTGTCTAAATTGCATATTGTAAAAATGAAAATTCATTTTGATTTCGTTTAATGAACATTTGTCGTCTACTTCTCGTTATTATTCTGCATAGCATTCTATTTATTCATTCAAATTATATGAAATAGAATCGAATAATTGCACTTCTTAAAATCAATATTTGTGTTTTCTTCAAAAATTCTTGAAGCGTATTGATGCGTATTGGAAAGGCATTACACTAATGTTCTTAAATTGTGTCTACAGCCAGAAATTTAAAAAAAATCTGTTCGTACATATTTTTTTGTAAATTTAATTGTGTGCGTTGTCTGTTGTTAAATTATAAAAAACATCTCATTAATACCCTGGTATATTCTTGTACGGAAATGAGTTAGCAAAGGATATTTATTTACGCATTTACCAATAGAAGAAGAGCCTGTTCTCCCATCCACATATTCCAGATGCAATATCATTTTAAAAACGTTAATTGATTTTTCCTCCCTTTCCTTTATGGTTGAATCAATTATTTTATGTTTCATAAATGTTTTTAAAGTTGTCATATTTGTCTATAATTTACTTGCATGCTGCAGAATATCACAGCGTGTTATTAAACTCCACTTCACTTACAATTAATAGAAAATTGAAATGACTCTCTTATTGATGTATGCATTTATAAAAGTCATTAGCCATCACAACTAAAGTATGGCATTTGATCGTTCTGTATTGTTAATGATCTAACAATAATACAATTTGCGAGTAATAAGCCACTTAATGGCCTATTAACTGTTTGTCGGTCTCTTAATGAAGTTTTTGTCTTATTTCGTGAAAAAGGTTAACATTTAACCTTAAAAATAACCTATGAATCTTAATAGAATGTGTAAAGAAGTTAAATCTGTTCCTTTGCGGGTTTTTTTTTTTTTGTTTGTTTCTTAGCGAGATCATATTATGAATGTAATTAGCCTTCAACCTGAAAATTAGCAAAACTTTGTCTCTGATATAAAAAGTAATATCAAACGAAAGACGTAATAATATTTCTAAAACGATTTCTTGTTTCTATACTTTTGCATTTTCTTAGCAAAATCCTGCAATTATCAGTTCATTAAATACGTTCAATGTTGGTTGGTACCAGCATTTTGTTTCTTTCTCTCTGGTTCAGGAATTTTTAGAGTAATTAAAAGACGATTTAATGTGTTTTTGTTCTCTTTTGAAAAGTGGAAAGCAAGCTGAAATGTTATTAGTGAATGAATATCTTTCACATGCCTTTAATACATATAGTTTATGTTTTAAGAAAATATTCCGGTTTTGTAAAAATGTTTCTCATTATGAAGTATCGTTAATTTTCGTAGAAGAAAAGAATTCATTTTGCCCATAAAGATAAGATTTATAAAATTATAAAGAGTGTCTCAAAATGAATGCAAGATTTGAATTTGCCACCATTCGTGCAGTAAAGTGTTGACAACCGAATTAAAAAAACTATTTAACAGCTAATAGTTTAGGGTTAGTAAAAATGGAGCGTTACACGATAGAACAACTTGAATTAAAGCAAGACTTGAATTAAAAATCGCAAGTGTTTTTTTTTTCTTTAAATTGTTATATTTTTACTGAATCGTAAAGTAGACAGGATAGGGTTATGTATGGAATAACTCCGTTGCTTTGCTGGCCTATACATTCTCTTTTGTCGATATTTCCCATGACCGTTTTGCATAAATGTGGTTGAATTTCATTGATGCAGTATTGAATTTCCTCCTTCAATGCACGCGTGCTTGTGGGATTATTGGCATAGATCTTTTACTTCAAATAACCCCATAAAAAGAAATCCAGTGGTGTTAAATCACATGATCTAGGTTGCCAATTCTCAAAATTTCGAACTATGGCTGCCAAGCTTTCATTATTTTTGATATATTGTTCAACAATGAAAATACGTTGTTATATCTTGTACCGCTTCATTTTTACTAACCCTGAACTATCAGTTGTCAAATGGTTTTTTAATAGGATTGCCAACACTTTACTGCACGAATGATGGCAAATTCAAATCTTGCATTAATTTTGGAATACCCTTTACAGACGGGATCGCTATGTTTTATTACATAATTTTTAGAACTTTGTATAAAATTAGAGATCTTAATTAGTAAACATTTTGAGCTTTATTACAACTTTACACTAATAGATTAAATAATTTACAACATTAAAAGGTCTGTTATTTTGATAATGTTTTATTTTGAAGTTATGCATTATAAATTCGTCTGATTATGAATATTCATTAATGAAGCGTTGCTTTGGCATACATTTATTGAAGCATGAATTGTATTCAGTACAATAATAATTTTATTTCATAGATTTTACGTGATTCTTATTTAAATCGTGATAACAGTTTATATAGCATGGCTATAAAATAACTTTTTTTGTTAGCAGGCATATCCAGCTGAAACTGATGACTGGAATATTTTTGTCGAAGGCATGGTTATTTCGAAATAATGAATTAACATCAAAGAATTTTAGTAAAAAAAAATTGTACAAAAAATGTGGCAACAGTCACCGAAGAAGAAACTTCATTGCTGTCAGAACAAAAACGCTGAAAATCAATAATTGCAGTGAATGTTCCAAAAATGGATTATGCAGAATTTCATATGTTAAGTGATAATTCTGTGCGATTCCCCCACCTATCCAAATTAAGGTAACTTGATGGGGCAGCCAAAGAGCAAAATGATAAAAAAAAATTATGTACAGAAATTAATGACATATAGCATGAAATTTGCAGACAATTTTCTTTTATCAATCAATGTTAGGTATTTGAGTTACATTTCCTAAGTTCTGATCTTATCTTTGTATAAAAGATATTGAATCGATTTTTTTTTTTTTTTAGCAGAATTTGTTTTCAGGAAATAGTCTCGAATTTATCCTACATCCTTTGCAAAAATTTTATTAAACTTTTTATTTATCCTTTACAAAATTTTTATAACAGAAATTTCTCACTTATTTAAAATTTCTTTAGAATATGGCATTTATCTTTTGAATCGTAACTAAAACAACAGAAATTTGCAGAATAAATTATTAAAGGATCATATGATTGAACTACTATCTGACTGCAATATTTTTCGAGAAAGTATTCAATAAAACCAAACGTAGGCGTATCTAACTGCTGCATTTTTTCCGAGACACATTCGAAAGTTATAGTGACTAGTATCTGGCCAACGATCTATCTAGACTGGCATTTTGCTATCCAATAAACGCTTTGGTGTTGTGGGCGTTCGCAAAATGTGTGAAGTGTGGTTATCGATATAGCCAAAACCTTTGATAGTATATTGTGATTGTGGAATCGGGTAGGTGAATGGGGTACTTAAAACCGCCCATGTAGCTTGAACAAATTGACAATTGTTTTGTTCCAAATGGGCAGTTATTGAGAGAATAAGGGAATATCGTAAATTTTGTGAGGCGGTTGTAAAACAAGGCCGTTCTGCATTGTTTGGTTGAAGAAGTGGGCATTTTTTCTACACAGTCATTTAAATTTTATGTCTATGTAATGATGTAGGTATGATATTAAAGTAAGCTTTGTGGCTTAATGAGCCTTGTTTCATTTCCTAGCTCATAATAAACCCAGCACTAAAACCCAAATGGGAATTTGATTGGATTTAAAAGATGCATAGAATAAAATTATTTTTGAAACTTGGGTGCTTTTGACATTTTTAAAAGCATAGATTATTGATGCCGTCTGTCTATAAAAGGCAACACGAATATTTACTAACATTAAACACTAAATAATAAATTAAATATTATCCGCAACATTAATTGATATGATGCTTTTCTTTATATAATCAGTACAAAAATTCAATTTCTCAACCCAAGTTTTTTCGTTTTGATTAATTAATTTATTTCTTTTTTGTTAAGGATATTCATATTTCAATAAAATACTTATAACAAGCTAAGTTATTGGAAACATTATAAAGTTAACATTTTTTTATCTAATTGTAATAATAACTTTTGTAATTTTTTAATGATAACCTCATAAAAAGATGTTACTTTGTATAAATAAAGTTGCTTTAAGGCTAATAAAAATTCTACGTCAGTTTATTTATTAAAATTATGTATAACGTTAGGTATCTTGATTACTCTTCATTAAAATTGCGTCATAATTTTATAAATTAATAATCATTTAAAATTACTGATTTTCAGTACTTAAAAAGAGAACATTTTGTTCAGACTGATGCCAAATATTGTCCGGTAAATCACAATTTTAAAAATATTGTAAATTATAAATCACCTCAAAATAATTCTTATTATTTTAACGAATATTGAACTGTGGGCTGCTAATGGAATGGTGCAATCAGAATAGAGATGCATCCCGTAATGTATTTTTCTATCAATTTCCAGTTACGAATTATTAAAAAAAATATCTCTCGTGCATTCTATTTAGATATTCCTTTTCCATTTCATTTCGATCGTGTGCTCCACATAAAATACTGAGGTCAGTTAATCTAATAAATAAATAACTCCCTCTAATGGATAAGATTCCCAGTGAAATCGAAGCCACTAACGAGTCCCACAAACAAAGCCGTCAAAGAAAAGTCACGTTTCTTTTCTTATAACTGGACCTTCGTAATCGTTTTCGTGCTTCGAATGACGCGCGTTTCATTCTTAATAAAGACGATAAAACTCGGACAGAAATACACCCCCATTCCCAAGCACCCAAAAAGCGTAATTCTCATAATGGAACACGGTTTTTTCTCTTGCCCATAGGAAGTATGCCCATTAATTGGCACCACTGACCAAATTGTATAATGCATGCGTCGTGAATTTAAGGATGAAAAAGAATACTGTCTCTTTCTATTGTTTCCCGACAATATTACGTGACAGTAGTCTCCTTCATTGCAATCTGAAGGTCATCATCGATGATGATAATTTGTTGTTTGGAATCCGGTTTTGCTATTGTGGGTTCTGGAGAGAAACAGAGGTAGTCCATAATTGCAAGGCACCAGCGCCTTTAATTTGTTTTCGCCGGTTTTAATTTGTAAGAGACTTGGTAAAAACGCTTGTAAATAAGTTATGTGAATGCTGAATCTAGATTAGTTTTTTTTTAATAAAACTTCAAAAGTACCTAATTTAAACTAAATTGTTCTGCATTCAAATATTTTAGTTTCGATTTGATCTAGTGTGTGGGATATGTTTTTAATTTTTGGCTACGGGTTAATCTCTTAGAGTTAAGATGGATAAGTTGCGTGTACTCAGTTTTGTTTTCATGTCGCCTTATAAATAATCGCATATTTTTCTGCCTCTCTCCCTCATTTAAATTTGTTTTTAATTAAATTTGTTTTTATTTGCTATATTACTTTCATCGCATGCTTTTTAAAAAAATATTTTCTGGCTTTAACAAATAAAATTTCTCTGTTTGTTTTGAATTGAAAATCAAAATTTTGCCGAATATTTTATTAATTTATGATTTTGAAAATATCCCTTCGAGATTAGCATTCTCACACTTCAAAATAAATTGGTGCCAAATTTAAAATATCTAGGTTCAATAGCTTGTCTTGTACAACAAATAGACACATACATACACGTTCATTTTTATTAGTTCAAGAGATAAATTTTACTTTTGTACCTGAACAGAATTAATTACGACACTTACTAAATTTCTTGATAATTTTAATTGAAAGGTTTAAATTAAAGTTGTCTTTTTTTAATAATAAAATGACTAGGGATAAGAAACTGCTCTTAAGTAGCTGATTATATAGTATAAATTTTACTTTTTTATCTGAACAGAATAAATTAGACAGTTATTAAATTTCTTGATAATTTTTATTGAAAAGTTTAAATTAAAGTTACTATTTTTTTAATAATAAAATGACGTGGAATAAACAACTGCTCTTAAATAACTGCATGGTTATATATTTTAAAATTGACAATGGTTTTTTTTTTTTATTTTTATTCAGATCAGCTAAAATAATAATGGGTTTTCGAAATAAAATGCTTTTCAGCATTTAATCTAAATCTATGAATCTAATTTTTGGACTATTAATTTTTAATAAAAATAGATTTAAATGAAAAAATTATCAAATGATTTAATGAATAAAGAAATTTTTTAAGTTTAGTGAACAAATTATGCTTTTAAATAACACTTTTTTTTAAGGCATATTTTTCTCAACGCTCTGCAAAATAACTTTCATTCTTGAATGCTCTGGGAAGTGGAATTAATTTTTTCCCCTCACTACATTGTACACCGTAAGTGTGAGAAATAGAAGGGCTCATAATCATGAAACTTATTTTCTAATTCATCACAATCAATATCTTCGTGGCTTTCTAATTCACTGTCTTTTTTAAAAGTTGGGTAAATAATAAGGTTCGTTATTTTCAAAAATTTCATTGAAGTCTTTTCTATTATAACAACCATTTCTTTGTAAGTTATGCATTTCTTAATCATCATGCGGAAACATAATAGCTTTCCTCACAGTCTGATTTTTTAAACGTT
Organism: Argiope aurantia; assembly: GCA_026543865.1. NCBI lineage: Eukaryota > Metazoa > Arthropoda > Arachnida > Araneae > Araneidae > Argiope > Argiope aurantia. The sequence continues at coordinate 1,101,613 of JAPMOR010062530.1, read as the reverse complement.
TGGGATTCATTATTTTAGAAATGCTATTTTTCACGATATAAATAAGATTTATATGTCTCCACCCTATTAAAATTGGTTATATCCATCAATTTAAATTACTTTAATTTATAAAGCATTTAATGTAGAAAAATGCATGCCTATAAAGAACAGTAAGAATTAAGTAAATGTATATACATTTAATATTACGTATATAAAGAAAGATGAATGCTTTAAATATTTCTCCAAAAGACTTAATACTATGTATTAAAAAAATCCTTAAACTAGAGCATTAAAGCTGCTTATTCAAATGCCTAATTCTATGACTTCATCTATGTTGAATACTATTACTGCCATATGTTGGGCAAAATGTCGTATATCTTATACAAACATGGAATCCACTAGTCATGTTCTCATCATATTGCCAAAAGTTTGCTAACTAGCCAGAACCAACTTCTTTAATGTCATTGGAACTTGGCACCAATGTTGGCGATATGAAAGGATACGATTAGTGGATTCGAATCAAATTTTTATTTATTGCACGGCGCTTTTTTTTAATCATAAATGACGATATTATTTATTTGTTTTATAAAAGAATGAAACTGAAATACATTTCCAAGTATTTGTAACAGTTGTTTCGAATTAGTTTATGACAAAAGTAATGTTTAAATGTTTCAGTTTGTTTCCATTTATAATTGAATTAATCCTAAGGATAATTAATATATGTATTTCATACGAAATAATCGTGTTCATTATTTGATCTGCGAAAAAAATATCGCAAAATTACAAAAATTTTCGTCTATGCCCCCCAAAAAATGAGGACCGACTTCATTAATTCTGCCTGCTGATGTTGTAAAAGATTTTTAGTTTCGAATTTATTAATTATGGAACAAGATGCATAATGTGTAATTATTTTTGAAGTAGTATAACATCAATATTTTGAAATGCAATTGTTTGTTTATAATGCTTACGTTAATGTTATTCTGAATTCAAGGCAGGAAATAAAATTCTGATTTTGTGGATATAAAATATTGTTTTATTTTTACAATAATAAATACTCTGACAGCTAATGAACTATGAATCAGTATCGTTATAAAATTTATCTGGTCTTTTTTGTGTTTATGATAGAGAATAAATGTTTAATTGTCCGTAACATAATTCTTACTTGTTGCGTTTTTTTTTTTTTAATGTAAAATGTTAAAATATTCTGTTGATTTGTTAAAAACCAATTTATCATTATTTAGAATGTACAAGGGATGTTTAGATATTTTTTTTTTCTTTTCTACATACAGAATGAATCTTTTTCTAGATAATATGTAAAGTATGCTTTTTTTTTTTCATATATAATTAACTTTCTGTAAGTTGCGAGAAATGAAGGTTGAAATTTGCCTTATCCATAAATTCATGAAATGTTTAAAAGATCTTTAAAAGAGATTTTATTCCCAATATTTTGTATGCCTCAAATAAATTTTGCTAATACTGTTTTTTGGCTAATTATTGTTTTAATTTATGTATGTTTAAGCGTTTCTACTACTTTCGTATATAACATTCCTTTAAAAGAAAAAGAACAAAAATTTATCTACTTAAAACACATTACTTATACATGCCGAGCAAATTAGCATGTGATTGAAATTACCAAAGCGTGGCATGCTGTCATGAAGCAGCCTGAAAACATATAACAGAAAAAAAGTAATAAGAAGCCCATCAAAATTTTTGTCGTGATTTCACCTTTGGACAACCTTTTATTAACTCGTTAAATTGCCAAGAAACTTGTCGGTTAGGGTTCTGTATTTCAAACGCTTATACAGTGTTGTCGTTGTTTTTTTTCGGTGGGGGGGGGGAGGTAGCGAATCCAATCTGCCTGTCTAAATTAATTTCATTGGCGCAATGAATTCAGTGAAAAAGTATTGGTTCTCTTCAATTAATGCTCTTTTAAGATCCACATTTCTGAAGTTATTGTAGTTATTTTTTTAATCAAATACGCACATTTAACATTTATAATAGTCTGCAGAAGCATGAAAAGTGAACATAAGTTATTGCCTTTAGAACAGAATATTAACACCATAATGTTTCCAGGGTGGTATGCTGTTTGTAAATTAAATCATGCATGTTCAGAAAATAGAAAGTTAAATGTATGTTCCAAATCGTTGTACTTAGGGCTACCAAATTTGATATGTAGTTACTTTTTAGGTAGTAGGTCCTGACTAAGAATTTTTTTTTTAATTCAATTATATTTTTTATTAAAAATAGGTTAACATTTTTCCTCAACAATACTTAATACTTTACAACAATATTGTTTTATTGCTTGTTATTTATAAACATACGTGTTGCTGTAATATTATATATATGAGCCGTTTATTTTGAAAATGGGGCAAGTTTATTTTTTATTATTGCGAGATATTTAAAGGTTTGCGTTTCAATAAATTTAAAAATCTTGGTAAGTATTAATAGATATATTTTTTGTATTTTGTGGTACTAGATAATGTAGATTTATAATCCAATAGTGTTTACAGTGCTGACTAAAAAAATAAGAGTTCCATTATAACTAAATTGACTTGCCTCACATTCAAAATTAAAGAATTATTCCAATCATTCATTTAATTGGTAAATAATATTTCAGCTGCATCAGCCTTTTTTTAAGAATAAAAACAAAATACTATTCAAATTTTTATAAATATTTATTCATTTGACAAAAAGGGAAACAAAATCAAGAATATTCTAGTAGAAAATATAACATGACAAAAAACAATTCAGTTTTTATCAAGAATTTTAATGAAATTATATATTTCAGTTTGTACGTAGGTATAATCAATTTGAATTTTATTCAAGATTTAACATTTTAAAAAATTCATGATGAACGGGAGGTATATATGGTAATAAATCCATCATATCCTTGTATTTTTCAGATGTAATAAATCTCCTTTTTTCTTACATAAAAGATAATTTTATATTTCTGAAATTACTTGGAATTATTTACCTTCCTCGTTGTGTTGACATATCGATAATTTTAAATTCAAAATCTCGTTCCATCGAAGTTTTGTTGAACATTTTGCATGGTGCATCCCTTGTAAATCTGATCCAGCATATAGTTAATCAATTTACGGTTTCTCCATCGGTATTTTTCTTTCTTTTTAAAACCGCTTTTTACAGAGGTTGGGTTGAAAATAAATTTCCATGTTTAATTTCATGTACTAAAAATGTATTATGTTTTCGACAATTTTGTATTACATTATAGTAATCCTAGGGAATATGCAAGGAACTGGTTTCTGAATTAAATAGTTACTGGATAGTTCCACACCAAAATCACGATCGTTCGTTAAAAATGAATGTCCTGACAATAAACATTTGTGATCAATGATATTTATTGGACTGGACTGAATAATCGGTGATGGAAGTAAACATTATTATCGACACACAAAATTAAGATATACTTTTTTTTATTATAAAAACCACCGATTTTCAATATCAAAAATAGATAAATAGAAACACCCTAGATTTCAGACATGATGTCAGACGGGCCACATTTCCTTCACTATAGAGCAACCGGAACTAAATTTGCAGTAATATATTCGGTCAAATATAATTTCAATATAAGATGGACTTGCACCACTTTCAAAATAAACAGATTTCAATGCTGTTAAGATCTAAAACTTCCATCTCCAAAATACTAGAATCTCAATATTTTTTTTACTATAATTTTTTTACTCATAAAAAGATTATAACAAGTTTTTTGTCCTTATGTTGTCTTCATCATATAACTAATAGCAAATTTTAAAAATAAAAATAAAAATAAAATTCTTTAAGAATATGTCCAAAACAGCATCGTGCTTCAATATTTTGGGCTAGAAATTCAGACTTTTTTTTATTTGTCAGTTGTTATTATTATTGTGATTATTTTTTAAAAATATTATGCATAGTTTTTTTAATTAATCGAAACCATCTTGTGGAAAGCAAATTCTAAATTTGCTTTATGTAACTAAAATTTGTATTTTTGTGCCTTTTCCTTACTCCTATGCAAAAAAAAAAAAAAAAAAAAACTTTGAAAATTTTATGATATTTATATTTCTATATTTAAGTCCTTTGTTTATCAAACTCCTCGATTTTCTGTCATGTGATTATTAAATTTATTTACTTATTTTTATTGTTGTAACAAAGGGAGTTTTTTTATAATTTTCAAAATATCATTTAGCAGCGCATTTGAATTATAGATAAATTTTTTTTATTGTGTGTAATATCGCTGGTCATAAATTTCACTAAATGAATGACATTTTATGTCTCACTAAATGAATGACATTTTTTGAAATGTAATTTTTAGGCTGAAGCTCACTTTATATTAGTACATTTTTATGTTTTACTCTTAACTCTGTCATTTCTTCTTAAAATATGAAAATACTTTTTTTAACTTATTTATTTTCTCGTAAAAAATTTAATGAGACTAACATGTCGAATTAAAATATCATTTTTGAGTGGCAAGAGATTTGTCAAGGATAGGTTTTGTAATTATGATTCATTCTCAGATAGCAAGTTGACTCTCAAACTACATTTACTCATCCGGTTTCCACTTCACACCTACGGCTTTGCTTTGGCATAATCCTAGGAAATCATGCAATGCCAAATTGAGACTTTTTTTCCTGATGGCCTTTACGATATTTCTTGATTTTGTACAAATATCCTTCATTTTCTTTCAATGTGCTTTAACTTACTGATGCAACTTCAGTACATTTTTGTTTCCTTTTTAAATTCGAAATAGATGTGGATGGCTCAATCCCAGATTTTAATATTGGGTTTTAACCTTCTGAACTAACCTAACCACAAAAAGAAACGGGATAAATATATCTTTGAAACCAGTGAGTAATTTGATGACTATTGTAGAACTATTTGAATCATTGACTAACTCTTTCCAATAAAATCGCTTTTGGAATAACTCAGCATTCATTCAGTCACATCAACAATAATAATCATTAAGTTAAAAATGTGTACAAATATGATTAAAAATAAATGTAACAATTTAACAATTCGAAATTAAATTAAATTTAGGAATTATTAAAATAAGTATATCTTAGTAAAAGTTATATATATATATATTGTTATCATGTGAGAACATAAGGTTGTTTTGGTTTGGAGTTTCTGAAGCTTTAAAATACGCGGGTAGAAAGTAAAAGGCATGGATCGTATGAAGTTATTGCCCAAAGAAGCGCAAAAAAGAAAACGGGAATCAATACGAAACATCCAGGGGAGGTATATATATATATATATATATATATATATATATATATATATAATGACGGTTTTTTTTATTTTCAGTTTCAGTTTTTCTAACTGGCAAAAAAAAATTTTAGAGTTCGAAATATTTTGAGATGAAAAAAGCCCATCTTTTTTCTAAATATCGACGCATGTGTAATTTGATAGTCACGTGATTGTTTCAAACCAATTTAAACTGGTTAATGACTTAAATTAATTAGGAAAAACAATGACTTAAAAAATAATAATGTTCTTACATGATAACTTGAAATTTGCTAACGCAAATTTCAATTTTATGTTTTATTTATTTTTAGCTTCAGTTTAAACTCTTTTCTGAAAGATCCATGTGCTCATTAGATGGAAGAGAAAAAGTGCAAAACCTCAACTTTAATTTGAACCGTGATATCATCATGCATTTCAGAGGACCTTGTAACTCTGTTAATCATCCCATCCTAGCTAGATGCAGGATTTTAAATAACTTAGATTATGATTGACGACTGCACGCAGATATTAGCATATCATCACGATTGAATAATCTGTGGGAAGGAAACTATATATATAAACATCTATTACATTTTTTATCTAGACTTTCTTTGGAGATCGTCAATGTTATATTCAAGAAAAAGCTCTCTTTATATTACAAATAATGCGGGTAGTGAGTGGCCGAATAATATAACATTGTGTAAAGTTATCATAATCTCCGAAATTTGATTTACAATTTGATTACATTTCAAATTTTAATATTAGATCGAAGAAAGTCTTAATTCCACTTTACACTATTCATCTGTGCGTGTATGTGTGTGCGCGCGCTCTTCGGGGCGATTTTTTTTAAATATTTTACTTTATTAAAAATTAAACGAAATTTTGTTGATTTTCCCACCATACCTTCCAAAAATATTACAGCATAAAAGTGATTTTTACGTTGTCTTAAAATTAGAAATTGGAGGTGGGGGTGGATTATGATACCACTTTAATAGTTTTGAAAAATTTTCTTGAACTATAGCATTTTTTAAATTTTATTTTATTGATTTATTTGTTTAATTTCCAACAGTAAATTGAATTAATGGGCAAATTTTGGCCGAAAGACGGACAAATGTTGTAGTTTCTGAGGAAGACTATTTTAAATAAATCGTTCTTTAAATTTTCAAGTGTTTAAAAAAACTATCTTTATTAATGATGATTGTTATTATTTATTATGCGTCTTTGAATTCTATTTTGAAAGTTTTTAAAGAGGAAAGAAAATTTTAAATAAATCACTGTATAATTCTGACAGCATAGCATAATTGACAATCCATTTTAATAATAAAAAAAATGCTTATCGCTTTTTATTTCACTTTATAATTATCTAATCTATGAGTTTTGATACTTTCGATTAGCAGTCTTTGAAAACAGAAAGATGAAAAAATCTGGGAATTTGAAATATTTTGCGGTTTTGTATGATTTTTAAATACTAGTCAAATAGCAAAATTATGGTGAAGAATGCAAGAAGTATTTTGCTAAATGAAAAAGTTTTTTTATTGCAAATCGGAAGTTGAGCTTATTCATATTGTTCTAGAGCTTGGAATTTTAGATATTGCTCGGGTACAAGGAATCAAACATTTTTTTTTTTTCTTTTTTTAATAAACCCGTTTTAAACAATTTGACAAATTCCGGTGAAATTATTTTATATACAAGTCACTGTTTTACTTTTATATTACAAAAGTATAATTTTAATATATGATTTTATATAAATAAGAAATTGTTTCCGAAAGAGAAGAGAAATAGTAATTCAATGGAATAAATTACGACACTGTTGATTGGGTTTGACTACTTGTTTGCAAATTTGTCAGGTTAGTTTCCGAACAATCAATTCTTTTTTTAAAAAATCATATATTTAATTTTTAAAAAAATCTACCTGTATTGCAAATGCCTTAACGATTGAGTATCATACCACAACTATGATTTTCTTCTTCTTCTTCTGTATGCTTTTATAGTTGATAAGATGCTTTTATAATTGGAAGAAGCTATGATATGAAAAAGTTGATTGCAGACTCATTTTGCTGTACGATTGATTATCATAATTAACTTCTTAGAGATTGTATAAGGCCAAAATTAATAAATTGAGAAGGAATGATAAAAAAAAAAAGGAAAAGGGGATATTGAGGCCATTCTACAATACGAAAAACTTTATAATTCTCTTGATACTAAAATCAGATGCCAATCTTAAATCTAGACAAAAGCAAATCAATGATACTGAATATATTTTGATGTCAAAAATGATATGGAAAAATGTGCCTCAAATGCCGAAAGTGAGAAGTATTGCTGTCGATTCTTTCGATAACGGAAACAAAACTTATTCTACATATCCTCCATTAAATTGATTTACAGCTACGTTTTCATAGATCTAATTACAATTATAGACATTATACCAAAAAAAAAACAAAAAAACTTCAGGAAACGAGAATCTCTTATTTTCCAAAAGCTTTCTCCTACTTCCTTTTCTGCTGCACATGATTATCAAGGAATGCGACTTTATTTGTTATATAGATATTGCGTTATTTGTGTGAAAATGTTTTTAAAGCAATTTTTTTTTCTCTAATAAGGCAGATTATATGGAAATCATTTTCAGCTTATGCTCTTTAAACTGAAAATAACTTGATTGGTCTGTTTATTTTTATTTAATAGATTGGAATTCACCTTTCTGCATGGATTAAGGTCAAATCGGAATTCCTAAACAGAGTCATTAATTTTTTTTTCTTTGGAAATGGCATGTCGGCTATCACTATTGATTTGAAAAAGAGCTTTCAATTTTTATGTATATGTTTTATAGATATTTGTTATTGTTATGGTTAAGATTTTGGAAGAGAACCTGCTTTTAGCTGAATGGCCACTTCATTTATGCGAGATTTTTCTTAAAGACAGGACTGTTAATATGCTTGGGGAAAGTTTAAGCAGTGCTTACCGCTTTATATTTTTGCTTAAATATATTTTTGTTATCGTGAAGTTGGTCCTCTTAAAAAACCAGCAACAGAATATTAGAAATGAAAACCGTTTATTATATGAAGAAAAGAACGAATATCTGTGACGCTAATCTGTAAAAACAAATCTAGAGTTCTAGAAAATTTTAAAACATAACGTATTATTAAGCAAAATTGACTTCATCCCCGTAATTGCTGTTTTGCTCATGGTTGTTTATGATATAGATTTTTTTTCAATTTTTCTGGAGAATTATATTATGATTGAAATTTAAAATTTATTTCTTTTAGGAGCAAATCGTGAAGAAATGACTCCTCGATTTTCTCTTATGCGATTATTATATTATTTTTTGGTATAAAAGGGGTCTTTTCAGAATTTTAAAAATATCATTTAGTACTGGAATTGAATTATAGATAGCTTTTATTATGAAAATATCGCTGACCTGATAGAAAAGTTTTTTTAAAAAAAGTTTTCAAAATTTATCCTTTATAATCTTAGAAAGGCCTTTAAATATTTAGCACAGTATTTTAATATGAAAAAGAAAACTATCTCACCGGCTACGATGCTGAAAGATATTTTTAGAAAAAAAAAATTAAAAGGAGATTCGGATCTCTAGTTTGAAATATCATAGCATGAGAATATTATAAGCCTGATTCGTTTGTTACAATTTTAAAAAATTTACTTCTAATAACATATATTTAATAACAAAATATGCATTTAACTTTGTATCAAATGTGTGAATAGATGCAGTAATTAAATGCATTATTGTAAAAGATACTTGAAATTTTTTAAGAACTTTATTAAAAACTAAGATAGTTTTTACACAAATGAAATTGATATTTCTATAAAGCTATTTTCTTAAATTTCAAAGTGATGTAAAATTATTTTTGAGCGATGATATGCTTCTAAATAATTGAAGAAAAAAACATTGACATTTTTAGTAGTTTTAAAGTTTGATCGAAATTTAATATTTAATTTCAAAAATCGAGCAAGTTATTTAAAGAAGTATATTTCTGTACCAAATTCAATAATTTCTATCTACAATGAAGCACATTTTTGAATGAATTTTTCTTCATTTTATATAGCAATTTATAAATAATATAAACCTACAATTATTACCATGTTAACCCATAAAAAGATATTATTTTCTACTTTATAGTGATTTAAAAAGTACAAGTGTAAATAATTCAATGAATATTCCATTTTTTTTCTACCAAAAACGATTATTTTATCACTAAACGTTTGAAATCGGAGAAAAACTGACCATCGGACTTTTGACCCGGAGATGCCGATTACCTTTTTAAAGATGAGAGAGAAAAAGTTTTTCGCTAAGTAATATCTAGGAATACGGCAGTATATATAAAAAAGAGGCATATTTCTATTCGGGTAGATTTATATCGTTTTGATTTCCTACTTTTCTTTCTTCTTATTCCTGTGGGCAGCTAGAGCAAGAAGAGCGTTTATAAAAGATCGCATCTTCCTGCGGTGAGTATAATGGACTCAGGCGTGAGGCGGATGAATTACTATCATTATCGTAAAAAAATAAAAAGTCAAAGCGCGGCTTGCTCTTGTTCACGATTGGCATGCTCTCGAATGCATCTGGAGGGATGTAATTTTAAAATGTATGATATGTAGTCTTTTATGAAACATACTTACATCAGTTACACTCTTGCCGCTTTTGTGCGCATTCATCTTCGCGTCAGTTGTATCTGAGAGTGGTTGAATAACCAACGTTATTTCACAAATCTTTTTAACAGTCTTCTCTATATTTCATAGGAATTAACGTTTAATCTTAAGTCATTTTGGAATTTAAAATGACTGTTTTAAACGATAATTTTAAATCCGATTTTTACTCTTTACTAAAAAGAAGTGAGAGTTGTCGCTTTATAAGTCAGACTGTTTGATCTTGTGCTACAAATTTCACATAGATGTACTCAGGAAAGTGAATGTACACCCCGGAATTTGATTTTTTTAAATTTTAATTAATGGGAAAATTAAGCAAAATTTCGACGTCTTTGCAGCTGAAAATATTTTTGTACAAAGATGATTTTTACGACATTTTAAAAAATATTTTTAATTATGCAATTTAATTGCTATGCAGTTTTTTCCCGGAGTTTTTGTAATTTCTTTTTTCTTTTCTTTCTTTCATAATCTCAGTTTAACGATTTTTCAACAATAGAGTTCATATTTGCATTGAAAGTTAAACCATTTTCTGTGTTTCATCGAATATTTAATTTTCCTCCATTACTAAAAGATAAGGAAGAATTCTGCTAATTATCTTCGCAGTATATATAAGGAATCAAGAAGTGACATTACAATGCCATAAAATAACAACGTACAATTTTTAAAGGGATCCACTTGACACTTGAATATTTTTAATGACACTCAGGTCTCACTTCATTCCATTAAATGGATCCATATACATAATAAACAAAATAAGTACAATGGTAATTAATTTACCATGTTTTAATGTGAATCATTATTTGATACTTAAAAACACTTTTTTGAAGAAATCTCGAATATCAAATTATGCATAAAGGCTAATTTGAAGTTCATTCATATTCTACCAAAAAAAAAATGCCTGCTAATCAGCTGATTGACAATAAACAGCTAATATAATTATGTACTATTGTTAAGAAATTATTTTAGTGCGTAATCCGAATATAATCTGTAAACTAAAAGACTTATTCCAAAATAAAATTCAACGTTGTTCATTGTTATATAAATTTTCGATTCAGGGCATTTTTAGAATGTTAATGAGTCATTTTAGACTGATTATTTTTATTTTTTAACTTTGCACTCCATAATATTGAATACAAACATAGATAAGCAAACGTTCAATGTTTATAAATATTCTAATAACTAAGTGAACATATTGAAATAGGTAGAACCTGATTAATTATTTTTGATTAATATTAATATTTTATTATTCGTAATTTTTTTTTGCAAGCATATTTATATGGCATTTAAGAAAATGAAGTTTTTTAATTGACCCATTTGCGGTCCTCTCTCAGACTTGCGGCTCCAAGCAACTTGACTTTTCGAAAATTCGCTAAGGAATGTATCTATGTCTTAGCCTTTCAACACTAGCATAATTTTTATTTAATTTCATTGAATTTGTTTTCGAATAATGCATTGGTATCTTTGATTTAAAAATCGTCTGAACCATTTCTTGTGCCATTTTTTATGTGAAGAAACTAAAATTTCGTTAATTAAAAACTATTGTATTGATTTGTGTTTTTTATGTTACAGATTTCGATTAAGTTAACATCATTTAATTACAGAAAAATTCTTGTTGTTGTTGTCATGAAAAAGAATTTAAATTTTCTTGTCTTTTTACAAAATAATGTTTATAAGCTGGCCTCCTCTGTAAATTGTGTCATGATGAAAAAATCGTTCAAAACGTTCCGAGAGGAAACCGTTGGATTTACAACTACTATATTTTTAACTTATTTACTTCTTCGGCAATAGGTGCTTACTGAGTAAAAATTTTAATTAGATTTTTAATTAACAATTATTTAAAATTTGAACTTGAATTTCTTTTTCTTTGAATAATTTTTGAGCATTTTATTCCACAAGAACTAGTGTAAATTCAAGTTCTAAATCAATTAAAATTCAAAATATAAATTTTCTAATTATATCAATTTTGTTTACGCACAATTTTCTTCTCTAATTTTAGCAAAATTTAAAAATATTTTTAAATACACTTATGGATTTTTCATTGCACTTGTTAGATTTATATTCATGAACATTGAAACAATATTAAATATATTTTTGTATGTGTTTTAAAATTGCTGTATAATTAAGAGTGCATTTGAAAAATATAAGATATATAGACAAGTTAAAAATGAAAGATTATCATATTTCAGACTAGCGTTTTGATTCTCTTTTAATATATTTTTTCTTTCATATCAGACTGCTACTCCATTATTGAGTCTGAATCAATAGTTTATTATTTTGCTAAATTTAAATCATAATTATTTCAGGGATTCACTGTACTTCAGACAATTGTCTTTCAAAATTTGAATTTCCTGTCATGTGTTGTAGAATAGTTTTTACTATTTGAAAATTATTCATAAAGTATTTGCTATTAGATATTTGAAAAATTTTCTTTTTATTTATGTAACCTTTATTGGAATTTTAAATAGTGAACTATTTTATACGAACTTGCATCACATAAAGTATTTCACAAAAATTTGTTTTCATTTGAAAAAGTCATATGCTTTTCAAACGGATAATCAGTGCTAATGAAATTTGTCATCAGTGCATGATGCAGTTTGAAACAAAAACGAATCATAACACTCATTTTACCATGTTTTTACCATTTAATAAATTATAATCTTATATTTCCATTCAAAAAACGGGTGATTGTGACATCATTCTGAAATTTCTAATTTGAAAATCCTTGTTGCTGCTCACAAAAGACAACGATCCATATTATAAACAAAATATGATGGTCGCGGAACTCGGGTTGACGCCTTTCCGAACCTGTCGTTGGAGAAGCTGCATCAACTAACTCGACGATTTATGTAGATCTGCTCAAGCTAAATTCAAGTCACGAGCCTCAACCTCATGTGATGACTATGATAACTCATTTAAAAGGGGTTATCTTGTGTGATCCAGGAAGGAGCTCCTCACTGACGGTGGTCTTTTCTGTTTGTACGCAACAATCGGTATTTTGTGTGGAACCTCACCTCTCATACTCTATTTTCAAACCTTTTTTTTTAATGCGTTCTGTAGTCTTTAATACTCTGGAGCGCGTTTATTGAGCTAAAATCCAGTAGCTATTCTTCACAATAGAGCAAATGAAATTAAATTGCTGCAAAGAGCAGAGGTGGTTAAAAAAAACCTTAAAGTTTAAGAGCTGTTAGAAAAAATAAAGTAGACGAGATTCTTTGTTATTTATATCATTAGCTATCGTGCTGTATTTTATCGAAAGTTCAGATAAATGTTAGAATATGCTTTTAAAATACTCTAAAAAAGATGAGGAAAATTTATCTTGTTGTTGAAGATGCAAATGTTTTGTCAAGGCAATGATTCACTGAACGTTGATTTATAATTCCTTTGAAAGAACCTCATTAATACAGTATCTTTTTTCTAACAATTTTATTTAAAATGTTAACCGACAAAGCGGGGTTTGTCGGTAAAATACTTTGATCTGCATATATTGTTAAATTAAGTGAAGGTAGAAAGTCTTCCGGCTAATATAAATTAAATTAGTCAAATTCATACGGATTGCATAGTATCAAGGCTTATATTTGCCTGTTCATATTCAGTTTAGCTCACAATCCTTTTCCTGACAATTTTTATTTAACCGACTATTTAAGCTGGCTCTGTCGATAAAATTGACTTATATATATATTGTTACATCAACATAAGGTAGAAAGATTTTGGGCTGATATATGGTAAATTAGTCGTATTCATATGGATCACATAGTAACCAGACTAGTATTTGTCTATTCATCTTCAGTTTTACTTTGCAAAATTTCCATACACATCTGATTTTTCATATCAATAAATGTTTCCAACTGATGACTTTTAAAACACATATTCTCCCTTAATTAAATCTCTTTTATCTTTGTATCAGGCCCCCTTTTGCCCTTATAGATATTATTTGTAGTGTTTTTTTCTGCGTTATTTCTTGTATTAAAAATAATTTTGAAGTTTCACACTTTTGCTTAATTTATTACACTTTTTATTAAACATTTTAAGATTAAATTTATATGGTAATCAATAAGTGATTTGCCACGATTAGCGTTTCTCTCCGATTTACACCACTTTTTTTTCGTCTTTGGAAAAGTGGACTAATATTATATTTGTGATTGAGTTATTTATCTAGTTTATTAAATTAAAATTATCAATCGGAAATAAAATTTACTGGATTATTGATTATATTTGTTTTTCAAATAATTTGTTAGGTACTACTTTGAAAATTTATATTCTAATTAAAAATTGCATTTTTATATTTGTTCTATAGCTATTTAAATACACAATAACTTTCTCTTTTTTTTTTTTTCAATATATCTTTTTAATGATTACAGACTGAGGGTTTAAAGAGTATGTTATATTTATTTATTTATTTATTCCAAATAATAGTTACGTTTTGCGCAGGTGGTTTCTACATATGACTTGCAAACATCCAATCAGTTTTGATCTCCTGTCCTTGGTAGTTAATTGCATTGCAAACAGTTACCTTCAAAATTATTGAAATGCTGTCCCAAATTGGTTTTCAAGCAGGTTTCACACTGAATTCTAATTATCAAAAAAATCTCAGATTTCATATAAATATTTTGAGATTTATATTATGTAGTTATACCTGGTTGATGGATTTAAGATTTTTCGTGTGAAAATTTTGGGTTCGAATTAAGGGAGGGGCGGTTACGCAAAGACTTTCTTTTTCAAGCTCAATGTTTGTTTAAGCATATAAAACAAACAACAATTACTCAATTTCTAAAAACAATCTGTGCATTTAATGGCAATAATTAAGTAGACTTCGATTATTTTATGCGTTTATGTAACGTAGAGTGTTCACCACTTTAAATAAAACCTGAAAACTGTTTCTTGGATCAAAGGCAATTATTCTTTAAATTAGTTAATTTGAACACTTACAGATTTCAGTCAATCATTTTATTGAAAATTACGGAAGATGAATAACAAAAGGAAACATGTCCGTTAAAGTCTTTTCCGCAATTGTCTCATGGCCATGAAAATAAACTGTTTTGTTATTTTTCTGCATAAAGTACGTGCAATTAAATATCTTTGAGATGTTTTGGGTATCTTTTTTTTTAGCAATAATATTTCTAAATTAGTTTCGAAAATCCTATCAACTCATGTGTCTAAGCTATATTTTTTTATGGTAATGCAGCACAAATAAATTGTATATTCAAATACTAGAATAACTTCATTTTTATCATTTCAAAAGCTGTCGAATCAGGTAATTCAAGAATACATCAGATAACAGCTGTAATAAATTTTGAAATGTGCGTATCTCTACGAATATGTCTTTTTTATGAGCTTTAAAGAATGCATCTTAAATAGCTTGTATCTTATTTATTAAATACTAATAAAAATATTAATTTTATAGAGAATGTATGACAACTGTTAGCAATTCCAGTTTATTTTACTTAGGTAATCGACAAATGAATTTTCGTTACCATCTCCTACAGCTCATTTAGTTTTGGCTAAATCCATTGAAAACATAAGATGTTAAAAAATTTCTCATTATTTTTATTTCGAAAAAAAAATAGTTATAACAACATAATTTTAATTATATGCTACAATATACGTGATAGTTTGAATGAGTTTGATTTTTCAATAAATTAATCTAGATTTTTGATGAAGGAAATTAATAGAAAGTGATGTTCTAATTCATTTACAGAATTTTAACTTTGTGGTAAAGCAAAAAAAAAATTAATAGAAAGTGGTGTTCTAGTTCATTTACAAAATGTTTACTTTGTGGTAACGCATAAAAAATTAATAGAAAGTGATGTTCTAGTCATTTACAGAATTCTTATTTTGTGGTAAAGCATTAAAAAGATAAAAGTTGATACATTTTTCCTGATTTAAAGATTACGTCATGCCCATAAAAGAAAGAAGAAATACCTTAAAGAACAAAACAAGCTAACACATTTTAACTATCTGCGGGAATGTTCTTTTCATTTTTAAAAGTGAATGGAACTTATTTATCACCTGAGCGGCGTGTACACAGAAGCATTGAATGTTTAAACTCACTACCCATTTTTTAAACTCGCATTAGAATTTTAAGCAGGGGAGCGTTAAAGCTTGAAGGATGTTGCTTTGCTTCCGAAGGCTGGGAATTTATTCGGCGACCTTAACAGCGACGATGGATAAGGTATTCATTCTCATTTTGGGGTCAGTCACGACCGAAGAAGGTGTGCCGCAGGAGGGGAACAACCCTACTCCACTCCACCTCCCATCTCACTACAACATCCCTGTTATCCTTCGAACTCCGCGGCATCAAAAATGCACTCTGCACCTCACCCCAACCCAGAAAAATTATTCAAAATGGCGTTTTGTAGATTTCCTTTGTTTCTGCGTGCTGATTTTCTCTAACGGGATCTTTTGTTTTGCAGAGCTCTGTATTCAATTCTTTCTCCAACAACATCGCGGCGATTAGCTTGTTTTTGTTTAAGGTTTTGCGTTGTAAATGCGTGAAGTTGAAATTACCGCTTTGGATTCAGATGATCCCTGTGAGCCCAACCCTCTTAGCGCGTGTTCATTTTACAAATTAAACGTTTTGGGCTTATAATTACATTAATTTGGACGGGTGGAGAGGTAGAGAGAGGTTAACTGCGATTTTTCGTGCCGATTTAGGATTTTAATTGGCATTGATGCTAACCTTCATTATGTATCAAATGGGGTAAAAAGGTGGAAAGTTTATGCTTTTATTTTTCTTTTTGGAAAGATCATAATATTTATGATAACAAGTAAAATTATTATTCCTAATCCTTCGCTTTTTTTTTTTTTTTTTTTCATTCGAGAGAAGAAAAATAGATAACTTTTCACTTAAAACATCGCCGCTATTTTTATTTTCTATTCTGCAAGATAAAGATTTGAATGATGGTTTAAAGGTAATTGACAAATTATTTTTCTTCTTACACAGTTCTACATTAATAATGGGAGAATATTGCGTCATATAATGGCAGTAATAAAAAAATGATATCTTTGTTTTGTTACCAAAAAAAAAATCTGTAAATTTTAGTTAAATGGCTGCAAGAATGGCAAATAGACTAATCACACGCAATCCCAATCGAAAATAAACCGAAGTAAAGAAGAAAAAAAATTCTAAAATATAAATAAAAGGGAAAGATTGAAGACATGGGCAATACATTACGATTTAAAGAAAGCTGTAGAAAGAAATGAAATATGGGAAAACCCAAGAATTATCTTAATTTCTAATTAACTCAAATTATAATTAAAATTCAAAATAAAAATCGCTCAGAAGTGCACATTCTCACCTGCAAAGTATATTTTTATAAAATCTCGTAAATTTTAGTCAAATGGTGTGCTTTGTATAGAGTACTAATACGCACATTGAAAGTGAAGTAGAGTAAAGAAAAAGAATTCCTATCCATATAAATAAAAAGGGTAAATATGAAATACAGGTGATACGACTGTTGAAAAAAGACTACAATTTAAGGAAAGTTGTAGAAATAAATAAGTCAATCATAAAGGTTGAAATAAAATATAAATAAGATAAATCTAAGCGAACAACACATTAATTGTCCTTCAGGGGATGAAATCAGTGTGAGCTGTAGAAAGAATTATAGCATTTTCTGCAAACAGTACAATTAAGCGGAAAGGTACTGTCATCAACCCAAACGCTGTAATAAATTTTAGTCTATCTATGTAATTCCTTTTGCGATTCACACTCACACGCATACACACACACAAATATATATATATATTGCTCGCCTCTTCCTTTGTCTGTTTAGCTGTTTAGAATTAAAAATATCACATTCTTTTGTTCTCACAAAATTTATTTCAAGTTATCTAGACTTTTTACATTACTTTTAATTTGTAGATTCTAATACAGATTTCAAGAGAAAAATCTTTTTTAATAAAAACCAAAGATTTTTGAAAACCAATTTTTAATGGGAGGGAGCACAAATATACTGAAATAAACAAAATCAGTTATTACTTTCAAGATTTTAAAAAGCAGCTCCATAATATATAAGTGTTCAAATTATATATTAAAACATTATAAGATTTAAATGAAAAATATTTTCATAGTAGGCTGAAGTCAGAATCTTGAACGGAAATATCATTGAGTTTCGTAGGGCGTAGCTATGAAATAATAAGTTCTAAGAACTGAAAATCTTGGGTGTTTTTTTTTAATATGATTTACTGTATAAATATAAGATATTTTCATAAGATTATAAAAGAAAATTTTCTTTATTCATATTTTAAAACTAAATGCTATTTTTTCCTTGCTTTTTAACTAAATTAGCATGGCATTAATGATAATTATATGAAAAATATTGAAGCAGTCATTCTTATATTTGAAAGAAATGATTAAACCTTCGAGCCATGGGAGTAGATAATATTAATCTGTTTTGCTAAATTACTGTTTACGAAATTCCGGCTTAAAATGCAAAATCGATATTTGCATTTTGATGGTAAGTTAAATCCATATCAATAAATATTTCGAACTTTTTATTTAGGCAAAATTATGCGGCGTAACTAGGAAATTGTATCTATTAAAAAAATTGCATTGTTTCTGAATTCAGTGGAAATTTACTAAACCTCTAAAGCAAGCATATAATCCTACAACAAGCAAAGTCGATTTTTGTCTTTAGCTTATGTAACAAGTTTCGATAAGAATTTCATAATTGAATTTTTATTGATAAATTTCTGTCGCATGTAATATTTTATGCAATAATATTTCATATGTTTGTTTAAATTTACTGATTTTTTTAACTGATTATCAATTATGTTAACCTAGTGTAATGTTGACTACATTAAATGGAAAGTTTAAATGACCATATCGTTGCTTGTTATCATTATGTGAATAGATACTCATTTTCATTGAGTCTTTTATTTTCTGTCCAAAAAAAATTTAGGTCTCAAGAAGTGGGTTTTCACCGGAAAATTAGATATTTCTAGTTATTTTAGGTTCAGATCTTATCGATTTCATTCCCCAGTAAATAATAATAATAAAAAAAATTGAAAGTTTTGACGATGCAACTAGCTTTTTTAAAACAAATTTTCCAAACCCTTTTAGTTTCTTCTAATTTAATTAGTTGCTCGTTCAATCAAAATTATTCCAATGATATTACAATATTTGCTGTTGCATAAGTCGGAACAAGTCGATTAGCATTTTATAGCATAGTTTATATACATATACTGATAAATTTAGTTTAATATGTAGTTTAGCAGCATGAAATCGAAATAGTTTATATACATACATTGGTAAATTTAGCTTAATATATAGTTTAAAACAATTATTTTATTTATTAAAGTTTATCATATTCAGATATAAACCTTTAGAAATATATAATTTTAGCCAGTATTATATTACTATCTTATATTTTATTATTTGTTGCTTTTACTACTGTATGCAAAAATGCAGCGAAGATGAGAGCTTTGCAGGAATTAATTCAGTCGATAGACAGTATCAACGAAAATTATCATTTGTTACTTACAGGATACCTTTCCGCGTACTACCAAGAATGTCGTAGGATCGTATGCAATCGTTGTTAAATAGTGATGAGATTTTTTTAGTTTTAGAAAGAAAGCAGATAAAAACCCTCCCCCCCCCCCCAAAAAAAAAGAAATATTTATCACAGCTTTCCTGCGCAATTAGATACAATCGATATTTAAATGATTTCTTTCAAAATTGACTAAGGTTGATTATAAATGCATTTTTTTTTTTTTTTGTTTTTTTATTTTTTTTTTTTGCTGGAGTTATGTGTTCTATGCTGAAATGATAAGTTAAATATAACTTTTTTTTTCTTTTATAACTTGCATGTAATTATGTTAATTATCTAGAGAATAAACTGTTTAAGAAAAGCATCCGATTTTTGTTTAATTTATTTTTTAAAAAATAAATAACATAATGAGCATATTCTTTTATGGAATACTTTAAAGACTCCTCCCCCCTCCCATATAATTTCGACATGATCGTGTCTTTTGATTGAGTGTGATAGACTGGGTGTGGAATTCTAATCAGATGTGCAATTTTCTTATTTCTGAGGAAGTAAGACTTTGATTAATGGTATTCAGGCTGTGATAACATATTCGCATTGAAAATTATTGAAATGTGTATTTTTGTTTTTCCATATTTCAAGTTCTTGAGACTGTCAAAAGAGTGAAAGTTTTTTGCAATTTTAATTTAAAAGTATTGAATAAATTTGAAAAATATCTGTAGAACTTTTCAGTTTACTCTGAATGATTTCTTAAATTTTAATTAATTATTAATATCCATCGAATATATTGTTTTGCTATCTAGTTATTGTTATGCCATTTTTTTTTTCAAATAAATAGCAATGTCCGAAGGTTAAGAGCCTTTAAATTTTTTGAACTATATAAACCGTCTAGTACATCAACATATATTGAAACTTGATAATTTTGACAAAAATGCTTACTGTATTTCAAATAAGTATTTTCGTTAAAATGCTGGTTTGTAGTTTGCTGCCATTCGAAATCCAGCTATGTAAAAGTATATATAGCATTTGATATTTTTTAGTTCCATATAAAATATTTTCAGACTTTTATTTGCTGTTTTCAAAGATTTTGATCTATTTTTTTCCATTACATTAAATTGTCAAATATAATTCGCTCAAAACTATAGCATAGAATTTGAGCTGTATAAACACTGGAATTATTGAAAAAGAATTCATTCAATTTAAAAATTTAAATAAAAATAATTATAGTTTAGTAGGAATGATTTGCTTGTTCAGCTAATAATTAAGCATATGTTTGCATTTACTGATTCTTACAGGATTTCATTAAAAATAAAATGGCGAAAGAACTTCGAGTGTACCTTTGTCTTCCATCTATTAAATTTTTAAAATTGCTCTTAAAATTACCAGAAGATATCCGGTTATTGCAAAGAAACTTAATTTATAAATTAAATTCTATGTATAATAAATCGTTTCGATATTTTCGTTTGTGAATCATTTGATCTTTCAGATCTTCTAAAAAATACTCTTATTAGTTTTATTTATTAACATTATTTAATCTATTTAATAATACTTAGGATATTAAATATTATATGGTTTATTAACTATAACAATGAGATATTTTGTAAACAAGCTTTCATAATAATAAGTTTTATATTCCAATTTTAAATGCACGTATTTTACTACTTATATCTGAATAGATCTTTTTAAATGTGTACGTGTAAATTGAGAAAGCTGCGTTTATTGTAAAATGATTTTGAAAATACATTGCGAGTACATATTATTAATTTTAATATATTTTTTTTTATTATTTGGAAAGTTTTCATATACCAAAAAGTGAAGTAAATAGTATGTGAAATATGCTGCAAAGTTCCTTAAAAAAATTCAAAATTTCTGTAAATTGCTTACCTTTAATCAGCAAAAAAGAATATTGGGTATTTTTATTGTTTGTGCATGACATATTTTAAAATTGACAATCAAAAACTACCGAATGTCTTAAACTGAATTAATTAATGTAAATTACGGCAGGGTTCATATTTCATTTAAGCAGCTGTTTCTTATAGTTTAAAAGTAAACTAACAATTATTTTTTAACTATTTAATTTCATCAATCATGATATTTAAAACTTCAATCATATCATTATTTCACCTTAGCGATTTTCCTAATGATAAAGGTTCAATTCAAGGCTTATTAAATACCCTACTCAATATTTCAATTACTACTTTTAATTCATTTCTTATTTTTTAGCGTGATTGTGTAGTAACTGGTCTTTATTTTAACTGACGATCTATTCAAAAATTGTAATAATCATTGTCATTATAATTAAATCAGCATTATCATTAATGCGATTTAAAAGCAGCTTTTAAAATTCGTGTTATCGAATCACTTCATTTCATAATATTCATTAGAAAAACGAGGAGTCACAATATTTTTAAAGCATAAATAAACTGTTATTAGTATATTAAAATATCAAGTGTAATGTATTCATTCGTGGTCATATATATTTTCGTACTATTTGAAAATACAGAAGGTGAGATCAAAAATGTCATGAAATAAATCCGCCAAACTAATACTGGAAATATTCCTTAAGTAAAATTGGTAATTTTTTTAATTAAGCTTTTTTGGAACTGATTTCTCATTATTTCATCTTTGAGAAGTGATAGATCACTCATAAGGGCTACAGTTCCCATGAATTAAATTTTTATGTTGTATTTTTGTTTTATTCAATTAGCTTGCTTTTACAATGAGAACTGAGAGTCCGATGATCAACAAAAAAGTGGGGAAAGTAATAAAAACGTGAAAATAAAAATATAATCTACTAACAAGAGAAACTCGGCCAGGGACTGGTCTGAAAGGTAACTTGTAAAAGCCCCTTGTACACACAACTAACTGATTGATTGATTTTTTTGGAGATGAAAGCAACCTTTTCAAGTAGAGTAGAGAAGTAGAGCTGCAATCAGAGTAGCATGGCATGCTCATTCCTTTTTTCCACTACCTTCCAAAGTTCGCCCTTAATCTCTCATGCTTTATTTTTTATCACTCATTGGCCATTTATGACCTTTGATGTCAATTCATTCTTTCTATACAGAAGCACATTTGGTTTATTCGATATTTATTTTATTTTGGTAGAGGCCACATTTAAAAAAAAAAAGTATCTAGATAATTTTTTAACGTATGAATATTCATATGAACATTTTTTAAAAGAAGTATTAATTGATATTAATTATTAAATGTAAAACGAAATGAAGATTGCTGATTATTTAATACATATCTTATCTAATGTTTGGAAGAGTATTAATTTTCTATTGACAGGACTGCCAGGAACTTTTAATCATATATTGGCTATTTTATATTTTTGGAGTGTGATAAACTTTGTATCTGTCTTTGAAAATAAAATCTCGAGCTATTTACGGGTTAAATAACTTTTTTTAATTGTAGTCTCTTTATATATATATATATATATATATATATATATATATATATATATATATATATATA
>JAPMOR010062530.1:1056637-1078789 GCA_026543865.1 Argiope aurantia | reverse complement strand
ATATATATATATATATATATATATATATATATATATATATATATATAATGTGCATCACTGCTAACTTCTGATCCAACAAATCATCTCTGTCTTTGAAGCGATCAAATAAATATATGTGACTACTTGATTGTTGAATTAAAAAAAAGCTTCCAGAAGGCAAACTAGTAACGATCATATTATTGTAAACATTTCTGTAGTTAAATTTTCAAAACCTTTTCTTTTATTTCTCTTTGACATTTTTTCTTTTGAAAAACTGCTTTCTCACTCAGACAGGGAAAAAATGCATATTTTTGCGCGTTATAATCATGCTACTTTAATTTATGATGATTCTCTGTAACCTCAAGAATCGGCGATGATGGCTACATTGATTACCTTCATCCGTCATTCCATATTCCTCGGCTTTATTTTTCTTCTTTTTACTCCTTTTTGTCCATTCCTTGAACTGACTGAGTGCGCTCGGCCTCTTATAAATGAGTAATTGTTAGTAGGTGGTCAAATGGTTCCATTATATCATATTCACTTATCACCTGAAGTGTTAGCTTTCTTCGAGTTAGTGTATACCGCACAGGCAGAGGTAAGCCTAATCTTGATTGACAGATGCTAAGAACCACTCCCTTTAACTCCATCATCGGGCCATTCATCATGATAACTGTCATTTAGTCAGAAAATTGTCATTGACTAATGTTTTACTCGCAGCTTGAAAATTGTACTTTTCCAGGGAGTGATTCAAACTAAAGTGCATTGATTTTCTCTCCCTTCTTTTTTTGGCCTTGAGTTAATGCTACTAGCGGTTGCTTTAGATGCAAGAAATCAAATTGCTTGTTTGTTTCGTACAAGAAGAATATAATTAAGTAAAATTATTAATTTTTTTCAAAATATTTTTTTTTCTTATTATTTTTGTTTTTTTCCGAAAAAAACTTATACTATAAGGATCAGCTGTTATATTAACCTAAAAATGTTTAAAACGTAAAAAAAAAATCGAGAAATTATAATCAATTAAATGTTAAATTTAAGAGTTTAGTTTATAATTCATAATACGTATTTAAATAGTTTTGTTCTAATTAATTTTCTAATTTTTAATTAATTTTCTAATTTATTAATTTTTTAATTTTTATCTTAATTCACCTCATATTAACTTCATTCTGAAATGTTCTCTTATTTCCTGGTCCATTTTCAATTTTTTTTTATTTAATTTATTCAACATGCGCTCTATAAAACTGCTATTTCAGCAGGTTTTCACGCTCCGAGTGAAGGGATAAAAATCCTTAATGTTTACCACATTCTTTTAAATATACCTAAATTTCCCTATTCTAAATTGACACGTATCAAAGAAATCCCTATCAAAATCTCATTATAAAAAACACCGAAGGACAAAATTTCGGTCTCTTTTGCTTCTTCTGTTCTTGTGTCGCAATGTAGACTAATGTATCTCGCTGCTCCTTTTTTGTACTTAATATGTCTTCCGTAGTGAAATAAATAAAAGTTTTACATTTTCAAAAGTTTCTTCTATTCGGTCACGCAACTGACTGCTACTGTGTGTGTGTGTGTGTGTGCGTGTGTGCGTGTGTGCGTGCGTGCGTTTTTAAACGCATGTATGTCGGAAAACAGCAGAGATGCAATGATGCTAGACAATGAATAATTGCAAACTTATTCATGAAATAAATCTGGGAATTCTTGAGTTTTATTATTATGAAAGAATTTTACTTCTTTCTGTACTTAAAATACATTGTAACTAGTCCTGTCGTAAGATAATGAAGTGAACTACAAGCCTAAATCATTATCTGGTCACCAGACAACTTATGTTTTTGTATTTTTACTTCCTAAAGATTTTCATTAATTTCGCCCTTCGATCAGTAGCATTCTGTGCATTACTAGAATGTTGAACAATCATGCAATCGATAACATTTGAAGTAATAATTGATTATAAGTTGCAAATAATTTCCATTTTTACTAAGGATTATAGATATCTGCCGAGCACGCATTAAACTCATATAGCTGTGAAATCGCTGAAATGTCAGTAATATCTATTTCATGATTGATTTTCTCTTTATTTGCCTTTATTCATTTACCTTAATTTTATTTTAACAAATACTCTTATAATAAGTGCTGGAAAAAATTTTTAAAAAGAATCAAATGTTAGTATGAGAAATTCTAATTTGAAGAAGAACGTAACTCTTAAGCATTTCATGCGTTCCACTACACCAAATAAAACTTAACAATTCAAATTTGAATCATTACCAGATCCGGTTCCTTGTTCAGAACATAGTTATAATCCATCAAGGGATAGCATTTTCGAGATTGGAATCTTCCATTTCGAGTTATAGGGGACATGAATGAGAAACATACCTTCAGACTTATCACGGTAATTTCCCCATCATTGAGGACAAAAATTGGGACGAACTTGGAAAAAAGGAATCCTTTGGCACCCGCGAAGCGTGTCCACAAAGAATAACTGTTTCTGTTTGCGCACCATTACTGTTCGATGCACACTGCTGGGGGATTAGTTACACCCACTTCTCACATTACACTGTTTGCTCTCGCTTTAGTAGAAAAAAATATTTTAAAAAAAACTTTCAAGAAAACGAACCTTCACGCCTCAATGATTAAATAGTTTCCTCAGAAGCGAAAACCATCACTGAATTCGTCGTTTTTTGACCTAAAGAACAAGCGAATCTTTGTTGCAAGTTGTTGGATTCTACTGTTTCGCGTCTGTCTCGATGGTGGTGGATTCTATTCTGTATCTGGATTCGATAGATCTTTTGCACGTTGCCAGATCTGATTTGTTTTTGTCTGTCGTCGTCTGCTTCAGAAGGGGTCAGTGGGTTCATTTGTCTGTAATGATTGGAGGATAGTGCTTTTCTAATTGGGGCATCGGAATTATGTCCCTAATCGTAATGATGAGTGCTGCCTTTTGATTAAGATCGAAATGGATCTTATGTTGTGCGAGCAAAGAGTTACAGGTTTATTGGAATTTATTCAGTATTTTGATATTCATTTTTCGTGTAAGTAATATTTTTCATCCTTTGAATTTGCCTTTTAAAAAATTATAATTCTGTGTGCCTAGTTTGGCATTCAATTTTTTTTATCGTCTTGTTTTTAATACTTTTTAAATACTCCATTTTGTCTTTTAAATTTGAAAAATGTGTTTTCAGATTAGTCAGGATAGTAAAATTTAAATAATAATAGCACCTAAATAAATTAGTTTTTACTTCAGTGGTAAAAATTTTTATTACCTTTATAAAATTTTAAAAATTTTTTAATGGCGATTGAGGTTAACGTAATACTTGATGACTAAATTTTCATAATACAAGTTTGAATATTTATTTTGATAGCTGTATTATTTAAGGGTAATGATGATGAATAACTTCATTTATTTAAAATAGATTTTATTGGAAATGCTTTCCAAAATTTTCGTTTAATTTTATGAACATTATAATAATATATCATTTTAAAACTTTTTAGCTTTTTTTTCTTAGAAGTTATACTTTGTATCATCAACATTTCTTTTTATTTCATTGAAAAAAGAAATTAGCCAGTTTATAACAATTTGTAATTACCGGAACAGAAATTTAATTATATGTTTGAAGTTAATTATTAATAAAACAAGAAGGGCGGAACCAAGATAGCTCTTCATCGTGTTTAATTTATATTAGCTTGGATCGAGTTTTAATTTATTATGGATTCAACAATATGTCTTGACTTAAAAAGTGCAGTTATAATGATCGTATATTTTTTTTTAAAAAAAACGTTACAGAAGATAAATTTATTTTTCTGAAAATGTTGATACTTTACTGTTTCAGCAAAAAGAATTGCGATTAAGTTTCTATCTGTGATTCTTAACAATGATTAATTTAATTCGCGACTGCCTTTCATGTAACTCCGTTTTAACATATGTGAAATAACAAAAGTGTGAATTTAAAAAAATGCAGTATTAAAACTATATTTAAAGAGTAAAAAAGATGTTGCAGATAAGTAATTTGACTCTTGATTGTAAACTATTATTACTTTATTTCATTTGTTTTATTAATAATCATGTGCATCTAATTTTGCTTGAATATTTATTATCATTAGCGTTGCTGAAAATAGGAACTCTTGAAATTTTCATAAATAGGAAAACTATTTTAATCAAAACAAGTTTACGTTATCGTATAAATTTTTCATTCATACTAATCATAAAAAGTTTACTTAATTTTTAAAAATATCTTTGTTGTATTTTTATTTGAATAATTATTGATAAAATTTCCACTCTGTTTCTCTTCAGTATTATACTATAAATAAAAAAAATTGCTAGTATTTGTTAATAAAACATACAGTAATTATTATACTATAGAGATTTTAAAATAGTAAATAACCTAAGAGTTGAAAGTCATCTTATTGCTGTATTTCCCATAGACTGAAAAAATATAATTATTATTTTACTTTGAGTATAAAAAAGCACTTCATTCATTATTGAACATTCTGTATGTTTCAAAATAAATTCTGATAAACATGAATTCAGAATCTGATAAACATACATTTTGACATAAACTCTGAAAGTTTTTTTTAATCCTTAGTTTACCTTTTTTTTATTATTATTATTAATGTCGGCACCATCAGAACTGTCAAGATGACGGATTTCAGATATCTTGCTTAACAATTATAGCAATTACAGGAAAGTTTCTTGTCCGGATGTTGATTCTTATTGCGATAAAAAGAGGATTATTTATATTTATTTATTTCCTTTCTGCAAAAAGTAGAACATGGAAAACTCTTAAAATTAGATATCAATGATTCACTGTTTTAAACATATATCGTAAGTATCCAAATTGTATATTTGTGAGTTGAATATAAATGTTGTTTAAGTTCTGACGCTTCATTTCTCCTAATTGTGGTTGGTCATTGAGGATTTTTTTTTCATCTAAAATCAGTTATAGTAGAAAATTACTCGCTAATGATGCGAAGAAAAAAAGGCATGACCGTTCTAAATTTATTTACTATGCATGAATGCTTGCGTGCAAGTGTTGACAGTTTGCGTGATTTACTTCTTTTTAATTAAAACTGATAAAAAATTGATGTTGGAAGGTGGTTGTTTACGATGAAAAAATAAATATTTACCCGTTCTGATTGTATTTATTTACTTTTCTGGTTTCTGTTTTAAAATTTATCAATAAATTCTGATTCATTATTACTTAGTTGACCTGGATAACACGATTGTTTAGGTAGATTTTTTATAAAATTTTATCTATTGCATTGATTCTCGTGGCACGACTTTGTAAAAATTTTTGCAGATCTTCATCCATTATGATCTCTAAAACTCCAAACCGAAATGGAAGAAAACTTAAGAAAGAGTAAAGTGACCAAATGAATTATATTAAATTGGATTAAGGCTCACATCGGAATATGCGGAAACAAGAAAACAGATAAATATGAAAAAAAAAAAAAAGGCTAAACGAAAAGACCAAATAGATATTGTAGTCCCGGAATCATTCCAAATGTTAAAGAAGGAAATTAGAAGGTAGATGGCTATGCAGTGCAGGATAGATGGATAATGTCGTGAAAAGGGCACATAAATAGGAATTCATACGTTGACCAAAAATTATAAATAGAATATTAGTTAGAAAAAAAATCAAATAGAATATTTCCAAAATTATATCAGAACGTGGAAAATTTCCTGAATATTTCTGCAGGTTCGGATGGATGTTAGACAACAGATGTATGTCTGGGGAAATAAGCTCGATTCAGCCGTGGGTCATGGTTCAGCACCACCACCTAACAGAATGAGTCGAACTCAATGAAATCAGAGGAAAACTTATTATGGATAATGATGAATTCATTATAATGGATAATGAAAATATTACAGTACCCTGAAAATTTAAAAACATTAAAAAAAAGGATGAAAAAGGTTTTTAGCCTTTTACCCTCAGTCTGAATATTCTTTGAAATTTTGTTAGCCGTTTACCTTTTATACGAAAGCTGGATAGTTAATGAGCATAACAGTTAGTCACAGTAAGCCCCATTTAGTGGTAACGGGAGGACTGGCTGTAATGGAAACTCCAAATGGTCTTCTTTCAAAAGTTTTCGGATTTTAAGAGCGAGAAATATGTAGTGGAGAGGATGAAACTCTCGGTCGAGTTCGTAGTAGGGTCATCCCGACTCAAAGGGGGTGGAGGGTGATCCGAAAGAGTTTCCTTATCCACTCCCTTACGGTTGAGGATACTAAGATACTCCAAATCCAGTAAAATGTCCTCGTCATAACGAATGAATTTTATATTGTAAACTTCCGAATATCTGGAATAGTTTAGAAGATAAGTTATTTCCCCGCACTCCAGTTTCGATTGCCCCTTGACTTAACTTGTCACATCTTGCTGAGAAATCTCTTCACTTTCATTGTTTTCCACCCCTTTTCATTTTCATGCCTCCAACTTATTATAAAGGAAATTGGTGGAAAATATTGATATTGAGGAAAAGAAAATTCTTTTTATTTCCGGACTTATAGAATCTCACTTCCGTTTCCTGTTTGCCAACAGATTTTTTTTATTTTTTATTTTAAATAGAGCTTACATTTTTTTTTTTTTTAATCTTCGGAAAAGAATTTTTCGTGTTTTGATCATTTTAGAACCTACTTAAAGACAAATTGAATTCCAATCTTAAAATACTTCTCAAGCTTTGAAGGCCGGCTGAATTAAATTTTAAAAAATGTGCAAGAAGAAAATTTTTTAAATTCCATAAATTGTGATATGTTTTATCTATTTTTTTTTTTTTTTGAAAAAAAAAGTAATATAATAATAGTTTACTGATCGGGAATTGGAGATATTGTTAAACTAAATTTAGCTTTACTCTTAAGAGGTCCAAAATTTTGATTTATAGCTATACGACTTTTCTTTGAATATTATTTATTTTAGATTTCCATTTAATTTACTTGAACTGTGTACTCGAGCGGGTTTAAATTGAAATCAAGTATAGTTTAAATGTTAGAACATAATTTTAATATTCTTAGTTAATTATGTTTTGTGAATTTTGTATTGTGCTGTTTAAAATCTCTTTAAAAAATATGTTGCTTTATAACTCAAAAAAAATGTCCGATTCTGTAATTGAATAGTATTTAGGAAGTGTCAGAGGTTTTAAGTAGATTCCTATAGAAAGACTATTTATTGCAATGGTTCTCATAACACGACATCCGGAAAGTTTTTACTTATATATCTCCATCTTCTATAACATACGTATAATGTTTTAGACAGATTAGACAAATAATTGATTCATCATAATTAGCAACTATTATTTAAAAGATCTTTTATATTTGACACTTTTTATAAATTATGATATGCAGTTAAGTGTGTTGTTGGAACCATCGAAAGTAGACTAGTCACGTGATACAGTCTTGGTTTCTAGAATCTATTCTGCAGTAGATCCTTCGTGTATGCAAGTATTAAGAATGTAATGAATTTTCTCAAAACCATCATGCCTCTTGCATGAATCACAATGGATTCTATGAGTCGAGCTGTCGAAAAATAGGGAGACTAATGATTTCTTATTTGTTAGTATTATTTCAAAATTCATGAACTTTTTTTTTTGTTTAAACGCTTATTTTATTCTACTTTATCGGATGTGTATCTAGTGACGATTTCCAATTATCCGAACATTTGAATTTTTGGCATCATTTAAAAAAAATTGTGATGTTTTTACATTTGAATAATAGAAATAATATGGTTTGGTTTGAATAATATGGTTTTACACAATTTGGACACTACTAAAATTTGTCCAAATTCGAGTAAAATAATCATTAATTATGAAATAAATCATTCAAATATAAGTACTTTGAAGTCAAATGTATTGAAATGAAAACAGCATATATCAATGTGAATGGTTAATGTATGTAAAAGGTTAACTGCTTTTAAGCCTAATTATACCTCTGTTCTAAAGCGAAAATACAGAGAAGCTGGCATACAAATACCTTTAATGTAAACTAATTACTTAAAAGGTGCTAGTTCAATTCATTTTTCACGCATTCTTTAATGATATATGCTATTAGTTTACATTAACGACACCTTTTAGTTTTATTTCATCTTTTATATTATTTATTATTTGTAGATAGTTATATTTTACGGAGCGGAATCTATTTTATAAAATATTTAGATTTATTTAGAGGATAGTTATTATCGTCTCGTTAAAATAATTAGCCATACTTGGATCTTGAGATGTCTTTTATAATAAAAAGAAAATAAGCCACCCTGAAAAGTTGTAATGAATATTTTATGCATCTGCTTTCGCAGCCAATTAGAGTTGAACCATTATTTTTGTAATGAATTTGAATGTAATTTCATCTCATTATTATTGTTTGTTTTAATCTTCACCTTTCTTAAACTTTCAAGTGGCATTTACCAGTTGAAAATCAATTTGAAAATATATTTATAAATATTTAATGTGGTCTTGTCAAAATTAAATTATAGTGCCATATTTTTGTTCAGCTTAGAATTATATCTATAAAACTTGCTCCGAATATTAAGAAGCAGATTTTTTTTATTAACTTTGTTTTATTTTAAATCCTAGCATAACATTTAATGGTGCTGTTCATTTCAAATATAATGCATGGTAATAATCTTTTCAAAGCAACTTTTTCATTGATTGTCCCCTCCAATTTATTATTATTATTATCTACTTTTTCATATACGTTGTATAGAGAAAGTATGGTAATCGCCAAAGAATTCGTACACGAGATTTTGACGAATCTTCACGTTGTAGACCTCTCTAAATTCGAAAAACGCATTTTTAGGAAATGCCCATCTGTCTGTCTATAACAAAAATAAAACAAAAACACTTTGAGCTAGACAGTTGAAATTTCGTATTCGGTCTTTATACTACGTTTGTAGATTTCTATTAAATTTTAAGCAAAATACGTTCAGAGGAAGTTTTTCTGTCCAATTGTCCGAATATAATTTATCATGATAATTGCAGAACGATGAGAACTAGATAGATAAAATTCAATACACAGATGTAACATCTATACTATAGTCATCTATCAAATATTCAACCAAATCCAATTACGGTTGACTGCCTTTCGGTCTGTACTTTCACACGATAATTCAAAAAGGCAATGACTTAAATATATCAAATTTGGTATGGGATTTTGTGACTACAAGTGCAATTTTGTGTCAAATTGAGAAAAACATGTCTAAAATACAAATTCGATTTCTTTGAATACGATTAATGCATGCCAGAGATTAATCGCCAAATAACTCGCTAAGGAAGACATGATAGATTCAGTAAAACTGCTAAATTCGCGCCAAATATTAATGTTTCGTAACTATTTTACACCAATGCCATGTAAGTCGTTCTCTGACATAATAAGCTTATAAAAGATTGTGCGAGAAAGTTGTGGGGTGATCAATCCTGCTGGTTTACAAACGGGTTCTCTAACAAAAGTCATACCTCATACTAGAAGTTTATATTAAGTACATAATAAGATCTGTAAGGATATTTCATTTAGGTAAATATTATTTTATTCAAATTGAAATGAAATATTTTCTCTTTCTCCTCACGTTTTTCTGCTTAAATTTTTAAATATCATTTTAATAATTACTGCGTGTATATAAATATGTTTTGGCCGTAATTAGGCTCTGTTAAATTAGCCCCTCTGTCCCCCAAAAAGAAGTAATCTGAGTTTAAAAAAAGAAATAGCAATTTTATTTTTTGCCTGATCCCTTCGTTCTATTTTCCTTCAAGTGATGCTTTCCATTTTAATGTATTATGGAAATTTCTTATTAGAATCATGACCAACTGATTAAAATAGAGAGAGAACGAATTGTAAATTGCATTTTCTGCCTGAATAAAAAACGTGGCAAAATGCTGTTGCCCCGTCTCTTATAAATGGAAAAGCGATGTAGGTGAACTTCAAAAAAATCCGGTAAATGATGTGCATGCTCTTAGTTGCCCTGCCCATCTAATCAAACTGACCGACCTCGTATTCAATTGACGGACAGTTGGACAAAAGTCTGCAAATTTAATCTGTATCTTTCTGCAAAAGATAATGATAGTCCTATGGGAATGTATCAATGTTCCGTAATTTAAACTGATGGTTGTTGTACTTTGAATTCCATTGTCTGTCCGGGCGGATCAGATCTTCTGTGTTTAATTTAAGAAGTCACGATTCTTGATCTTATTTGCTTTAGATTTGCATGTATATGTAGATCAGATTAAGTAACTTTTTGGTTATTCAGTTCATGTAGGAGTTCAAGAATACTTTTTGTTTTGTATTTATTTATACTGCTTTGTTTAACTATTAACCGATTGTATAGACGCGAAGATGTTTTTTTTTTTTTGTTGTTGTTGTTGTTAACTAATTTAATGGTCTCTTTTCGCTTTGTAAACAAGTTCTGAACGAAGTCTTGTAAGCAAACATAAATTAAAATTTAGCGATGTGAGGAAGAAACGAAATGCTAGCTTTTTATTTTTTATCAGAATTTTAACGAAATTATGTTTTAAATTTTGCGCATTGTGTCGTTCAACATGACTGTCACATAACATCCAAGCCCGAAAGCATCTCAAAAAATATTTTTAAGAATAAAAGTCGATAACATTGTTTAAAAGAATCTTATTTCGCCCAACTTACCTATCCTTAAATGTCTATTTTTACTTTTAATGATAAACTAAATAAATAAACGCTTTATTTATTCATTCATCACAACACTGTTTCCGCTATACTTACCAATTGTGGTAAAAGTGATTTTAATTTTATAATTTATATGTTATTGACATTTTACGACTTTGCTGTTTGCATTATTTACAACAAATTCTTTCGATTCTTCAATTGCTTTTAATAAATGTAGAAACTTAGTCTAATACAAAAAAAGTTTTTTTCTTCTTTAAATTCATTAAAAAATTATTCAGAAAATAACTTCTTAGCCATCGTTATGAAGTTATATGAGTCACTAAGGAGTCAAAGCAGCTTAGCCCTATTATTTGCCATTTCTTTTTATAATTTTTAACGAATTAATTTTCTTTTTTATTGATAGATTTAATTGTTGTTGTTGTTTTTCCTTTCGTTAGTAGGAATAATAATTTTTATATATTAATTAATAGCTATTAGTGCATCAGATACGTTAATTTCCCCGATTTTTATTTTCTGGGGTAGCAACAAGAGCCACACATTGGCAGACCCACAAATTTAGGTAATCCACTTTAATCGTGGTCCTTATAGTTAATTCTAAACCGCTGGAGGCAAGTAATTCTTTCCGTTGAAAAAATATTAAATGACGCGAAGAATTAAATTTTAAATTATATTTTATATTACTTGAGTCAATAAATGTATTGATAAAATAATTACAAGAATTGCAGGTTTTATACACTCCACTAGACCTGTTGTCATATTTAATAAAATATTTTTGATACAATAGCATTTTAACCCTTTCTAAGACCATGGGAATTATACTTCCCACCAAATTCATCAATCTTTGTATGAAGTTACATAGATTGGCACACATCCCCCTAAATTTTTCAATAAAGCAGAAACCTAGATACTCCACTTTCTTATCTCACACAAAATGATGCATCTTGATTTATTGTATAATTATTAATTTATTAATTAATCAGATAATATTTATCTAATAAACTGAATGAATTCCTTTTCTTAAGTCTGTCTCAATTTTGAAATTATTTTCATATACCATTACCAGAAAAAAAATGGCCCTTTAAAGGGTTAAATAAAAAAAGTTTCTTTTCAGCTATTTTAAGCAAACCATCTGCTGTCTCGATCAAATGTCTTCCATTGATTGGTGGATCTTTTTCAAGACGGCCATTGACATAATATAAAATAATCATATTCAAAGCTTAATGACTTTGTTTTGTTTCAGTCATAGAAGGGTGGAACTTTTTTTGATTTAAATATCTGCATGCCGAGAATATTTCATTAAATATAATTAATAGGACTGAAGTATTGTATAAAAATTAATAATTCGTAATTTGTTCAGAAATACACTCAGTGACTGAACCAGCATAAAATATTATCCCTCCTCCCTCCCTAAGAAAATTAATATTTGTAGCAGTTGCATTACTCTTATCTTCTCTTTTGGATACTAGATGGCGATGCCTGATTAAGCCATCCCATATGTCATCCCATAGTGCATTGCGATTGTAATTAGAATGAGATGTGATGCTGAACTGTGAAGCCGCGCGCGTGAATGTCTTGTCTTTGTGTTAGTGTATGTTTAAGTGTGTGAATGTGATTATTAAAGAAATGTTTCCAACAACATTCGTCCTGTTGCTTCCTGCACAGATCATAATAATCTACATACCACCACACATTTTAAATATTTCCCCGTTGGAAGTGTACGACTATCTCTGGAGCTTCGAATTCTGTTTTTGATTCACGGCTGGAGTTTACGTGCTGTACATATCTAAACCAATTCATGCCAGTTAACTAAAGAAAATATTTGTTGCTTATGGAGAATCTGACAATTATAATTTCATGAAAATACCTCTAAAATATTCATACTTCAAGATACTCGAGTTATGATTCTTTTATACTCATTCAAATTTAAAATATGCTTGAAACCAATAAAAAGAGGCTGATATAATTCAATATTTATATCTAAATTTATCAAATTAATTCGTAAAAAAATGCAGAACTTGGACTTAACTATTTTTTGTTTATCATCGCCTCATTTTCTTTCTGAATAAAAAAATATTAATTAAAGTGGAATGGAATGTTAAGATTTTCCCATGGTTTTTTTCTGAAATAAAAAAAAGCGCATTTACATTAAGCCATTACTGTCACGCCACTGAGATCACGCATGCATAGAAAGAGAAACAGAGGGAATGTCGTCTTGAATTGTCCTGTCATTGTCCAGAGGACGTTTTTCTCCTTTTGCACACGCATGATTTTACTGGCGTCACCACTTTTGTTTAAAGTAAACACTTCTCTTATCTAATGAAATGAATTAATTATTTATAAGTGTAATAGCAAAGAATGAACGAACACAAATGCGATTGAAAATCCTACATGCAATTGTAGGTTTTTTAATTTGTTTGGATTTTTCTGGCGCAAGAGCCATGGTTTTGACTAAGCTGCGCCAAATCAAGGTTAAAATAATATCAGTGTAAAATAATCAAAAATGGATTGTGTACAAGATTACTTAAAAGTTTAAACAAGATTTAAATGAATAAATAAAAATTTTTATATAAAAATGTAAAAATTTGAGCATGTGGTGTCTTACTAAGTAAGAAGGATAATGGATGTTTGAGTTTTGAAAAAATTGCAAACGCTGGACGTTGAAATTTGGGCATTCTGACAGTATATGTTGGACAAATATTTGATAGTCATATTGAGAATATAGAGGTGTTGTTCATCTAGCAACAAGTGAAGATAGGTAAACATAGTATTCGCAATGCGTTAACGGATTAACATTTTGTCTGCTTTTCGATTTTTTTCCTAACAGTTGCACATGAGGTTTAATAGCATGTATTTTATTTTTAGTTTCAAGGTCCCACTGGCATTTAGAATAAAGAAGCATTTTAGTATCTTTTTTCAAGTAGCTCACTGGAATAGATATAGTTGCTGGAATACTTGTCCTTTTAGCAGCCTTGTCTGCCGCCTCATTGCCCAGAATTCCCAGGAGAGGATATCCAGCAGAATAAAATAGTAAAAATCCCTAGAAGTCACATTGTTAAAAATATCTAGAATTTTTTTAAATCAAAGGATAATTGTGAGGATGAAGATAAAATTAATTTAATGATTGTGAAATAATTAGAGAATCGGTATATATAATAAACATTTTTCCCGATTTCTCAGAAATTTTTTCTAATGCGTATGAAACAGCAATTATTTCTGCGTAAAAACTAAACAAAAAGAACTAAGAGTAAAAGTAATAAGACAATAGCAAAAGAGACATGCAATAGAGTAAGACAATAGCAAAAGAGGCATGCAATTTTAGAAGCCAACGGTTTTCGATTCTCAGTAAAGACTTAAATATCACTTCTTTAGTCTGCAGGGTTTTTTGAAATTTTCTTTACAAATGTATCAATTTCTGATACATTTATCATCCACGATTTTATTTAATTACTTCTTGAAATGTTCACAGTTCCGTGTCAGAGGGCAAATTTTTAAATTAATTTTTCGCCACTAAAATAAAATAACTTCATTTTTTGCCCTTGAAATATATCACTTCCTTTCCTTCATTGGCCTACATTTCATTATTCTAGCTTGTTTCATTGTGGGTGGATGTATACCTGTCCTTGGAATGTTTTCAGTTACTAGGTGGACTGTTTAATTAGGCCTGCGCATTTCTTCTTTCAGTAGTTTTGTTCCATAATATACCCTGTGGGAGTGTTACGTGACGAGTCTTGTCATGATGCCTTTTCATGCCCATTTCGCGTAAGAAAATCGTTCCATCGTGTAAAATTCGACGTTTCATCTGATAAGAAAATAGTACCTCATAAACATACATCCTTTTTCCTTCCACAATAAGTAGGTTTCCAAGCGGAACAGCTTTCTTAACTCCAATGCACTGTGCTGTAACATTGTTTTAACATGCGGAGTTCATAAATGCGCTTTTTCGATTAAATGACTCGTTTAAAAAATTTTTTTATCTTGATGTTTGTAATAAAAAACTTACGAAAGTCGTGATTTTCGATGATAGAACTCGCATTTTTAATTATAATAATGTAAACGTGCTAACTTGTAAAAGATTTTGTCCTCTTTTGAATAATATTTAAATATCATTAAAATGTGCTTTTTTTTCCTATTAATTTCCACAAATACTTGCGATTATCCTTTATTATTAGGGTGTCCCATAAGTTTCTTTCCTATTTCTAATATGAAATGAATACACAATTTTTACTGTTTAAGATATTATTTATTTTGTTTTCTAAGAATCCTTTTTGCTCTATTACCTTTTTCCATCTCTCTGGAAGCGTCCTTATGCCTTCTTTCCAAAACTGTTGTATTTTGGACAAGAAATAATTCTCGATCTGGAGAGTATGCAGGATGCGGTAAAACATCCCAATCAAACTGTAAGAGCTTCTCTCTTACGACTAATGCAATATGTGGTCTCGTATTGTCATGGTGAAAAATAACGCCTCGTCGGTTCATTAATTCTGGCCGAATTTTTTTTTTTTTTTTTGTGCTTTTAATTAATCTATGAATCAGTATTTCGTAAAATTTTTTGTTTCACCGTGAGGAAGGAGCTCGTAGAAAATTACGCCTTTCCAATCCCACCAAATGGACAAAAGAACTTTTTTGAGATGTAGTACGGGCTTTGCGACAGTTTAGAGCTCTGGGACGACTGGAACCGATGACATAGACGGCAAATAAATAAGCCTGCATGTTTGCACAAGCAGAGCCAGATAAGACCATTCATAGCAAGATGAGAAAGAAAATTTTGGGACACCCTAATATTTGAATAAGTCAACTTATAGTTGATATATTCAAATAATAAATTATTAAAAAACACATTTTGAAATAAAAATTGTAAGAATTTTCATCCCCAGTCTTATTTGTCACGTTGAAAAGAGGACGTTTTTCAAAGTATATTTTCACTTTTTAGAATTTGATATTCGAATAATAAATTGCCTCATGTATATTAATTTTATCTAATTATTATTTTGAAATTATTTATAAATTGTTTATAATAGGTGTCCTTTCTAGTCGAGGCCGAATGGCTAATTTATAAATTATTAAAGATAGGTATCTTCTAGTTGAAAAAAAAAATCCTTAAATAACTCCAAAAAATTATATTTCATGTTAGATCAATCAACGATCGCATCGAAGAAACATTGTACCTTGGTTGGCAGATTTTCGGTCATTTAAATAATCTGAAATCGCTTTTAATAGTGTTTTTAATTATCGGATAATCTAAAACAGGATGCATAGCGTCATGAAAAGTGCTTAAATTTGAAAACCATTTTTAAGCACCTTAAAAGTGCTTTATTTTCAGAAATAGTCCTTAAAAAATACTTAATTTTCTCGTGAAGTGAAGAAAGCGTTTTGTTTTGTTTCCCCATAAGTTGAAAATGACAATTCGAAATCATGGTCATAAAGGCTTGTTTACCGGATGTATCAAAAAAGAAAACCAACAAAATTGAAAATTCTAAGAATTATTCCAAGGGTTCGAGAACATATTAAGATAACGCTTGATGATTCTTTCCCCCCCCCCCCTCTCTTTCTTTTCTGCAGCCCCTCCTTTTTTCGTTTTTTTTTTTAATCCCCTCCCTTTTTCTTCAACAATGTGCATTGCCATTTGTTAAAATACTGGAATAGTTATCTGGAAGGGGCGGTGCGAAATGTGTACTATGCCATACTTCGCTGGAACGACCTCCTACAGGTCTTCAACTGTAATTATTATTAATTGCGGTACGTAATGACGTTAATCAATCGCTTAAAATCTAGTTTAATGAAATTTTAACTTACGCCTTTAATTTTCAATGATCGTGATATCTTTCGAATGTCCCCATCCATTTGAGCATTTTTATTTGTTGCACTAATCTTGTCAATATTTTTATATATTGTTATTATTATTTTACTTATAAAAGAAAAGTAACTGCTGTATCTGGTACTTAAATATTTGTAAAGCCATTTTTTTTTTAAGTTTTTTAGAATTTTTTTTCAGGATTTAGGTTTTATCATTTTATAATGATTTTTTTTCTTTTAATAACTCTTATAGAAATTTTTTCCCAATAAAATCTCTCTTTATATGTAAAGTCTTGTCCTGAGCAATGCCCAGGACATTGAAGTTAGGAGCATGAAGTTTAGAAAGTTATTTTTTTGGGCATTAGAGGCACACTAAGAACGGATTTCTCAAACTTTTAATTCGAAGTTTAATTAAAGAAAAAATTTTTAACATGTTTTCGTAACATCAAAGTATGGCATAAAATTATTTTAAAGGTTAAAAATGAATAGCTTTTGAATAATAAAAAAAATTTTGGTTAAATGTAAATTTTAATAATTTTTTTTTTTATTTTGAGAAATTAGTTTTGGGGCAAAACGATATATTGTCACGGGTTGGCTTCAAGAAAACCTTTCTTAAAAAGAGCTTCAATTGGCATTTTTACTTTTCCATATACAAAATTTAGCGAAAATATTGCAATCGTTAAAAAATTCGAACTCGAGATTTTAATGTATCTCCACGTTTCATACCTGCTTGAATTCGAAAACACATTTTCAGAAAGTATCTTTCCGTGACAAAGATAACAAAGAAACACTTTGAGCTAGATGAATGAAATTTGATATGTGGTCCTCACATCAAACTTGTAGATTTCGATCAAATTTTTAGCAACATCCGTTTAGAGGAAATCTGTTTGTCTGTCTGACTGTTCGAATATAAGTCAGCATGATAACTACAAAACGAAGAGAGCTAGATATTTAAAATTTAGTGCAGAGATTTAGTATTATCTATTGTATAAACATCTGTCAAATTTTGAGCCAAATCCAACAAGGGGTTCGCCATATGCCCGCCTGTACTTTCAGAAATATGTAAACGCGACAACTCAAAAATATATCAAATTTGGTATGTAATTTTGTGACGATAAGTGCAGTTTTGAGTCAAATGTTTATTTTCATCAATTTGGAAGAATGAGTCTAAAACCCAAATTTTCTTTTCGGATACTTTCAACCGCATGCCAGAGATTAATCCGAAAACACTTGCCAACAATCACACTAGAGATAGAAACAGTAAAAATATTTAATTCATGCTTAGTGATAATATTCCGTAACGTATGCCAATGTCACACAAGCCATTTCTCTGCAATATGCGAGAAAATTTGGGGAGACGCTATGGCTGATTTATTTCCATATAGAGCTACAGAGCTGATTTTTTTTTAATTTGTTTTCGTTATTTATGAAAACTAGGACTTGTCAAAGCATATTCCTTTCTTCGGAAATTATATATATCGTTTCTTCTGCAATTTTTTTAAGTAAGAATTTTTGTTTATAGATTAAAAAAGCAGGTTTTCATTAAATTTTAGAAGCGTTAAACGTTCAAAAAAGACTTTTACTACACTTTTAAAAATAAGAGGCGATAAGACCATTTCTTTTTAGTCTGATCATTTGCTATTATTTTCTATTAAAAATGATTTTGAGCATGACTTTGTTCTATCATCAATTTCATGGCAGTTGTATGATGATAGCCATATGAATGCTTTAGTTCTTAGCTTTATAAGATTGCAATTGAAATTACTTAATAGAATAAATCAGTGCAGGGAGAAATTTATTCTTTCCATCTCAGTAATGTTGGATCTTAATTGTTGTTGCTTATATAAAAATCTTGGGTCATGCTGAAAACAAATACAAAATATTTGGTCATGCTGAGCTCCTACACCACTATCGATATTTTCAGAAATGTTGTATCTGTCTGATATTTTATTTTAATTTTAAGAAAAGTTGAAAAAGATCTTTATTGTTAATCTTTTAAAAGTTGGCTGAATTTTTTTTATATTAATAGTTTTTTTCTTCTCATTTTTATGATCATTTCTATGCTTTTGTCAAATTCAAAAAGGTATAATTTTACAATAGAAGTTGTTGTGCAAATACAGAAATAAATATTAAAAAAATAAATATTTAAAATTAATTTTCAATAACTTTTTTTAATAAAAACTATGCATTATTATAAAATAGGTTAAAAATACTACGCTTAGAAAATACGCAGTTTATGTGTACATACGTATACAAAGGTGCTTAATTTTTGCAGCAGTTTTTTCACTACGCACCCTGTAAAATCGTAATAACAATTCCCATATCGTCTAAAATAATTATAATAATTTTTCATAATTTGGTAAATTTTAGTTGCAGAAGAGTGAATTTTTTTAAAATGTATTTCAAGAATATTTCACTAAAGAGGCTTGGAGAGCTATATAAAAATTGCATGCACAGATAGGCTTAAATAATTAGAAATCACTTTTAATAGTGTTATTAATTATCAGATAAGCTAAAATCGTAATATTGATTCTCATATCGTTTAAAATAGTGATAATAAATATTCATAATTTGGTCAATTTTAGTATCAGAAGAGTGAAATTTGTTAATGTGTTTCAAGAATATTTTATTAAATATTAAGCTGGAAAATAGAATAAAAATTGCAGACTCAATTTTGTAGCAGTATATTTATTAAATGAAACAATATAAAAGATTGTTCCTTATGTTTTTCTAGAAAATTTTTCTGGTCAGATATAATATTTATTTTTAATAATTCACAAATTTAGCTGTTAGTTCACAATTAGAAGGCGGACCTTATATATAGATTTGTGTGTCCTAATGCATTATAAGAGATAAAAAAAATTGTTTAAAATGTCACCAAAGGAAACAAAAGAGAAAGTTCATTTTCAAAGTTTCGTATTTACTTCTCTTTAAGCAATTAGTTTAACTGGTCCACATAGACATCATTGAGATTAGATCTTTTGCTTGCATATCGTAAATCAGAATTTTATATCCTTATTATTTAGCTTTTGATTTATAAAATATTTGTTTATGTGAAAATAGACATATAATCTTTAATAAATTTTCATCTGTGTTAACTTTTATTGTGGTTATTTTTATAATAATGTTTTTTAATGAGATCATGTTTATCATGCTAAAGCTATAAAATATTGGAACCACTCTTGCATAGAAAGTCACTTCCTTTAAAAAAAAAAAAAACTCAAACTTAAAACTAATATACTTTCGTTTTACAAGAACATTTTATGATGCTTCAGTCGTCTTCAATTCGAATTTATTATAGTTTTCTTATTTTTTGAAAATTGAATTCCATCTTTGCATGCGTCATCTCCCCCCCCCCTCCTTCTCACTCTTTCTCGACTAACAGCATTTAGTTTTTTTTTATAAACTTAACAAAAAGCAGAACCCGTTAATTGTTCATTGTATTCGCATTTGAATTTAAAGTAATAAAATAATAAAGATAATTGTACTAATGGCATGTGCAGTGAATTTTGTTTTAAATTTTTTACTTTATTATAAAACAATATGTATATATATTTACCTTTAATAATTAATAATAATTTAGTTTACTTCATTTTTTAAAAGAAATGTATGTTTATTCTTGATTCTCATAATAAATGCAGAATTTTGTTTTGCTTTCTTTTCAGTTATTAAAAAATTTTCTGTTTTATACAAATTTATTTATATTTGTCTTTATTTCAAATTTAATTAATATTT
The DNA here is from genome assembly GCA_026543865.1 of Argiope aurantia. Taxonomy (NCBI): domain Eukaryota; kingdom Metazoa; phylum Arthropoda; class Arachnida; order Araneae; family Araneidae; genus Argiope; species Argiope aurantia. The sequence goes on along the minus strand of JAPMOR010062530.1, from coordinate 1,058,676 downwards.
CTCAACAATAATATTTCAATAAATGTTTACAAAATAAATAGATGCAATTCTGTAGAGAAAAATTGTTGAAATATAATTTTCAAATGTTGGAAATATTCGCTTGAAATATAATTTTTTATGATATTATTTCATTGACAATACTTTTTAAATCTGTTTAATTACGATAGGAAAATAAAACAAATAATTTCTTAATTACTTTTGGTTATATAAATAATCAAATGCATGTTTTTATGTCAGTTGATTTGAGTACAAATGTTATTGGATCACTTTGAGTCATCTTCTATGAATGCTGCCATAATTATTTTGTGATTTGATTTGTGTGTATCTGCTTGAATGTGCATGCTTTCGTTGGTCTATGACATCTTTTTCTTTTTTAGCATCATGTCAAAATTCGAAAATTTATCTTTTCAATAATATCTATTTTTTACCATACAGTTTTGTTTCTTCCTTCTATTTTTTATCGATTTTTCACAAAGATTTTAAAGGTATTTTACTGCAACATATTTCATTGTTAAAGTGGAACTCGAATCGTTTCCATTTTTGTTACTAATATTTTATCCTGGTTCTTTTGCAATTTTGATGATCAAGATATGAAAATTCGACTTATTTCTCCATGTTGATTAAGTTTCTGCACAAGGCATGGTTTTTATAAAATGTTTGAAAATTTGTTACTCTTTCAATTAAAATTTAACTTCAAGATAAAAAAAAATAATGAAAAAAAATTAAGAGCGTCCATTTTTAAATATTGCTGCTATTTCCGTGATAATTGAATATACATACAGACAGAAAATTTGGCGAGGCATAACACAGTGAATGAAATGGTTTGAGGCTTCTAAAGTCGCACGTGTTACATGTTTTAAAAAATTTGAAATTTAAAGATATTTTTCTGAAGAAGCCATTAAGATCAAGTTACACAAAATATTTCTGTGAAAGTCCTTGCAATCATAAATCCAGTCGAATCAAATTGGTCGCCAAAGTCAGCTAATATTTAAAAAGAAAAGGAAAATTGCTTTATCGAGCTTTATTTGATAGAGAATTCACCGGTTTGTTTCGTGCTAGAATTGAATCTCTTTCTTTGAAATGTGGCGTTCCATCCATTCAGAAATAGCTTAGAGCCAAAGAGAAATATTGCTATTAGAATACAACTGTCGGAAGCTTGAAATTATCGAATATTCGAATTAATTATTATTATAGAAAATCATATTATTGTGTATTTCTAGATTTAAATCATATTTTGTGTGTTTTCGATAGACTAATAATCCTACATTTCTTTATAGGAACATTATTCTATATTGCATAATATGATCGTTTAATCACAACCATCTGTATTATTTGCTTGTTGTGAGTTTTTCTTGATATCAAAAATACAAATCAGAAAATACATGGACCTGTTTATCCGTTTTCACTCGAACACCTCTTAAATTGTGAACAGTTGCGATAAGAAATTTGCACATTCTATTCTATGATCCTTTCCATAATCAAAAGCGCTAGTAACAATTTTCAAATTTAATTAATTCTTTAAATACTTGATTAAATTACAAAAAATAAAATAAATTTCTTTTTTTGTGTTCAATGTTTCACCAAAAACCTTTCAAATAGTTATTGCACAAAAACTAATTTATTAATTATCTTAGAGAGCAAATCATTGTCTTAGAGGAAAGAAAAAAGAGCGAAGGAGTTTAACTGTTATCCGAGGGGTCAGACATACGAGAAAGCAAACGAAAAGTAGCGAAAGGCTTTACAGGAAAAATTATTTTACTAAGTTTAAAGTGTTGCAATTACTTGGTATTATTTTTATTACCAGTGGCGCCTAAATAAAATCAGCTTGTTATGTATAATCTTTAATTGCAAAAAAAAAAAATCGAAATTCTGTGAAGAAATTATGAATAAATAATTTTGCTATTCACATTTTTTTATAATTTTTTTTAAAATATTTCTTATTTTGCTTTTTAAAAGATAATTATGTTTCGATTAGTGTTTAGTTTATATTAATGCGTATAATGCTGCATATAAATGGTTGATCCAACAATTTATGAATT
>JAPMOR010062530.1:981637-1051637 GCA_026543865.1 Argiope aurantia | reverse complement strand
ATTAAAACTCATTTTATATCTTATCAGGGGGAAAACAGCAATATAAATATTATTTGAATGGTAATGACTCTTTGTAGTGGTGAAATGGATAATAAATATGTGTTTAGAGATAAGATGAGATACAATCTTAAAAACTTTTATGTGTAAATTATTTAAATTAATGCGTTTTAAAACAAAAGCTGTTCAATTTTGCTATGATAACGATGGGGTTCTTTTTTCTCCTTAAATTTCAAAAACATCTAAATTTTTATATATTTTCAAATAATTCAAACGTGAAGGAAATATAACTTTGAAAATTAACTGACATCTAATTTACAAACTAACGCTTTTTTTTTTTGTTAATTGAAATAGATAGAAACTTTTATTTTAGTATGATTTTATATCTTATCAACTATTTATTGAAAGCTATTATTAAAAGTTATTCAATTTTGCTATGATAACGATGGGGTTTTTTTTTCTCCTTAAATTTCAAAAACATCTGAATTTTTATATATTTTCAAATAATTCAAACGTGATGGAAATATAACTTTGAAAATTAACTGACATCTAATTTACAAACTAACTCAATTTTTTTGTTAATTGAAATAGATAGAAACTTTTATTTTAGTATGATAAAGTTTACAGAAAGGCGTACCTGTTTTATATTCGTCATTCGACATGCATTCTTAAAAGTCTTGTGAAATTATCGGTAGGGCATGCCATTGAAGAAGACTTGACAGGGAGTAGTTCCTTTTTAAGAAGTATGTGCGTACTGTGAAAGACTTTTCCAAAATTTTGATTATGTTTTTAATTGAAACTTATCTTACTTGAAATTTGATTGAATAACTTTGGAGTATATTATCAAATAAAAAGAAACATTTTCAGCTACTTTAAAATGTAAAGAATTAACTTTTCAGTAATATCAATTTAATTTCCATACAACATTTTTCCAATTTTAAGAAGTTTTCCAAATTATTTTATATTTGTCTTCGCTATTTTTCATAATTTTAAAACTCCATTTATATGATGGCGCGTTGCAATGATTTTAAATACATTTTTGTATGCACATTATTATTTCTAAAATTAAGAGTACATTTTTAAAAACAGGATAAAGATAACCAATATGGAATTATCATGCTAAGGCCAGAAATGCGAATCTCCTATAATTTTTACTAATGGTTTTCAGTTTCATTCATTTTACCTATAAAAAATACTGCTATATTTTAATAATACTTTTTTTTTCTTTTTATAGCTATTTTCAAAATGAATTAGTTGGCAGTGATCTGAAGATATGTGAATATCCAGCTAAATCTCAGAAAACAGTAGCCGCTTTGAATGCAAATTTCACTCGCCTAGCCAGCAACCATTGCCCCAATGGAAATCAAACAATTCAACCTTTGATCATCGGAAGTCTACCCAGTAGGGAGATAAATTCCATACCACGATTAAATCATTCTGTTTATAAAGCAAATCAGAACATCAAGTAAGTACAAGATAATTTTATAAATACCAGCCACCTTTGGCGACCAGTTTGTTCGCCGAGATTATTGGATTTTTAGGATGTTAATTATTAATATCGCTTGCATTTCTTAAAAAAAAATATTTCACCTTGTAGTTTGATATGATTAAAATGCATTAGTTCAATTAAAGTAGTTTACTACAAATTACAAATTGTATATATTTCGAAATGAGAATCCTATTACTGATTTAATGATTGGCAAAAGCATGTGTTTGAATGTCTTAATGGAGAGTTTGAATTCTACTATAGCATTTAAAAACATTGTTTCAGATAGTATAGCAAATTGAATTAAAAATATTTTAACATTAAGGGAAAAAATTTTACGGAGATGGAACTTATATAATTTAAAAGGTAATTTTGTTTAGTTTTAAGATAATACAAAAAGCATATTTTATATGATAATTGTTTTGGAAAAAATCAAGAGAGTATCAATTTCCGTAATCAAGTCATAGCGATTATTGTTTGATTTAAGATTTTTAAACGGGTGCCAAAATGGAAAATTTTCCATGCAATTTCTCGCCATTTATGATCGTGAGAATTTTTTATTGCAACTTTAAAAACCGTTTATGAGCATTTTTGGTATACATCTAAATTTAGATCTTCCAAAAACTTTAGACTGTTTTAGGGCGTGCTTGGAGAGAAACCGTATATTAATCTGAAGTCTTACCACGATTACCTATCAGGTGACGGTTAAGCCTATTTTTGCGCTTGATTGAATTTCTGGTTTGAAGCCTGCTTCTTTTATATCTTCTTTCCTTTGACTGAATGTCTTCTTTGGTGACACGGTGAACTAGTATCTCCAGAACACATCTAATAAAATTTTGCAGTTCCATTAATTAGCTAAGCGAAGTGTTTGATGCAGTACAGTTGTAAAAATGTTCATTAAGATAATGCGATCTGAAATTCTTATGAAGTCTTGTTTATATTTGACTGTTGCCATTCGACAATTAGTAATAAGCTCGATTTCTTTTCCACGTACGTTAGCGCTTTATATATAGATATATTATGGTTGGTAAATAATGCCAGTTTCTTCAGTGATGAATAATTATGAGTGCCTCCAAAAATGTCTAAAATTTATGTTGCGGTGTAATTAACCCACTTAATCCAGCGCAAATATATCCCGGTTCTGACCAGTTGGTGGATTTGACATAAGAATTGTGTATTATCAAAATAGTCTGTGTAGATTAGAATTCATCTAGTCAAGGCTACGCATACAGTGGTGGCCAAAATTGTGGACATTTTTGAAAATCTTTGTTTCCTAACTTTGTTTGCTTATAGAAAATGTTACATTCCTCAAAATGTAAACTACTACATATCATTTTAAAGATAATTTAATGCTGATTTCAATACAAAAAGCAAAATTCAAATATTCGCAAAAGAAAACAAATATACTTACTTTAAAAAAAAAACAATGATGAAGTGGATTGTTATTTCTAACTTTCCTGACCAATCACTGTTCTTGTTCTGGGAACCAATCAAATGTTAACAACTGCCAGCAGGAGCTGACATTATGTTTCAAGTTGAAACGAGTCATTATTTTGCTTTGTTCTGTAAAAGGAAAACTTTTTTTTATGTAATCAAGTTACAAGTAAGAAATTTTGTTAAACTTTTTAATATTTATTAGGAATTTTTGTAAATATTTCTAAAATTTAGTCAAGAAGCAATGACAACAGATAAAAGAATAGATTGGGCACCTAGAAAGAGAACTATGATTATTGTATTACAAGAATGTGGTCTTTCCTATTCTGAAATTGCAAGACAGATGGGTGGCTCAGTGACTACACCTGGAGTCCGAAAGTTTTGTTTACAGTATCAGGAGACAAATTCAATAAAAAACAAACCAGGAAAAAGCCTAGAAAGGTGCACCACATCTGTTGATGACAGAAGAATTAAAAGACTATGTCTCCAAGATAGAAGAATGTCATCAGAGGCTATCAGAAGTTAACTGAATCATGCTGGCGTTTCTGACAATCCAGAACAATCAGGAGAAGCTTATTAGATGTTGGACTAAAAGGTAGAATTCCTTGAAAAAAGCCTTTCCTCAATTTACAGCAGCGCATAAAAAGATAACAGTGGTCAAAGGAAATTATAAGGAATTCTTCCACTTCACATCAAAGCGCAAGCAGAAGCAACCTATGTAAGAGTAAGTCTTACATAGTCTTCAATTACCTAGCCATTTTCAGAATATAACATTCCATCCTGAGAACTTCGAGATGAAATGCTCTCACACAAAAATCTTCCCCTCAGACTTTCTTCTTGAGGACAGAATTTCCCTCGAGCAAGAATTCCAACCTACAAACAAGACGTATATTTTTACAGATGGGTCCAAAATCGAGGTAAAAACCGGCTTTGCCTACTGCGTATTCCAAAACGAAGAAATTACTCATCAATGGCTCGGCAAACTGAACGAAAAGAATTCTGTCTTTCAGGCAGAGCTGCTCGCCATTAAGGAAGCATGTAAATGGGCTAGCAAATTCGATCATAACACTAAAATATGGAGTGATAGCGAGTCCAGTTTAAAAGCGATCAGCTCATTTTCCACCTTAAGCCCAATTTTTCTGGAAATTCAAGCCATTCTGCTGCCCCAACCTTCTATTAAGTTAGGATTGGTTAAGGCACATGTGGACCACAAGGAAGCGAGGTTGCAGATTCCCTAGCCAAACAGGCCATTTCTGCAGGTATGCGCGTTCAATACCCAGCTCCTAAAAGCCATCTGAAAAGTATTCTAAATGAATTGAGCCTACAGCGATGGCAAGAAGAATGGGAAAATTGCTCAACTGGCAGAAACACCCATCAAATCATCTCGAAAGTGTCCTTTAACCCATCATCTTGGAATAGGCTTGGCATTATCTTTGCAACTGGTCATGGCCCTTTCCCTTCATATTTCAAGAGATTCAATATTAAAGGATCGGATCAATGTGGCTGCGGCGAAGTAGGTGATCCCCTTCATTATGCCACTAGCTGCGCTCTCACCACATCTTTTCATCTCAAAAAACCCACCCACGACCTAGAAAATATCTGGTGGACCAAAGTTATGAGAAACAAGATTTCCAAAGTTAAAATTAGAAATCTTGTGCGGTTCCTACAAGAGAATGAGGAATTGATTTCTCCAGACCCAAGCCCAGTATAAATTTTCGTTTCATTTCCCAACCAAGCTCTTCTCCAGAATATATTAACTTCAATAGATTTCATCTATTCATACTCCCCACCGAACACCTCCTTCATCATTATAATATTATATATAGTTACTTTTTATGTGTATTGATGATATTTTATGTCTTTTTATGTGTATTTTTTATCTTAATAAATACACCGACGTATATCCTTTCAACCGACAGGGAATCCTAGAGATTCCAAGTTCGGAGATATTCTGTGGCGAAAGAAAGAAAGTTATCAAAGGAACGCATTAATTGGACAAATGATCAGTGGTCTCAAATTATATGGAGTGATGAAACGAAGATATTGTTATTCGATAGTGATGGGCGAAAATATGTAAGACATAGACTAAGCGAAGAGCTACATCCTGACTGCATTCAGGCAACTGTGAAGAACTCAGTTAGTGTTATGATTTGATCCTGCATGTCAGCCAACGGTTTTGATCGCCTTCATGTTATCGGCGGGACACTAAATGTAAGAAAATACATTGACACTATTCTAGAGCCAAAACTTATATCATCAGTTACTTATACAGAAACTTATACCATCAACTTATTCCATCAGTGATCTCTTTCTCAAAAAAGCATCATTTATTTTTCAGCAAGATTCAGCTCCTTGCTACACAGCAAAAATATCGAAAGAGTGGTTTAGTACAAAGAGCATTGAATTGTAATCATGGCCAGGAAACAGTCCTGACCTCAATCCTATTGAGAACTTATGGCACCGTTTGAGAAATCTTGTACGAATGAGACGTCCATCAAATAAAAGAGAACTAACTAATTGAGGCTATAATTGTTTCCTGGCATCATGTAATAAAGAAAGAAGAATTTAAAACTCTCGTCAGCTCAATGAAACATCAATGTGAAGCTGTGATCTATCTATATCTATATCTATATCTATACTTATAATAAAGCTCAATGTGTGTGTGTGTTGGCGCTCTACAGACCAGACCATTCAACCTACAGCTACCAAATTTGGCACGTGTATACCTTGGAGGCCGGGAATGTGCACCTGGGGGTTATTTTTTCGAATTTTTAACTAAAATTTTATTTATTTAAAAACTATGCGAAATTTTGACGTGTTTCTGCTATAACTTCCGAAAATATTACTGCACAAAAAAGATTTTTACATGAAGTTAAAGATAAAAAATTTATCCTTTAAATAATACTACTGTTTTAATCTTAAAATTAAATTTCTATTTTTAATGAATTTTTCAATAAATTTTTTAACTATGTTTTTCAATAATTTTTTTCGTCAAAAATAAAAATGAGGATTAAGCACGTTTCGCATTCACGAGAAAAAAATAGCTTTTTTCAAAGTGTTGCCATCACATTGATTAAAGCTCTAACTGAAAATAAATTAAATCTTTTTGGAAATGAAATCTGCAAAAATATAATTTTCGGCACGTGTCTGTAGGAAATGAAACAAATATGAAATATTATTTTTTCTAAAAAATAAATTCAAGAAAAATTATTTTAGGATCTTTTACACTCTCTATACAGAGTGTTTATTCAGTCCCGGATCCATTTTGATATTTAAGGACTCATAAAATAATGAAGATGTAAACAAACTTATGGCATTTATTGATGGAATAACTCATATATTTTCCTTTTCAGGTTTGAATATTTTTACTTTTGTAAATATCGTCTGCGCGTGTTTTTAATTTCAGATAATTTCATTTTGCAGTCTAAATATCTGTACTTTTCTAAATATCGTCTGCTTATTAATTGCATTTTTCTTTCTTTTGTTTTTGGCAACTATTGAAATGTTATGTTTACTTTTGATGTGTTTGTTCTATGTAGTACTTTTGTATGTGATGTTTTATTCGATCGGATATTAAGGAGAATGCATACACCACAAGAGAAAGCACAGATTTTATGGTGGTCTTAGAGTTAATTTCCAATCAACTAAATCACTGACTTTTAAAAGTTAATTTCAAATCACTTAAACTGACTGATTTATGAAGATTGGAATATCACTATTCAATAAAAAAAAAGGATAATTTTTGATTTTTCATCGATCGTTTCAAAGAAAATACGCCAATTAGCGCGCAGGTTTCTCAAGATTAATTGGCCTAAGATTATGAAAATGGTGAGTTTTTCTAAATTTTTAACATTTAAGACTTTATAAATAAGTCTTAGTTGATCGTAGAAAATAGAAACATTCATTCATTTATTTAAAATTTGGTTTGTCCAGAATATTTATCAGATACCTTACTGCATTAAATTTAGACTTCATAATTTTTGAAATATATTTATAAGCAGGAACAAAATACTATTATTGGTTTCATTTCAATCCTTTTGAAAGCAAAACTAAAAACTGAATTTTATACTGAATCTCAGAAATTTTTGTTGAATTATTGTTTGAGATATTACATAAACTATGAAAAATATTTTGTAGTTAACATAAGACTTAAATACCGAGCAATTCTGTTTGCAATACTCATATTCAATAATAATAATAATTAATAAATAACAATAAAGATGATAAATAAAATAAAACGCTTGGTTTTATTAAAAAATATCTTAATATTAATTGCAATTTCGTCATTTACATTTTTAATTAAAGTTGAAGTTTTACCGGAAATGGCAACAAATTAGCAAAATATATATAGTAAATTGAACGAAACGATCTAAACAATATAAGTTTGGTATGACTATCAAAATTTGAAGATTAAAAATGTTTTGTTTGAGAATCCTTTAAGAGTCCAGTTACTTAAAATATTTAATTGAAAATTGTAGCGAGCGGTAATATTGGCGAACAGGCTGGTCGCCAAAGGCGGCTAGTACTTATATAAATCTCAGTGTGTGTGTGTGTGTGTGTTGGTGCCCTACAGGCCAGACCGTTTGTCCAACAGCTACCAAATTTGGTACATGTATACTTTTGAGGTCGGGAATGTGCACCTGGGGTCCTTTTTTGAATTTTTAATTAGAATTTTAATTATTAATTAAAAACTAACTTTCTCGCCAAAAAATCTTTTCATTTTCCACAACGCCAAATGAGTAAGGCTTCAGGGTTGTTGTTTTTTTCCCCCTCCCAAGACTAGGGTTAACATTTTTTCGGCCTATTATTTCAAACGATTCTGTTTATTTTCTTAATGTTTTATGCATTTAAAATTAAACAATGTTAATTAATTTATCTTTCATATTCATTCTGAAGTGCTCTTGAATTAAAATAACACAGAATAAAGGAAATTAAAAATGTCTAATCTGCATAGCGTTACCCCAACTGGCGTAGAAAAATTCAAGCATTTGCGTTACCGTAACTGGCGTTGAAAATTCATGCATACGCATTGTGTTCTGATTGTTGACAATATTATCAACGGATGATTCTTGATTTAAATTATTTTTAGGTTAGTTGCATGCTTTTGTAATTAAATTGTATTTATGTTAGTTATATATTTTTTGTAAATGCTTATAGTTTTAAGTACACCTTTTTTTAAGTAGTTTTTTTAAACCTGTTTTCGACCGATTATTTTAAACGATTCATTTTATTTTCTTAGTGTTTAATGTATTTAAAATTAAACATTGTTAATAAATCGATCTGTTCATGATGAATCTGAGAAAATTTTGTTGACAAATTCTTGAGATATTACATAAATTAAGAAAGATATTCTTTAGTGCCCATAAAGTTTAAACACTCAGTGACTCTGTTATCAGTAATCATATTATAAAAAATACTTTGTTTCAGTAAAAAATATTATTATATTAATTGCAGATTAATTCTTTCCACTTTAATTTAAAGCATAAATTCTACGGGAGCTAACAGAAAATTAGAGAGATACATATTACGTTATGACTGAAGGCCTTTATAATATTATGAGTGAATTATGGGACTATCAGAATTTGAAGTTTTAAAATATTTTGATGAAGAATCTGTTAAAGTAGGAATTGCGTAAAATATTTAATTATTAAAATTTAAACGAACATTAAGATTGGCGAAGGTGGCTAGTTATTAAATATATGAGAAATAATATTTCCTACATCGGGAGAAAAAGATCGGATTTTCTTCTATGCTTTTATGTTTATATTTAGAGTGACATTGTTTACTTCAGAGTATCGCTGAAAATCGGATACCGCAAAGCTGTGAATGCCTTGAGTGCTCAGATTTTTATTCTTGGATCCTGCATATACAGGGTGTTTCAGTGAACCGTTTCAGAACTTCTAAAAGGGGTAGGGTACATCCTGACAACTCGAAATCATAGAGCAATATGGGGTCGGAAATGCTTTCCTGAAGCGGTGTTGTACACAGAAGCACCATAAAGAAAAGAGATCGTGAATGAGAAATCGTTTTAATATTACATGAAAAGAAGCAAAAGGTACATGGATTAAAGTAAGTGTTCGAAGTTTCTTCCACGGGCTACAATGCACGCCTCACATCTCCGACGCATGGACAACCGAACATTCTGGAAAACTCCAGGCATATCTCGAATCTCTCCGGCAGCTAATGCGATTCTTGCAACGAGCTCCTTATCAGTGTCAACAGGGGTGTCATAAACTATCGATTTCATATGACCCAAGAAATAAAAATCAAGACATGATAAGTCGGGTGACCGAGCAGGCCAACTCATGGAACCCCCACGTCCGATCCACCGTTGACCAAATGTGACATCCAGGTAGTTACGAACATCTCCGCTATAATTGGCAGGGGTTCCCTCGTGTTGGAACCACATTGTCGGTTGCGTCGATGCAGAAATCTGTTCACCTCTCAAAAGTTCTGGCAATACTGGCTGCAGAAAGAGCAAGTACATAGGTCCGGTTAGACGACCCGGTAACAGGTAAGGTTCGATGAGGTGATCTCCCACAATACCGGCCCGTACATTGACCGAAAATCGATTCTGTGCTGCACGACGTCGTATTGCATGCGGGTTCTCGACCGCCCAGATATGGTCGTTATTCGTGTTAAAAATTCCTTCCCTTGTGAAGGATGCCTCATCGGAAAACAACACTTCAGCAGGAAAAAGGGGATTTGTAGCACATTTTCCCAGGTACCACTGTGCGGAAGCAATACGAGGTACATAATCATCCGGTTTCTGTGTCTGGACACGCTGCACGTGAAACGGATGCATGTCGTCTGCTCGGAGAATCCTCCAGGCGCTGAATGGGAAACCCCGACTGCGTTTGCTATACTTTATGTACTCGTTCTTGGATTCCCCTGTACATGCTGCAGTACATTCTGTTCGGCGTCTGCAGTCCGTGTTGTTCGGCGTCTGTGAGCTCTTTCTAATGAACCTGTCTCAGCTAACCTCTGGTGCAGTTTTGCAAAGAAATTATGATTGGGAATACGCCTCGTCGGATATCATTCCGCGTACAAACGCTGTGCGGCTGGCGCACTACAATTTGCAGCCCCGTACGCCAAATACATATCGGTTAACTCTGCGATCATGTAATCATTCACCCTACTAACTTGGCTTTCTTGTGCGAAATGAAGATTCCCTGCACGAAAGCTCGGACTTTTCGCACAACGCCATCTACCGCGTCAGGAAAGCATTTCTGACTGCCCATGGGTATATGATTTTGGTTCGTCAGGATGTACCCTACCTCTCTTAGAAGTTCTGAAACGATTCACTGAAACACCCTGTATGTATTCTGCGCTTCATAGAACAATACAGAAAATCTAGTATGCACTTTAGATGCTTTTTTTTTTAAGAATTGAATAGAACCAAATTTTGTCATACAAATACAATTTTACTAAAAGAATCGCACCAAATTTCAGTAATCTAGGCGTTTTTGAATTATCCCGTTTACATGCATGTGAAAGAATAGGCCGATAGATGGAGAACGCTTTCATGGATTTGCTTCAAAATGTGATATATTTCTAAAATATTGATGCTAAACTATATTTTACATTTCATTTACCAGAGTCGTTGCCTGTTTTGAGTTATAGTACTTATATATGTGCGAATACGCAGACCGACAAACTGTCAACCTTTTTGACAGATTTAGTTCAAAATTTGATGCAAATCTAAATTTCAGATCTAAATTTAGATTTGCATCAAATTCTAAAATTCTGATCCAAATTTCACTTATTTAAGTCATTACATTTTTGAGTTATTGCGTTTAGATGCATGCGAAAGTGCAGACAAACGGACTGTCGATCCCTCGTTGGATTTAATGTAAAATTTGATACGAATTTGCACTTTACATCTTGAATGGGTGTACCAAATTTTATACATCTAGCTTTTTAAGTTACATAGAATCAATTCTGATGGGTGTATTGTGAAAGTATCCATCATCCTCATTAAAGGATGATGACGTTTTATTCTACACGAAAACACAGTAACGAAACATGAAATGTATGCAAGAACATAAATTGTATGAAATAAATGAAACGTATGCAAGATGCTATTAAAATGTCATAAGAGCACAAAGCTCACAAGGAAAATTCGTAGAAGATCACTAAGAGAGACTTTGTTCAAATACTAGCTTAAGCTCAACTCAATTCAATGACTGATTCCTCTCTATTTTAATCACTATTTTATAGTTACAGTGGTGGAGCATGGACTTCTCTAGAACAAACGCCAGAATATTCGGCAAGATTCTCGTATATTCTGGGTCATCAGTTTTATTGCCAAACTCATAGCCAAGGTTGATTCGGCATTCATTCAATAAAATTATCCTTCTTACCAGCAGTTTTATTGGGCAGGGAAGAAATATTGCAAATTCGTATTCGTGCGAATACAGTAATGTATTATTGTATTCGCAAATTCTTAAATAGTCAAGCAAATATATTACTTGATAATCGGTTTTTGTTCAGAACTTGATAGAAATCTAAAACTTTGTTAAAAATACCACATACTAAATTTTATCTGTCCTTCTTAAAGTGTTTTGGAGTTACCGTATTGACAAAAATACAAACATAATTCAGAAAATGCGTTATGCAGACTCATGGATGTCTAAAATGTGAAGATTCCACAAAATCTCGAGTTGAGTTTTTCGATGATTACAATGCCTTGTAAAAAATAAAGGCTATCCTACTAAGTACTGATAACTCACTGCAGTCATCAGCATCTAGTGTATCTCAATAATTATTGCCGCTCAACTTCTTTTGTGTTGCAAATATTTAAATTTTGCTTTTTGCATTGAAATGAGCATTAAATACTCTTTAAAATAATATGTAAGAGTTTGCATTTTGTGAAACGTAACATTTTTTTTATAAGCATGCAAAATTAGAAAACATAAAAATTTTCAAAAGTGTCCACAATTTTGGCCACTGTATATTCCAAATTTATTATTGAGACATAGGAAGAGGGGAAAAGTGCTACGATTTCAATACAGGCCAGTAGTTTCTATGCTATCTAGTCTCAATTTCATACTTTCCTCCCTCTGAATAAATGCAATGTATGAGACCGAGGATCAGCTGCCAATTCATCAGCATCATCGAAGGTAACAGAGGATTCATCTATTATCATTCGATTTGAAATTATAAAATTGTAAAACTATCTGAACGAAGAAATTGCATTTTTGTGCAAAGAAAATTAACTTTATGTAAGAATGATTTTCTAATGACGTAAAAAAGTTTTTTGCTATTATATGCAAAGTTTAAATTTCCGATTTAAAAATATTCCGAAATTTAGATTTAAGCAGTTGGCACAACACGTTCCAATTGTTTCACCACACGTTCCAATTGTTTCACCACAATCGGCTTTCAGCTTCCTACTTTTCGCCCTCTTAACAAATGCAATTAATTGTCTGTATGAGATCGAGGATCAGCTGCAAACTCATCAAAGAATTCTTCTGTTACCTTTCAATTTGAAGCTATAAATAAATTGTAAAACTTTCAGAACTTATGCAAAGAAAATTAACTGCATGTAAGAATATTTTCTTATAATGTGAAAAAAAAAAAATTTTTTTTTCTTATATAGAAAGATCAATTTAAATTTCCGATTTTAAAATATTCCAAAATTTAGATTTAAGCAATTGATCTAACGAATAGGTCTGCACAACCGTTTTTATATTTAGGTTTAAATTACGTATTTAATGACCAAATTATGGCAAAACAGTTCACTTATGAGATTAGAGAAAATCAAGGTTTCACTTAATCACTTAACACGTTAGTTCAAGAAAATTTTTTTGAAAATAGTTGAGGAAATGCATGCACATGTGTGCGAGAGAGGGATGAGAGAAACATGGGATGTTATTGAATTTTTTATGTTGAAAGATCTAACCCGGTGGCTATTTTTAAGTAGTAACTTTAGTTTTTTCCGGGATGAAAGTAAAATCTGTGTCACAGGAAGAAACAGTAATCTATTGAAAAAAAGGAAGATTAATATTTATTTAATTTAGCATTTAAAAATTGAAAGAAAGTGTAAATGTACAAAAGGAATAGAAAATGAATATCAGAATCGATTTGCTATTAGAAACGAATAAGCCTTCAGTTTTGAACTACCTTTCTTTCTTCCGTTTTAATCCGGTTGTCTTATTCTCGAATAAATAATTTTATATATACTTAGGTTTCCCCTTTTTTTATGTTTATTTATTTATTGTAATCAATTCGATATTCGAAACTTTCTGTTTCGAACATATTCGAAGTCGAATAAGAGCATTTTTAATCCCAACAATCTGTGTAATCGGATCACTTTTATTTTGATGTAAAAAAAATCTAGTTAAAATCAGCATTAAAAAAAATTAGTCATATCGCAGTTGTCATAAATTACGCATGTGTTGTTTGGTTTATGTGTCACTAAAGTTAATTAAAAGTGAATATTAATTTCAGCTGTTGAAAGAAAACATTAGTGATCTCCTTTAGGCAACAAAATTAATATCAATAAAAAGATAATTCATTAGTAAGTAAATGGAAGTAATTAATATTGAAGAAAGGCATAACAAGGAGTCAATTAATTATTAAGTTATTAATAATGCATAATAAAAGTCTTTTCAACGATTAAATAATAAACTAGCCGAATTTGACGACCAGCTTGTTCGCCCAAATTATTGATTTATTTAGGCTGTTAGAAGATTAATATAGAATGCATATTTTAAAAGGTCGCCCTGTTATCTGATAGAACATAAAAACCTGAATTTAATTCACTTAATCAGCTACAAATTTTTTACGAAAAAAAACGGAAGTGAAAACAATATTTCCGAATTAATAACCAAGGAAAGCATTTTTCTTTTAATTTCAAATTTGATTTTGGCAAAAGAAAGCGATTGAATATTTTTCAATTTCATAATAACATTAAGAGCATTAGATTGTCTATTAAGTTAAATTTAAAAAAATAAAAATAAAGAAAATAATTCTACAGAAATAAAACATATATCATTAAAAAGATATTTTTTTGAATTTTAAGATAATGCAAAAATAATTTTTGTGTGATTATAATTTTGGCAGATATAACCATCAGTTGACATTTGGCGATACCCATCTAGTGACGTTAAACCTATTTTCGTGCTCGATTAAATTTTCTTTTGGCACCTATATATCATGATTTCATTTGCATCTTCTTTCCTCTAACTGGAGTTTCTGGTGACCCTCACCAGAGTGTTTCTAATAACATTTTACAGCTCCATTAATTAACGAAGCGTTAAATTAAATGTAGCTAGAAAAATATACAATGAAGCAATCTAAACCATTCGTATAATGATCTGTTTACATTTAACTGTTGCCAATCGATAATGACTAATAAAGACATTATGTGAATGCCATCTTAGATATATATATATATATATATATAAATTGTTGAAATATGGGTAAATACGTAGAAAGGTACAATGAAACAAAAATTACAACTTTCCAAAGCTTGGTAATTCGTAGACGATCCCTAGTCATTACTTTTTAATTTTAATTATAAATAATTCACGCTGTCTTAAAATCATTGGGCAATTCATATATATTTTTCTCGAAGTAACTAATTTGTAACTACACCAATTTGGTAACTAATATATAGGCTTTTTCGTTTTAATATTGATTTTATTTTTTCCATTCCAACCCGGAAGGCTAAATAAATGCTTCGTGTTTGAATTAAATAATTTTTGCGTTACATCAAATTAGAAATAAGGATAAATAATTTAATTATATAAAAATAAAAGTCAACATTGTTTTTTTATATGTTAAATGTTAAAAATGTGCGTGAATATGTTAAAAATGTGCGCCATATATTCCATCGAAATTTAAATGTTCTTCAGAATTTTGATGAAATAAATAGATTAAAATAGTAAATAAAATTTTGGTAAACTTATGTGGTACACCTTCTGTTGATGTGGGTATTAATATAATAACATTATATAATTCTCTGATTCCGATTATTTATATTCACTAGCTGAAATTATCATTTGCAAAGATTTATTAGTTAATTAATATATAATTTTGTGTTATTTAGTCAACAAAACTTATTTAATGAATATTTATTTTTTATTTAATGAAATATTTTCTTTAACGTTTTATCGTTTACATTTTATTTTTAAAGTTTAAGGACTTTTATGATATATCGATGAAAATTAATTCCCGTACGTTGCTTATATTCTTATTTTCATGTAATTGTTGTTGTTGATTTTTTACTACATTTTTCTTTTAAGAATTAAGCGATTTAAAAATCATGATATGCCATAATAACTTGGTTTACTTTTTTAACTATCATTTTCATTTAAATTTATAATGTTGATTAAAATTTATTGTACCCTCACAAAAACCATTTGTAATTAATAAACTCTCTTTTAAAACCAATTTTTAAATCGACTTCAACAAATTCATAAATTCACGATTTCATTTTGAATTTATTTATTCACTAGCCGCCTTTGGCGACCAGCCGGTTCGCCAGTATTACCGCTCGCTACAATTTTCAATTAAATATTTTAAGTAACTGGTCTCTTAAAGGATTCTCAAACAAAACATTTTTAATCTTCAAATTTTGATAGTCATACCAAACTTATACTGTTTAGATCGTTTTGTTCAATTTACTATATATATTTTGCTAATTTGTTGACATTTCCGGTAAAACTTCAACTTTAATTTAAAGTGAAAATGATGAATTTGCAATTAATATTATTTTTTAATAAAACCAACCTTTTTATTTTATTTATCATCCTTATTGTTATTTATTAATTATTATTATTATTGAATGTGAGTATTGCAAACAGAATCGCTCGGTATTTAAGTCTTATGTCAACTACAAATTATTTTTCATAATTTATGTAATATCTCAAACAATAATTCAACAAAAATTTCTGAGATTCAGCATAAAATTCAGTTTTTAGTTTTGCTTTCAAAAGGATTGAAATGAAATCAATAATAATATTTTGTTCCTGCCTATAAATATATTTCAAAAATTATAAAGTCTAAATTTAATGCAGTAAGGTATCATATTCTGAGAAATATTCTGGACACACCAAATTTTAAATAAATGAATGAATGTTTCTATTTTCCACGATCAACTAAGACTTATTTATGAAGTTTTAAATGTTAAAAATTTAGAAAAACTCAACATTTTCATAATCTTAGGCCAATTAATCTTGAGAAACCTGCGCGCTGATTGGCGTATTTTCTTTGAAGCGATCGATGGAAAATCTAAAATTATCCTTTTTTTACTGAATAGTGATATTCACATTTTCCTAAATCAGTCAGTTTAAGTGATTGGAAATGAACTCTTAAAAGTCAGTGATTTAGTTGATTGGAAATTAACTCTATGACCACCATAAAATCTGTGCTTTCTCTTGTGGTGTATGCATTCTCCTGAATATCCGCTCGAATAAAACATCACATACAAAAGTACTACATAGAACAAACACATCAAAAGTAAACATAACATTTCAATAGTTGCCAAAAACAAAAGAGAGAAAAATGCAATTAATAAGCAGACGATATTTAGAAAAGTAGAGATATTTAGACTGGAAAATGAAATTATCTGAAATTAACCACACGCGCAGACGATATTTACAAAAGTAAAAATATTTAAATCTGAAAAGGAAAATATATGAGTTATTCCATCAATAAATGCCATAAGTTTGTTTATATCTTCATAGATCATAAAATAATTTTTCTTGAATTTATTTTTTAGAAAAAATAATATTTCATATTTGTTTCATTTCCTACAAACACGTGCCGAAAATTATATTTTTGCAGATATCATTTCCAAAAAGTTTTAATTTATTTTCAGTTAGAGCTTTAATCAATGTGATGGCAACACTTTGAAAAAAGCTATTTTTTTCTCCTGAATGCGAAACGTGCTTAATCCTCATTTTTATTTTTGACGAAAAAAATTATTGAAAAACATAATTAAAATATTTATTTAAAAATTCATTAAAAATAGAAATTTAATTTTAAGATTAAAACAGTAGTATCATTTAAAAGATAAATTTTTTGTCTTTAACTTCATGTAAAAATCTTTTTGTTGCGGTAATATTTTCGGAAGTTATAGCAGAAAAACGTCAAAATTTCGCTTAATTTTTAAATAAATAGAATTCTAGTTAAAAATTCAAAAAAATAACCCCCAGGTGCACATTCCCGGTCTCCAAGATGTACACGTGCCAAATTTGGTAGCTGTAGGTTGAATGGTCTGGCCTGTAGAGCGCCAACACACACACACACACACACACATTGAGCTTTATTATAAGTATAGATTTAGAATCGGAAAAATACTAAAACTAATAGGAAACTAATGAACTGTGAATGGAAATGTATTGCGAAAAATAATTTTCTACTTCCAGGAAGTTGAAAATAAAAAACGAGTAATCGAATTCGTAAAATTTTTTTAACTATATTTGTGATGTTTTTTTATCCCCTGTAATTTTAAAAGTAGTATAGAGAATCTTGACTTTTTAAATTCTGACCTTAACCTACCTGAAGTACCTATATTTTAATGATGGTTAAATTCTGAGAATGAAGTCAATTTGTCTCGCAAAAAAAAAGAAAAAATCTTCATTATTAATGAATTTGCATTAGTACATCCAATTTCTTTAAGTTACGAATTATATTTCTGTTTTGTAAGTATTATAATATTTTTGCAAAAATAATTACATAATTTTTTTCTGGAATTATTTTGTCTGTATTTCTGCTATTCTCTAATTTTTTTCCGAATCCGAAAACAAAGTATTATGTGTCCTATATTTATTCTAATTTATGCAAGCTTGAACGTTTGAGTCATTACTTTTTACTTTTTCGTGTATAATGTATAAAAAAGAAAATATTGTAATCTTCGAAAAATTCGACGAGATTTTGACGCATCTCTGCGTTTCAGACATTGAATTCAAAAAATATATTTTTTGAAATTACGTCACTGTGTTTATCTGTTAATTCAAAAGCTCTTTAAACTAGACAGATTGAATTTGGTTTCGTAGTCTCAACACCCACTTTGTAAATTTCTGCCAAATTTTGAACGAAGTCCATTTAGAGGAAGTATGCTTGTATGTCTTCTGAAGTATTCTCTGTCCGAATGAAAATAAATACAATCATACGAAATTTTAAAAATTAGATATATAATTTTGTATACAGTTTTGCATCTAAAATATAGATTCGTTTTAAATTTTGCCAAATCTGTCAAAGAATTGATCTTTTGTCGATCTATACATTCGGATGCATTACTCGATAACTCAAACACGTTTTAAATTAAATAAATGAAATTCGTAAGTAATCTTATTACTACAATTGTAATTTTTGTATTGAATTGTGGTGAGGGTCGACAAAAAAGGCGACCATCCTCCAAAATACCCGGTTTTATTCTCTGTACAATGAGACACTCATTGCATCTCGTGCATCTATGAAATTAAAAATCTGAGCACATATGACACTTTTCTTTAGTAGCATGTGAAAAAGGCAAAACTTCCATTTTTTTTAATTAGTAGCAGATGTGATTATGGTTATTTTTCTTTAATTCTTTCATAATTAGCAAAAAAATTCCAAAATGTAATTTTCTAAACTCTTTCATTTATGTTTCAAGGTATTATGAATATTTCTAATTTCTATTTACCACATTCCTGTTGTTCCTTGAACTTTTTCTTTAAAAAAAAGTGCATTGGGAAATATAGATACCGCAGATCATAGATATTCCGTGTACTTTTTTTTTTCACCGCTCTTTTGTTAGCTGGTAAATTTGATATTCAATTTACTTTTCATATTGGTATATTTACTGACTTGGAAGAAAATGTGCTTGAAATTTTATGTGTTTATTAATATTTTACTTTTTATTTTTAGTGTAAACCTTCCAGATAGTCCACCCGATTCTGGGTCTGAACCAGCTCTTTCACCGGTGCATACAGGTAACTGTATTTTATTCAATTACACAAATGTTGATACAATTGGGTAAAATATTAATTAAACATTATAGGAAATCCATATGAAATATAAAGCTATTGGCATCATTCTTGCTATCTCGTAATTCAAATCACCCTTTTGTCAATGATAACTGTCTTTTTATATGAATCAAAATATTTTTTGAATCATTGCTGCCATGACTATTGCTACCCAACATATATTTTATTACGCTTTAATTTGCCGGCGTTCTGGCATTGGTGTAGCGCGTCTTCCCCGTGATCTAGGCGTCCGGGTTCGAGTCCCGGTTCGGGCATGGTTGTCCTTCATTTGTTCTATCTGTGAGATGTGTGAATGTGCCCCCCCTTTAAAAAGGGGCTGTGCAAGCGAATGTGATGCGTGAGTAGCAAAATCGTACTCTTGGCCCTAGTTGGCGCTACTAAAAATAAAGAGACGTTCCCTTTCGGCTTAAAATCGTTGATTTCAAATCAGCGGGCTTGCCTATTGCAAGTGCCATTGGAAACAACAATAACGCTTTAATTTTCATTGCTTTTTATTCCTTCGGCAGATAATTCTTTGAATGGAAACGAAGGAAATCCACAGATTACTACAATGATGCAGGCTTCAGGTGATATGAAATATATGGGTTACAGCAATACTCAGCCACTGAAGCATTTGTCAGAAACCTCCCTGACGATGACGCCTCCCCTACAAATGCCTGTAAGATCATTCATTTAATTTTATTTACCTCAAAGGGAAAATTACCATGATTGTTATTAAAATGACTCAGACATTGATGATTTGCTTTGCAGACACAAGCTGTCCAAGCTTCAATACCCCAACACTCAAATGTATCTCAAACTTTATCAGCTGTGCCAAGTCAAAGCGCTTCAGTTGGCTCCATGCTCAGTCATTTGCAACATCCCATCACAAACACACTCGCATCTGGGCTTGGTTTGCAACAACCACTCGGCCCACATACACCTCATTTAACCTCCTTGTATGACAGGTAATTATTACTTTTCAGATCTTTTTATTTTACATCAGAATCAGTAATCGTTTTCTTAACTTACGATTACTTGTTAATGAGATTCTGGACATGTACCTATAATAGTACGGAAATATCGCCAAACGTAGTATGTCCATGAATATGTGAATACTGCAGATTGGTCACCTTGAGTATTCATTTATTCGCCAACGGATTTTGTTTATTAGAAGGCTAACATTGCAATTTCTGTTACCTAAGTAATTTAATTCGTTCTTTCGGAAACAGTGTTTCAAGTAATATAATTTCATATCATTAGAGAAATTAATGTTTTAAATCTACCGTTATTTTATAAAAAAATCGCCAATTTCAAGATTTTTCACTGTTATGACAATCACTCGGTTCTTTTCCATATACAGGTGTTCTCCGCTAAGCACATTATAACTCGTGCCGAGAAATTTAAGGTTTTAAATGTTTCCTTATTTTTTTAATCGCCAATATCAAGATTCTTTAATATTAGGACAATAAGTCTGTTCTTTTCCATACAAAGGTGTTCTCCGCCTAGCACATTATAATTCATGCCAAGAAACTGTCGTTAAATCTGTTTAAAATATGTCGTTATTTTTTTTAATCGCCAATTTCAAGATTCTTCACTGTTATGACAATCATTCTGTTCTTTTCCGCATACAGATGTTCGCCTCCAAGTACATTATAATTCATACCGAATGTAAGTTGCATCGCCGCATGTAAAATGTTGAAATATTCCCTTACATTTCTATTTATTAATAAGGAAGATAATTCTATCTATGTTTAAAGTGAAGTACCATGGAAACGAGCATTTTCGGAAGTTTTTCAATTGTAAAGGGTGTGGGGAGTAGATTCATTTCATATGAACATGAACAGAAGCAAAAGAAACTGCTTATTTTAGTATTTTAATTAGTTCTTGTAATACATTACATGTTCTGTTAAGCATTTTAATGTTTTTATAATTTAAATGGTATTTTCCCAATAGTCTAACAAATAAAATTACTATCATTGACATCGAATGAATGTTTTTTTTCGATCTGTATGATACCCATTTAATATAGCTTCTTCTACCATAGAATTTTGAATGAACTAGAAATTTCTTATTTAATTTTCTAAAAATTCCTTCTTTGTTTCAGGAAATCTATTAGTATTGAATACTGAACTTTTAGAATTGTCAATTTAGAAATTCAGTTTTAATCTGCCCTCAAATCATTAATTTCTTTAAATTCGGTCCCTCTTTCCAATTTCTTGTTACACCTTTTAATCTTCAGTTAAACTGCATTTTTTCATTAACTACATTTGCAATCAATATTTTTGTGCTAATCAAAATGTTAATACTCTGGAATTTTTCCAGCAATGACGATTTTCTCTGTGATAGTCTAGACAGTAGTAGCAACAGTCATAAAAAAAGAAAACTGACTGAAAATCATAAAAATGTAGTAAATAGCAATCTTCTGAATGGCATGATGAATGTCAAGCAAGAAGCTGGTAAATATGATTCATTTTGTTGTCTAATGCTTATCATTTTGTTAGTATTTCATTGTGTTTCACTTTTTTATACTTATTTGTTAATAATTGGTAATTTTCCATTTTGTTTGTAAAGGTGGAATATCTCCCGAACCGCATACAAATACTCCTGTTTTATCCACAACTGATGATGAATACAGCTTTGATTTCAGTGGTCCAGATGGGTCTGGAATGTTTTTAGACTCTGCATATCAGTGCATAAGATTTCAGCCTTTCCAACAGAATACGTGGGCTATCTTGTGCGATCATACTCTGAAAGAACTGTGAGTAAATGTGACGGTTGATTTTTACTTATTCCAAGTGTTTTGTCCATTTAAATTAACTTTTAGTTATGAAAAGGTTTTGTGTGCAATTATTAGTCATTGCATTTATATACTTATTTTATTCTTAATTTAAATATTTGTAATTCATCTTGCTGATTTCTGATATTTGCTTTGAAGGATTATTTGCTCCATCTTAAAAAAAGATTTAAAGTTTGTATTTAATTTTCATTAAATATATCTTTAAGACATGTGCAATGTGCAATAATTTTTCACTGTGTATTTTTCAATTCTTTTTTTGTTTTCATTTTGTGTTTTAAATAGAATTATAGCATTTATATTATTTATACATCAGGATTACTTATTTGTTAGCTTTTCATACAACAAACTATTTTACCAGAGCAAATAAAAAATCGTGCTACATGAAGTTTTTATTGTTTTATTATCTTAATTAAATTTCCGACTTCTTGTATTCTATGGCGAAATCATTCCATTAAAGGAAATTTGTTAATTTAATTTGTTTTCTCATAAACTTAGAATAATTCAACCGTAAAAAAGTATCGGGTTTTAAAGAGGTGAAAAAAGGTTTTTTTTTTTTTTCTTTTGTTCCTCTACCTAAGGATCATATAATACTGAAAGTTTTCACTCTCATCCAAATTTTAAAAATGTGCTCATACATATAAAAGCTTCTTTTACTGAGAACTACTACCTCAATTCTCCAATAACCAAGTGTATGTTAGATTCACTTTGTATATCGATTTACGTTATTTACCTTTAACGAGCGTAAGTCATCTCTTCAGTGTCAACGATGCTTGTCAGATATGTCATTTTTAAAAATCTACCATCCAATGAGGGTTAATAGATGGATTTTTCTAGCTAAATATATAATGCCATTACTATATATAATATAATTCTGCAAATTAATAATAATGGTAGAAATAAAATGTGGAATAAAGCGATTAACACATTAATTGCTGATTTGGGGATGAAATTAATATGAACTGCAAAAGAAATTATAGAATTTTCTGGAAATAGTATACGGACAATTAAGTAAAAAGACATTATCTTCACCCCAAATACTATAAATAGCTCTAGTATTGCTTTAATACGGGATGTTAATTTAACTAAACTATGCTCAAAAGAATAAATCGCTAAATGATATAATATAACAATCTAGAAAGATAGAAAAAGCAATCCAAATTGAGATACAATATAAATAATAATTTAAAAGAAAAATGCGTGCGTGCGTGTGTGTGTGTGATATTTAAATTTTAACACTTCTTTTATAAAATAACAAATTGTTTCATGCTCTTCTGTGGGATGCTTATCTTCGCCTATTTGATGCACTTTGAAATGGCTGGTTTTATTATATCTTTTTTTTTCAATTGTATATATAGCATATCATTAATGATATTCTTTATCCATAGCCCTCCGCCAAACTTCAGGGTGGATGCAGATAAAGGTTTTAACTTCAGCAATGCAGACGATGCTTTTGTGTGTCAAAAGAAGAATCACTTCCAAGTTACTGTTCATGTTCAACCAGTAGGGGAACCGCGATATGTAAAGACACCTGAAGGAGTGAAAAAAATCGATCATTTCTTTTTGAATTTTAATGGCGCAAAAGTAGGTGTAGCCTGCTTTATTTATTGTTTATTTAATATCCCCTGTATTTTCTACTTCGATTCTGATATTTTAAACTTTTTATATGCAAGGCTGGAATATTAATAGTCAACTGCATTGGAGCCAAACAACTTTAGAGGACCAGAATACTCGAAATTCTTTTTGCCATATTTAAAAAGTTATTTAATTTGCCATTAATAAAGACCTTATAATCGAATTAAAATTACATATTGTTTAAATTAATTTTGGAAATTTTTTTAGTAACATTCCTAATTAATCATAACTTGCAAGTTTTACATTATGTTGTTTTTGTTTTTATTTCAAAAAAAAAATTGATGCCTCATAATTTAAAAAAAAAAGATCCTATTATTAACGATTATTTAAATTTGTGTTAGACAATTTTTAATTATTTTGTTTAAAATCACCGACAAATTTTTCATGTTCATTTTTTATATGTAATTTATTTTCAGTAGGAATTAACTTTTGAAAGAGTGATCTGAAATCAGAAGTTTTAGTACTTGACTTTGCCAAAATTTGCTACTTAAATTTAATTATATAAAGATAAAATCGATAAAAATATTTTCAAATCTTTGGAAGATTTTACATTGCCTAAGATTTCTAGAAGTTTCCATTCAGCTTAGCTTGTGTGGTTGATATCATATTCTGTTATTTTTATGAATAAAAAGATTTGCACTAACATCTTTTTTCGCCATGAATATCGCATAAAAATAATAATTGTGAATTAAACTCTGCATTTTTTCTTGATAATTTGAAAAGTTTATTTTTAGTTACATGATATGCATAAATGCTCATTTTTTTCTTACATATAAATCTTTTTTCTCTTGTTTGCATATAAATAAAAGCAAAAAATAACATCATGTAGAAATAATTGTATTTGTTAAGGTGCTCTTGTGTGTTTTTTAACTCTCTAATATTTTGAAAATTGTTTAGGTTGAATCACCAAATCAAACAATCAAAGTAGAACAGTCACAATCTGATCGAAGTAAAAGACCTTTTCACCCTGTGCGGTAAATATTTCTAAATTATTTCTATTCAAAGAATTTCTTTATATTAGATTTATTTATATTTTTGACTAATTTGCATTATTTATAAATACTTTAGAATTCACTTCTTAAATTGTAGGTTACAAAACTCTATAAATATATATTTTTAATGAATTTATTCATCTTTTATGCAGCACTGTTTACTAATTTTATTAATGTTTTAATACATTTTTTTTAAAAAAAAACTCAATATTTTGTTGCATATTGCTGCAAGCTATTATAAATATTGCCCATTAATATTAATTTTTTTTTAATTTGAGACTTCAAAAATGCAAGTTATTTTAGATGTTCTTATTTCTTTAGTTTGGATCTAGTTCCAGATCAAGTATCAAAAACAACTGTTGGTCGCCTGCACTTTAGTGAAACAACATCTAATAACATGAGGAAAAAAGGGAAACCAAATCCAGATCAAAGATATTTCTATTTGGTTGTTAGTTTGTGTGTTGCTTCTGGTGATCTTAATTACACTATTGTGGCACATGCCTCAGAAAGAATTATTGTCAGAGTAAGTTATTTCAAAATAATTTTTTTCGGCATGCTTTTGCTTCTACTGATATATTTAGAATTTTGAATTTTTAAATGTTATTATTTTTGGTTAAAGGCTTCAAACCCTGGACAGTTTGAAAATGACATGGAATTATCCTGGCAAAGAGGTCAATCAGCTGATTCCATTTATCATGCTGTAAGAATTCTTTTTTATGTTTTTTAATTCTTATAAATATAAATAATTTATTAAATCTTATTTCAATTTTAAATTTTCATACTCCTTATAATCCTATAAAAATAGATTAACTGTTTGTATTTATAACTAAATGTTTGATTATATGAACCAGTGACTGATAATATTCTTAAATTAGAATTAATTTGTACGCTCAAGTTTAATGCTGTTATATTACAAAAGCAAAAATGTTTGCAATAACAGTTTGTAATTTGTTGTATAATTTTGTAATCTTGTAATAATAAACAGTTAGCAGCACATATTCATTTTTTAAGAAAAATACAAATTTATTTCTTAATTTCAAAATATCCATTGACAATTTTTTGTTGTGTGAATTTTGCTGCTGCCCAGTACATGCTTTTCCCTTTTTGTTTTTCTTAAAAAGGGCCGAGTTGGCATCAATACTGACCGACCAGATGAAGCTCTTGTAATTCATGGCAATTTAAAAGTTACAGGCCATATAGTGCAACCCTCAGATGCCCGTGCAAAAACAAATGTTCAAGAAGTATGTAAATTATTTTCTGATTTAATTAAAGACCCTTTACTTTCCATTATGTTTATTTTTAAAATTTCTATGAATTTTAGATAAAATCTTTTATTATAATATTTGCACATATGAATGTTTTATCTCTACAAATTAAAGGAATATATTTACTGTAGCACAATGTGATATATCTTTCTGTAATTTTTATATCAAAAGTTTCTTTATAAACATAATAGAATACTAATATTTATATATTTCTGCAAATATTCTGTTTTATATTGATATCATGATTCTTTTCACATTGTTTCTTTTAATGAATTAAAATATTATATCATCACTACAGGCTATTCAGTTCGCTATTTGAAATTCTTTTTTTGACAATGTTTATAACCTGAACTCTGTAAATTGTGACATGATACAGAAATCATATAAAATATGTTAAGTCATATATGCATGAAAAAATCATATTTTGTGCAAAAATTATATGAAACGCTCTACAAATCAGATATTTAGGATTCAGTCTGGAATATTTACTTCTTGGTTATTAGATTCTTTCTTAGACAAAGTTTTTTTAGAATTTAAATTATATTTGCAACTAGAATTAATCAAAATTTTAGTATTTTTCTCAATGATTTTAAAGCACATCGTTACATAAAAATCATTATATCCCAAAAATTAAAATATATGTAGCTTTTTGGGAATATTAATTTTATTTCTTATTTTTTTAATTTATATACTTTACAATAACACTTTTTATGGTTTTTATTTATATGCACATGCATTTTGGCAATATTAAATATAGATTTGGATGCAATGCACTTATTGTTACATAATTAAGTGTAAATTTTTTAATGTAATATAAAGACAAACAAATCAAACTTAGAGCATAATCATTGTATAAAGTGTTAAATTAGAGGTTCGATTTTTCATCATTATTTTATACTAAACAATGTTTTGATTATTGATTGGCTTTGATTTTTCAAATCTTTTTTTTTTTTCATGTAGTAGAGTTAGAATCATCCACTACTCATATCAGATGATGATCTGAATAGCCATACAAAATAATTTTTAATAAATTAAATATTAATATTTATAAAGTGTGGCACAGCAAATTAAATAAAAAAAATCTTGAATAAATTTTCGTTTATATTTCCTTTTTATTAAATTAGTTGGCACCTATTTAATGCATTTAGATGATATATATATATATAATAAACAGTATATGTGTTCTTGCATTTTCTTATAGGTCGATACAAAAGAACAGCTAAAAAATGTGGCAAATATGAGGATAGTACGATATGAGTACCGACCAGAATTTGCTAAGCACATTGGCCTGGGAGAAGAAAATCGCACAAGTACAGGTGTCATTGCTCAGGAAGTACAAACGCTTATTCCAGAAGCAGTCCAAGAGGCTGGTGATATTGTGCTACCAGATGGGCAACATATACAAAATTTCCTTGTTGTAAATAAAGTAAGATGTAGAAAAATTATTTTTACCATTTTCCTATTACATTACCTATCTATATATAATATGTATTTTTGATTGGATACATATTTGCAATGAATATAAAATCAGAAACTTATTTTACTTATTTACTTGCCATCCTAAAAGTTTGAAAAATCAACGATGCTTATTAACTATTTTCCCCCTCATTTCAGGAACGCATTTTCATGGAAAATATTGGAGCTGTAAAAGAACTCTGCAAAGTTACAGACAATTTAGGGACTCGTATTGATGAACTTGAAAAAGTAAACAAAAAACTTGCAAGTCAAAGACTTAAGAGACTTGACAGCTTGAAATCAACATCCAGTGGTAGCACAGTTACTAGGTAAATAATATTACCAAGTAGTTATATTGTGACTTATAAAAATGTTATTTATAATCTGATGTACTACATAGAACTGTAATTTTTAAACATTAGTAATATATCTCGATTCCTGTTATCATTGCAAATTGTTTTCATTAGTCATTTGAAATATAACTAATGATTTTATAATGTAGGTTTTGGATTTTTATCCTACAGAAATAAATTAACTGTTTTAAAAATGTTTTAGTATTACTTATTTTAACAGTTTCACATGCTTTCTATATTTTTTATCAAAATGTTATTGTTTAAAATAGTTATTTTTAAATAAACATATTTATTATTTCATAATAAGTTTTATGTAATTAATTCCAACTAGGCAAACATAGTATTGTGATTTTTAGTATAATAAATTATCTGTATTGTAAAAAACAATAATGGTTTGTATTCATGTTTGCAAACTATTCAAAACTAATAAAGTAATTTATTTGTTCATAGTCATGGTGGCTCACTTAAATCATCCAAAAAGTTCTCTCACCATCATTATCAATATCGAAGTTCTCCTTCAAAAAGAATATGTGGGAAAGAGCAATTCTTTTGCAATAGATTCTATTTTCAAATCCTTGTAGTCATTTTAATCTTCATTATGGCCTTTTGGTAAGCTCCTATTCAGTGAATATTATTTTGTTGTATATGTAATTATGATTTCCATAACTTTTTGAGTCTTGTTAAAAAGATACTGATAAATAATGTACAAAATATGTTGAAAGCAGACATATTTTACTTACTTCTTTATGTCATTAAAAAGCGTTGCAAACATTAGTTGAAAAGTTCAGTTTAAGTACCCATTCATCTAACATAAAATTCTTAAACTCCAAACACCTGCCATCTTATTACATATTTGCAGTCTTCTAATATTTAAACCTAGATCCTAATAATTGATTTTGTATTCTGATATACTTTCCTTTTATAATTGAAGTTATCAGTGAGTGTATATTATTGATATCTGTATGAATACTAATTATTGAGAAATCTTATATGATCATTGATTTATGTCAATTCCAAATATCCTTAATAAATTACTTATAAAGTACTCACTTATAATTACTTAAATGTATTAATACTCATAATACAATTATAATTATGAGTATAAAAAAGTATTAATTCTTATAATATATTACATATAATACATTTTTTAAACTTAAAATTATTTGATTGATTAAATGAATCCTATAAATTCTTTATTGAATCAAAATGAAACTTAATTTATCTAATCAATTAAACTTAATCATTCAAAATTCTTGTATACAATGTTTGTAATACACATATTATATAAATTAAATTAATATATATAATACAAAAATACTCCTGTATCCTTGATATAGATCTGAAATTTTATTTTTGATGGTCTTTATTTCATCATGTGATCAGTGTTTAACCTACTTGTCAGAAAACAAAACTGTTATTTTAAATATGATGGAAATTGGTAACTTACTGTAAAATACTGAATATATATACTAGAAAAATTGAATCATTATTTAATTTATACCATCATAATAGTATCTATATATTTTTTTTTCATTGCTTTTTTATAGAAGGATATGGAAGCCATTTTATTACAATTTTTTAAAAATGTATTTAATCATATTTCTTTTTATTGTTTTCCCCTAAAGAATGACTTGTGAGGTGCAATTTAAACAGTTTATGATATGTTAAAATGTGCCGATTTCTTAAATATCATTGATCCACATGAAATAATTTTAAAAGAATCAAAATAATTGTTTCATTTCCTTTCTGATGTAAAAGAATGCTTTTACAAATTTAAATAGAAATGAATGACTGTCTGGAATGTTTCTTTATTGGATGTAAAAATTTGTACTCGAAATTTATTTATTATCCAAAAATGCATATAATAAAGATTTGTGTGATTATGATTATTAAAAAAGTAAAGGGCCTTTTCCCCTGTTTAATAAATATTTTACTTCATCTTTAATTAATAGTTATTGTTATTTGTAAAATATTGCTAAATAAAAAATATCTACTTGGTAGAAAACTGAAGCTTTAATATTTTCTAATATTTACTTTTCCTGAAAATAGACTGTTCATTTCAATTAATTCTAGTATGCAAATAGATATTAAAGTGGTTTTTTCTTCATTCAGTGTTGTAGCAATGGCCTCATTATATTTTTTCGAGTGGAGTAACCGACAAGTTCCTAACAGTCCAGTGATTATCAGGTAAACTTAAATAATTATTTACTTTTCCTTTTTTTTTTGAATGATATAATGAAAACACATATTTTAATCTTTAAGAATTAGTTACTAAAAAGCTGCATATTTTTTTTAATCTTTTTATACTTTACTAAAAAATATTGAATAATAATTTTGATAATAAATGTGTCATTAGTGAATCAAGAAATTAACAAGTTTGTAGCAACTGGAATTAAAAGTCAGTTCATTCATTTTCAGTCTATAGCCTATTTTTTTTTATCTGTTAGAACTTCGATTATCCTAGTCTCTATCAACCGAGATTTCTATTTTCCGAGTCAGTACCTGAAAATTAAATTGTATTTTTCATATTTTTTTAATATAAAATCAATTAAATTTTCGTAAAAAAATGCCAAAGTTAGTCTTCAAACTGATTTTCACAATATAATTCGCCTATAAAGGATCATTGTCGAGAAGTGATATTTTATAATTCAAAAAATTATTTAAAGGCAAAATAAAGAAATAACAATAACACAATACATTCTTGAGGACTTTTATAGAGATGTACACAAATTTTATGCCTTTTCATAGAAAATTGGCACCGTTAATATGTCGGTAGGTTTCATGTTGTTAAGCGGGAGAAATTATTCTTCTGAGAAACGTACTGAAAGAATAATTGGGAACATGCGTAGGAAATAACAAAAATCAGTAAAAATTACGAATTTTCCTATCAGTATTTTGTTTTATGATCTTTCTTGTCAAGGGTAGATTTTTAACGGCCTTTTTTAATGTGCTATATTAAAATAACCGTTAAAAATCTCGGAATTCCAAGAAATAATTTTTGGTAAAATGCATTTCTAATTGCAGAATTCCACTTTAAAATAAATAAATAAATAACATCTTTTCTGTTTCACCCATGGCTTTTTAAAAACTAATTAAATGTTTTAAAATTGCTTTAAAAAGTTTAATAACTAATAGAAGAGCTATTTTTATTGGTTCATGTAAATAAATTTGGAATACCTTGTCGAAAGAAAAGAATTAGAAGTTTAAAATTTAGTCTTTATTAACTGAGTTTTTGATTATCTGATCACGATCCCAATCAACTCGAATAATCGAGGTTCAACTTCATATAATTTTTAAAAAAGAAATTTAATCTGTCGTTCATTTGCATTTTAGCATATTTTGTAATATTAATATAGTATAATTTTAATAATGATAAAAAAATTGTGTTATATCCGTTTGAATTAAAATACATATATGAATTTAGCCACCGATTTTATTTTTCTTGTTTTTAGAGAGAGAACTTTTTTCAATATAACTAATGTAAAAGAAATATCTCCACAACCTTTTCTTGAATTGGAAAAATCAAAATCAAGTATTGAAAATTCTATAGCTGTACAAGATAATAAAAAAGGTGAGTGCATATCTTTTATTGTAACTAACTTTAGATTTTCTCTAACTGCTATATATATAATCAACCCTAAAATAATATATATGGTTGAAATAATATATTTTTGAAAAAGCTGTATTTTCTATATATTATTTGAAATTTAATTTAATATCTCTGTTATGGAGAGAATAAGAAAATTAAACCATTATTTTCAGTTTAGCCTTAAGATTTGGCTATATGTGATAGCTAAATATTAAAGTAGAATGTGGAATTTATAGAGTAAAATCCACATTTTTAAATTATCTGAAAATTACACCTTTAAATATGACCATGCAAGAGTAATTTTGTTCTTGCATGAATTGATCATAACTAAATATTTAATTTCTTTCAAAGCTTTATATCTTGTATATTATAAGCATTTAAAAAATATTCAACCTTTTGTAAATATTTTTAAATTTTTATTTGCTTTATTATTAGGTTATTAAACACATAAAAGAACTGCAGTTTTTGTATTCATATACCTACATGAATACAATGTTTCATACAATGCTCAATTAAGTCTGTTTTATGATGATATAATAATACAATATGTCAATTTAATACAGATGTCAATTTTAATTGTCAATTAATAGCTTATTTGTAAACCACAAAAAATGCATATTTCAGTAGTAAAAATGTTTTAAATGATGTAAAGAGTTATAAAAAAGAAACTAATCAAATATTCTGCAAATAAATGTAATCAAGTTATGAAACTGTGAATTTCATTATTTTCCATCTTTCAATTTCAGTTGCTTCAAGCAAAGTTCATTAATTGGTGGATCTTTTTCATGGCAGCAATTGAAAAAAAATCATAAATCATCTAAAATAGTGAAAATTGCAATTTTATAACTTGATATTTTTATAATTTTAGTCACAGAAGTGTGGAACTTCCTTTATTTAGAATGTAAATAGTTAAGATTTTTTATTATTATCAAATATGACTTATAAAGACTGGAGACTATATAATTTTTTTCTGCAGTGCACTCTTTATTCTAATGACATAAAATATAATTCTTCATCATTGAAAGCATTTTTCCAATTAGCAGTAATGCCTATCTCAAATCCCTCTGGATGGGGGCTCAAATATAGGAATGAGAAGTTATCGTATAAATAAACAAATTCTGGAATTTCCAATGAATACAGAAAAGGTATGAGACTAGACTATCACAATGTCTATCTCGGATTGTATCTCTTTCGCGGAGTTGGGTATATGGGTTACACCATAAAATATGAGCCATTTTAAGTTCACATTAATGCTCAACTATTCTGTAACGGCGGTTCTATCTTCAAATTACCTCAAACATTTAGCATGGCTGAGGTAGCTTGATTCTGGTTATATTATTAAGATAGTTGTATATCTATCATGAACAGTTTTAAAATTAGTTATTAGATTATTATATATTCTATTATCAGTACTCTTCCTGAGTAAAATTTTTCTCAAATCATTTAGGAATAAAAGAATCATTACTTATTTAAAAGAAAAAAATACCAAATGTAGAATTTTTTAAAGGAAAAATATAGTATATTATAATTATAGGGCAGTATATTAATATAGAAATATATTGTACACTAATGTTGTTTTGTATGAATTACCTGATTGTTCAATTTATAATTTCTTCATATAATTTTTTTTAGAAACCAGAATTTTGGATATTAATAGAACCGTTCCAAATCGAAGAATAGACATTGGGAAATATACGACTCCATATCCTGGAATTTCATCTATGATGACAACATCTCGTTACTACCAAAACCGTTATCCAACATTTGTTCCTATTTTGAAACCGAGAGTAATTGGAACCCCTAACCATTGTCGTTTCCCACAAAGGCAAAACATACATTGTGATGTTCATTGCTGCTCTCTAACCGAATCTTTACAGGCATCAAATCTAGATAACAGTGATGAACTCTCTTATCCCATTATCCCTAAATTGGAATCCGCTTTGCATTTATATGGTTTGTATATTTCAAGATTTGTTTTTAGTGATAGTTAATTATTTAATTAAAATATGACAAATCTTCTGTATATTTAAAATAATTGGTAAATTGCACCATTCCTATCTAATTACTCCCATTATGCAGCAATTTCAATAGAGTTCGCCAGACACAACTACTATAGCTATTTCGCCATTTTTTATTTCATACGAAAATTCATGACTTCTAGATATGTCATCAAGGACTGTCCTATCCCTGCTTCTACATTTTCGAGGTATATTGCAAAATAAAACTTGAACAAAATGCCCATCCTTAACATTTAGATCAATTTCCTCAATTTTTGTCATTAATATGATCACTAAAAACTTCTAATATGAACAATATTACTTTTATCATGTCAGTAAACTTTAATGAATTACATCTTATTACAATTAAAACCTCCTTTATTGTATTAACAGTTATTATATTAATTGTAAGGATAAACAGTAATAGTAAAGAATATAATTGCAATGCAGCAAATTAATTGGCAGCATTAAATTAGTTGTTAAGGTTGGTTTATTTTGCAATATTTCCCGAAATGAAGAGAAAAGGAGCTGATGAGACGTCTAGAAGTCATTAACATTGATGGGAAACAAAAATTTCCGAAATTGATTCAATGGTTATGGCTGGAAAACTTTGTCTTTGGTTTTTACCATAGATAACGTACAATGTTGTAGTATTTTGAAATGTCTCTTGAAAAGATGATATATCTAAATATTAAAATTTCTCTTTTGAAACTAAAATTAGAGAAATTTGAGTAATGGTTGGAATTGTTGACTGATTCACTTTGACGTTTTCAGAATTAAATCAAATATTACAAATGTTGTTTTGCAATTTTTAGATTTCAATGAGCCTGAACTGAATGAAGATAGTCCAGTGGAAAAAGATGTCTATGATTCCCGCTTTGACATGAACTCGTCTCCATCACCAACAGAAGCCGATTACAGTAACAAGCAAGCCTCCAGCACGCCACAACCAATGCCTTCAAAAAATGATCATCCTGTACATCAGAATCAAATCAGACAAACCAGAGACCCAATAAATTCACAACGTATGAAACTTATTAGTGAAAAAAATGCAACTGATGAATCAAACAGTGCAGAAGTAGGGAAAATAGGTCTTCCGAATCAGTTGGATCAGAAATTAAAAAATATTTTAAAGAATGATAAGGTCTTGTTGGCTGCTGTAGAGGCTGAAAGACGGATACGAAGAGGAACGAAACCTTTCTCAAGGAAAGGTAATTATATTGTTACCCCCTTGCTTTTATTTCATTGGAATTTTAATGAAGAAAATATTATCATTTTCTGATATTAAATGAGCATATTATTACGTTTTTGTAAATAAAGAAGTATAATAATATTATTGGATGTTATAGCTATGAAGTAATATATCTTGAAAATAATGCACACATATTTCTGTACCCATTCCAATTATACAAATTATTTTCACCAGCTTAATATTTTATTTATTAGCCAAGTTATTATCTTTATTGTTTATTTGGATTATATTATATTGTTTGTATAGATGTTTTTAATTTTATCACATTAAAAAAAATATTTATTTGGATATTTCTCTAGCATTGCTTCTAAACCTAATTTTGTAAAATCATAGTAATAGAAGGGTGTTCTAGGTGCTTGCTTATTTAAATTATTATTCAGTATCTCTTATATCCTCTGTAATGGTTCATAATTATCATTATATTGTTATTCTGAAATCAAGTAAAATATGTTCTGATGTGACATATATTTTAGAAAGTTTTTTTTTTTTTTCGTTCTTGTTTTCAAAGTAAGGTGCATCAACCAAAATTATAACTTCCTTCACAAATTAGTAGCTATGATATTTTTTTGAAAATACAGATATATATGTGGTCATTAATAGTAAATGATTGTTGTGGTGATTACTTAAAAATCTTTTTTAGACCTACCAAAAGCAATTGAGTCATTGAGATTATTGGAAATCAATACTACTATTGGACATGGATATTGTAATACTCTTCAATGTGCTCATCGGACCGGTCCTCGATTTAGTTACTTGATTCCCGTTTCCAAGTATATGGTAGAGGAATACATCACATTACAGTTCAAGTATGAAATTCTTTATCATTAAAAAAAATGTGCCTTTTGCTGAGTTTTTTTTTAAAAATAGTAATTTGCAAATCTAAACTTAAAGGCAACCTTCATAACCAAATCTTGGCATTCAATACAATTTTTTACTTTTTTTTTCCTTCTATTTTAGACTGTGAAATTATTTATGGAAGTTTTTATAAATAATAATTGCATAAAATAAAGCAAAGGTAATTATGTCAATTAAAATTTATTTTTTTACTTTTAATTATCAAAATGTGACACTAATAAATAAATGCTTAAAAGTTGAGTAATGTGCAATTATTAACTTTTCAGTAATATATATTTTTTTTAATTTTATATTGCTAGCAAATCATGGAACTAAAAAAATATTGGATATTCTGAATTTTTATATTGAAAGTATTATTTTCTTTAAGCAAACAAGTGTCAATATCTTTCAAGTGATTACATAAGAATAATAAAATCCTTTAGATATTTTAGTAGTAATAACTACAATATTTAAAAAGTTTTTATAATAATTTTCCATAAACATTTAAAATTATTTGTGCATACATCAACAAAAACCTTACATACCAATTACACATTTTACAAATTACTTTTCTATTTAGTCTTGCAGTGCCTTTAATAGTAGACCACTGTCAACCTGATGATAAACCTGTTGCTTGTCCCGTACCACAAAGCGGAGCTGGGGATCTCCCACATGATTATATTAGAGATCAGAATCTGACAGAAGTAAATTCCTTGTTAGATTTTTTATAGTTATTTTGAAAAATCTAAGATAGTAAAGTTAGTCTAAGAACCTAATCAGTCTTTGTATGCCTGAATTTTAGTATGTATTTAAATGAATGATAAATCCAAATTATCTTTGCAATATATAAAGACCTTCAATATGCAAAGGAAATATTTTTATTTTAGATCTATGATTGTAACATTTTAGTTTTTCTTTTCTATATTAAATATTTTAATTATTCTTGCACACATTTCATAAAAGATATAAATAGACTGAATCAGTATAATTAAGCTTGAAAATTATTCAGGTTTGGTTTTCAAAAATCGGCTTCATTCTGGGTTTTTAAAAAATGCTGAATATTTAACATTTGTTTCCTTTTTCAATGACTGAAAATATGTTATATTTGTAAATGCATATTTAAAACCAAAATATCAGTTATATTTCCAATACATATTACCTCATTAAATACTTCAGTAAAATTAAAATTTGTAAATATTTTACAAAAAATAATGGATAAAATTTTTTTTAAGTAATTGTAGAAATGAAAAAAGC
Source organism: Argiope aurantia (assembly GCA_026543865.1). Taxonomy (NCBI): domain Eukaryota; kingdom Metazoa; phylum Arthropoda; class Arachnida; order Araneae; family Araneidae; genus Argiope; species Argiope aurantia. The sequence continues at coordinate 1,015,338 of JAPMOR010062530.1, read as the reverse complement.
TAAATGGAATTCTCTATTATCCTATTAATTAAACAAAATTAATAAATGTTTGAGATTAAATCAATATTTACATCTCATTCTAAGCATATTACAATAGATTTTTGTTAAGGAATAGCAATTATTTTTGCATTTTGAAAAAAAGAAATAATTGTAGAATCTCTGAATATTGTTTTTAACTTAATTACATACCATAATTGTGATTTTATGTATTTTAATTATATTCTCTGCTTTCTCTTTCAAATATCAAATTACAGCTAATTTTATCTCTAGTATATTATAATGCACAATGCATTTTTTCAATATTCTTAAAATTCTGCTGGTAGTAAAATTTATACTGTTTAGCCAAAATAAGCATTAGCACTCACCTCATTATTAATTGTAAAGTTAATAGAATGAACAAAAGTATTAATGCAACTAATGATTATCAGAAGTTTAACAATATATTATTGATATAGGAGGTGGATCCTAGTTGGAGGCTTCCTGTTGGTCTCTATTTAAGAAGCACCTATAGATTCAGAGTTCAGACCAGGACTGTTGTTTCTGATACTGTAAGTTCTATTTTAATCTCTTCATATGAATATATATTTTAACATTAAAAAACATTCATGTTTTAAAAACATTCATTGTTTTAAAAACATTTAACATTAAAAAACATTCATATGTATTAATTATTTGATAGTTAAAAGTATTAATGTAAATATTTATATGAATAATATAATCACTCTATAAATTTATTTCAAATACCATTACCATTTTATTAATAGAAAGTTACATTTCACTTTTGTGGCTAAATCACATTTCATTATTTTTAATATGTATTCCCAAACTGCAAAGCAATTTTCTACCATATATTAGCTTAAGTGTTATCAGTTTGAACTTTTTCATTTTGGCTCTGATTAATTGCTAAGTAATGCTATGAATATGAAATTTATATATATTAAAGGTTCTTTTTTTAAAAAAAAATTGGTTAAATATCTATTAAAAATTTTAGTGATTTTCTACCAAATTTTGTATACTTTTTAAAAAAAATAAAAATGTTTTAATTCAAAACTTAATTTTATTTCACATTTATTATAAACTTGGTGTTTCTTGAGTAAATAAATTTACTCAATAAGTTAAAGCAAACTTCCTTAATAGCATATTGAGATCTACTTTTAGTATACTGTATTTTTTATATAGGGAGAGCATAAAGTATTTCTCTTATTAAGAAATATTAGTAGGAAAATACTACTGAAGATAATATAAAATGTTTATAATTTTGTTTTTCGTTATTATTAAAATTTATCAAATGATGCAACTGATTCATACATGAAAGTGCAATGTTTTTTATGATAATCAAGCACTGAAGACTGAATTAACAGATACCAAGTCAAATGTAACATAACAAGTAATCAGTAATGAGACTAGAATAGATCTTCAACATTTTTTTGAACTACAAAAGTAACATGTTAATATTTGCTAATTTTATTTAACTTATTATGAATTTACAATTCTCAAAAAGAAACATGTGTTAAAAATTTTTTTTGCAATAGTTTCCAATTATGCATTACAAAAGAAAGAAAAAAAAACATGCATTTTTTTCTTCTTATATACAGGGAGGTTATAATTAAACTTCCCCTATAAACAGCGTCATGCAATGCAAATGGGTGAACGGATTGTAATGAAATTTGGTATACAGACTACACACGAAATGCGCTCACAGAATTTGGAGGGAAAAAAAAATTTAGTTCCAAAATGTCACCAGAGGGCGCCTTTTCAGAGAAATCATTCATTTTAACACAATAAACGACCAAAACGGAATACAAAAACAATATTAATATTTATGACTAGTTTCTGATCTCCTTGTCATCGAATTACATTAAATAAAGGTAAGGTAAAATAACAGTATGCTGTTTGAGAAAAAAAAAAAGTTCAGTTTGCAGAAACAAAAACAAATTAGGACGAAATTGTACAAGCAGTTATTAATCATGTCCAGGATGATGTAAGGAAAGGTTCTCCATGTGACCACCTTCATTCATCTGCAAAATTTCAAGTCGATGGACACTGTATTTAACAGTAGATCATAATCAATCAGTTGTGGTTTCACACTTGAAGAGTTGTGTAGTTCTTTAAGTCATTCAACCTTGCATCACTGTCGCAACAAGATTTTTCCGGAAAAAGCGCCGTCTGGTGGACATTTTGGAACTTTTTTCTCCCGAAATTTCATGAGCATCTCGTGTATAGGCTATATACCAAATTTCGTTGCAATCCGTTCACTGTTTATAGGGAAGTTTAATTATAGCCACTTTATATATTAATTATTATCTGATCTTCTCATTTATTTGTTGTTTCATTACAGCCTTGTTCTCTTCCTGCTACTGAGTTAGGCTACTCTTTTATAGAATTTATTCTAGTATTTCAAAGGACATGTGATAAATAACTATCTCATTTTCTAAAAAACCTGAAGAAAACCATGCTGAAGTAGAGAAGCTTCTGAATTCTACTGTAAATGTGCCATTAAGTACTCTTTGCAATTTAACAAAACATCAACATTTACTCAATAAATGCTCGATACTTTTTTTTCCTGAAATGAAAGGAAGCAATGAACCAAATCCAACTTAAAACATGACTGTTGTCAAGTTTTCATCTTTTTTAAAGTGACACTGATTGGACACAATGTCATGCCACAAATCCTTTGTAAAGATCTTGCACCAGAAAAATGCTACTGCATGAATTGACTTGCAATAAAAACTGCATTTAACTTAAAGGGAAAGATTGCTCAGCTTTTTTTTTTTCCCCTACAATTTAAAATGTAAGATGAAACTGAAAGAGAGGTGTAACATGTCAGCACAAATTTAAAGTCATTGATGACACATTCCACCTTAAGAATCTCATCTGATAGAAGTGAAGAAAAGAACCTTTTGTGATACTGTTTGTGAATCTCTTCATTGTGAATACAACATAGAAATGTTTTTAATTTTACTTTAATACTGGGTATATGGGATTTGTGTCTTTATGTACAGTTTTAAATATCTTTTTATCTAAATATGTCATTATGTAATCTGAAAGTTGTTTATATGATACATTAGTTTTTTAACATATTTTTTTAAATCAGATGAATTTAAATATAAGAATTCCATATTAAATGTATATCAGATAGTTTTTAATATATTCACTGTGTATATCAATAAATGGTCTAAGCATTTTTAAAACTGTACAAGAATTGTTTAAAAATCATTTTTGTATTTTTTGTTGTAAATTTAAATATATATAAATGAGAAGATAGTACTTGTTATGTGGTGCACAATTTGTTTTAATCAAAAAGAGAGAATCATGCAGCTTATATTGTAACAATTTTCCATTCATTCATTTTCTTAAGAGTATTATTACTGGCATCTGTTTTATTTTTGTTAAGAGCTTAAACAGAAAGTAATTATTCTCTTACTTCCATGTGATAAAGTCAATCTCAAATGTGAAAAAATTATATTAGATTAATAAAATTTGTTGCATTTTACTGTATTATTTATTATTCAATATACACTTTGAATTCTATTTTATTATTTAAAAATTTTAATCTTGTCATTGCATATTATTTCAAGTAACTGAGTTATACCTTACTTTCCTTTAAGATGAATACCAGTAAACTAAAGAGGCTTTAATTCAGTAATCACTTTTGATTCTCTAGACAAATAAAGCTATGCATTCAAGAAATTTATCCGAGTGTAATATAACAATCAAATTATTTGCCATTATTGCTCAGATATGCTATATGTAAGCTTTTTATATATTTACTATAAAAAAGAATACAAAACATCTGCGTCACTGAACATTAATAACACTAACAACAAAATTATAAATTAAAGTCATTATGAACATAAACATCAAAGAATTATCTTAATAAATGAACATACCCAAAGAAAAACTTTTGGAATCGGGTCAAACCAACTTGAAAATCAGATTCAAGTAAACAAAGAATTAAGAGTTGTGCTAAAACATTCAAAATTCTTGTTGTCTTGAGAGTTTTATTTCTTAATACGAATAAAAAAAATGTGATTAAAATAATGAATTGCATATTTTTAAATTTTTTATACATCTCAAAATATTTTTATTAGTAATTATCTATGCAAATGAAAATATTAAAAAAATTATCTTAAATATCATTCTCAAAGTATTTTCAACAATGATATTACTGTAATTGGCTACTATTCTTCAAAATTAGGAAAACTGATTTTAATTTGCATTTATTCTAATGAAACTGAAATAATTTTTTCCCCTATAATCTTAAATAATGCATGAAAACCCAATAAAATTGTATGTCCCTCATAATATTTTCGTTATTTAATGCATATTGAAAAACTGTTTTAATTAATATACATGAGCAGAAACTAATAATACACCATATTTAGCTTCAGATTTTATTTTATATAAAAGTAACAATATTTTTAAATTATACAACAGATTTTTTTGGAATATAAGCGATTGGTACTGTAGTATTAAGCAAGAGTTTTATATTTATGAACTATAATTTGCAGAAAATTTATAAAATTACCAACATTAAATTTATATTCTAGAAAAAATAAAATAGATTGCATGGTCTATGTTACAGATGTAACATATCAAGCAAATTCTAATGGGTTTGAATTCAAATTGAATATATATTTATTTTAATCCAGTATTAATCACACCACCTCTATAAGTAAAAGTTTTACTTTTTAGAAAAAGAATAAATAAATTAGACTAAGAGTCCTGTTATTTTCATGAAGTTGCTATACTTTTTAAATAATCATTATACTTCCTTTCTTGTGCATTATATAGCTTCATGACTTTTTTCAACTGACTTTCAGTAAGTTCTTTGCCTTCCACATCATGAGTAGGAATTCCCTAAATTAGATAGGGGGAAAAAGAAGTGAGTTGCAATTTGCAATTACACACTTTCTAAAGAGCAATGTGATCAACTCGAATCAATTTTTCTTCAGTTATTATGTATTGCTCTGAAAAGAGCTTATAGATAAAATATTAAATTATAACCTACTACTAACCTTGTCATCAAATTTGGAATATTTATCAGTCATAGATTTAAACATTTCACTGGGAGGCATTTTTTTTATGGCTTCTCTGGCTGCTTTCAAAGCCTCTTGCTCTTGTTTCTTTCTCTCCTTTTCTAATTTCTTTTCAGCTTCAGCCTGCAAAATTACAAAAATATTATTATATAAAATGTATCTTAACCCTCCAAGTTGCTAATAATTTGAATCTGTAACAATTATATTTGCACTTGATTTTTGTAAGCATGGGTGAAAGTTTCTACAGCGAATATAACATATAAATGATAGAAATATTAACTCTCAAAATAATAACTCTTATTGGAGAAAAGAAAATTTTCTGTCTCCAATGTGTAGTTTCTATTGGGAAATTAAAGCTGTAGATTTCATCTCATTTAAAATATACAACCAAAATATAATAAAACAATATGGACACACATCCAGCAACTCTAAGAAATGCCCATTGCCCTTCCAGTGGTATAATTTTCTTATTTGCATGTTGAACAAAAATGATATAAAAATCTTCATATGATATTTATGTTTTGAATTCCTTTTTCTCAATTAGTGACAAAGTAGCTGAAAGAAAATTTAAGACTCAAATATAAACACCCATCAATAAATTTTAAAATCTGAGTAATATCCAATACTAAATGTTGGCATTTATATTATACAGTATCTAAAATTAAAATTCAGGCAAAAATTTTTGACCTAATAAAACATTAAGAAATTAGAATGCATTTTTTTTTTTTTTCAAATGATGAAATTTCTACACAAAATTTAATTTTCCGTAATGTTTTTTTTTTTTTTCCCATCTGATTTTATTATCATTTTGCTCTTTTCTCCGACTAATTAAGAAATTATATGTCGCAATTCACATAGAATTTTTACATGTTAAGCATGAATATTAGCCAATGTAATAATTTCTTGAAATCACATGATTACAAAAAAAAAATATTCTAAAAGTTAATCAAACCATAAGGGAATTTACTTTTAACTTCATCTCTTTTTCTCTAGCAAGCTCTGCAGGATCCACTAGTTTGATGGCAGCTTTCATTCCTGTAAAAAAACAGAAAAAGCAATTGGCTACAAGTATCATTCTTTTCACTGTAGCTAACATTGTAAAATAAGTTTAAAGGTAAATAGTGGTCTAAGATGGTTAAATTTTTATTATTTGAGAATTAAAAATAATAAATGTAATCAGCAAATCACAAAAAAAAAAAGAGAGAGAGAGAGAAAGACAATTACTAAGCGCTATTCTTATTTACCACATCCTATTACCTACACATTAATAGGCAATGCATTATAAAATATTGCCTATTTGAGATTTCAACATGGAAAATAACACTAGAATTTTTTTAGGGGGGAGAGGGCCACCTTTTCATTTAATGCTTTTCATCTCTAATAAATGTAGTAAAAAGGGAATTTAAAAAGATTTTTAGATAAACTATTTTCTTATAAAAATGTAACAGCATTTATTAGAAGCATTAATCAGGCATAAGTTGTGGCATTTTCAGAAATATTTCTCTAAATCCAATTATTTATCTTTTTATTCAAATTCAAGCCAATTTCCATCATTCCCATGATTTTGCCTTAATTTATCATCACAAAGTTTTAATTTTCACACAGTATCAGTTGAATGTCAAAGATATTTATTTAATTAACTCGGAGATTTCTTAAGGCTTAATGTAATCTTGAAGCCTTAAAGATAAAAAATGTCAGCAGTGCACATAGAAATGTAAATAATTTTATTCATTTATTTTTAATCCATTTTCCAAAACAATAAGACTTTGCTTACCTTTTGTCCATTCTACTTTTTTAATCATTTCTTATGAAGAAAAATGAAAAGTTTAATACAAAAAAAATGCTTAACTATGGATCATTGAATTTTATTTATAGTTATTGTGTATCTAAATTTGATGACTAATATTCAGAATTTTCAACACACTTAAATCACATATTTTCAGCATTCATATGCAAAGAAATGTAATTATTAAATTTTTTAATATTAAGATATAAATTACCTTCCTGATCTTCCAATCGCACTCCTAAGTTCGGTAATATATCATCTCTTAATTCATCACATTTCTTAAGGATACTTGTAGCTGTAGAATAAACGTTCTCATTAAAATGGTGAAATTACATAAAAGTATGCAGTAACTGTAATAAATAACACTTGATCAAATAAGGTAAAAACATGAAAAAGTGAGCTACACATTCATCTAGATTATATGTTTTCAAGTTTCATTACCTTAAAATATCATTTGTGAGGATATTATACATAAAAAAAAGATATTTTTAAGTTGTTTCTGTCCAAGTTACCCAAAACAATTAACAGTGAATTTAAAAAGTACTACTTCTCCTCTTTAGTATATTTTAAGAATAATGGTGCAAATTGGAGAAAAAGAGTAGATAATATATCATTAACTGCTTAAATGTTAGATAATATTATATTAAATTAAATTATTAGAACTGTGTACAATGCAACATTTTTTTTTTTTTTACTTTACTTTACATTTAAACAAGACAAATATTATTGACTGAATTAAAATGAGTTGTAATTTAATCATTGAAAAGGAATATGTAAAGCAGACCTTACTTTAATGAATTGAAAATTCAAGAAGTCAAATGCTCAGTTTACGCAAATAGCATATAAACTCTTAAATAAAAGTCTTCTTACAACAACATAAAATGTGTAATAATACACTTATAAAAATAGATGCAGATATAATTTCTATTGAATACAATAATGTTTTTACATGTTCTTCAAATCTTTTTTTTTATATAAAATGGCTCTTATATAGAATTTCACTACCTTCACATTTATTTCTATTTTTTCCCCCCCTTAATTTTTTGTTACAAGAATGACGAACTTTAACACTAAGTTGTTTCATATTTTGTCGAAAGAATATGAAATATCTTTATAAGTAGAAACTAAATATAAATCCATAGCAATACATACATTCCTTTAAAAAAGTTTTCAAATTACAGACATGAAAGTTTAGAAAAATCATTTAAACATAACATACCTTTAATTTCTTTTGCTTGTTGTCTAACATTTTCTCGGAAATCTGCTAATGTTCTCAAATAAGGCATAACCAAATCTTCATTGATCTAAAAAATAAAAGCAGATTTAAAATTAGTAATCTTCAGTCTCTTTCTCTTGAGCAATTTTAAACAATTTAATCTCTTCCATGTCAAAACTGAACGGAAAAATGCATAGTTATAGCTCAGTTAGTTAATATAATAATATTAGCATAGAGTAACAAGAGTAGAATTTCAAACATAAACTTCTAAAAAAAAGAATGGATTAATTAACAAAACTGCTAAATTGAACTCTCTTTTTCAATGCTAGTTCAATGTTTTGAATGTGACTGTTTTATTAAAATATTTATATTTATTGTGAAAACATTACTCAAACAGTCAGTAAAATGTCATGGGGGGGGGGGGGGGGTACGGTGAAAAACAATTTTGCATGTTAGAACACAGTGACAAAAATCAATGTAATAATTTGCTTTATTCTTTATTAAATATAATATAATGATTACCTTAAATACAATTAAATAACAGCTGTATATTTCAAGCATTAATTATGTTTTGCTAAAATAAAAAAAAGAAATAATTTAATCAGAACACAGTAACGTATTAATAAGCACATATGATTCATACAATAAAGAAAAACAAATGTTTGCTGTTTTGAATAATACTGTCAAAATTTTAATGCTAAATTAGAATTCTTTTTGAATTATATGCATAATTGGATTGCAAAACCAGCAATTTAAAAATCTCAATACAAATTATAAACATTAAATAGTTTAATTTAGTTACTTGAGTTATAAGACTACAAAATCTATGAAATTTTTAGTAATATCTATTTCAAATAATGAAAATGGATATATAAATCCAAGAAGTTTCAAAATAAATAAATGCTCAAGCTAATGACGATATTCAATTTAAAAATAATTCTAACAAAAATAAATACTCTTTATTTAAAATACTGATATTCAAACTGTAGAGTATTATTTAGGAAAAGGTAGCAAAAGAAAAGGAAGAAGGTGAAAAAGAATCATTATTGAACTCTCATTCTCTGGAAAAAAAATTAAGATGAATTTTTTTAATTCAGAAATGGGATGTCTTATTTAAATAAATAAAAATATGAATAGCACAAAATATATTTCAATTAAATAAAAAATTCCAATAATGATTGAAGTGCAGTGGAAATAAAAATTTGGGTCGGAAAGAATAAAAAGGTCAAAAACATTTATTTATTATATTCCTATGCAAAAATGATGATAGAATAATTAATAAATGTTGAACTACAAATTGAAAATTGAAACTATATCACCTATTTTTTGAAATATCCTTTATTAACGCCAATTATTTTTTAAACAATATTTATAAGCAATAAGTATTTCAGTAGCATGGAATGCTCTTACATACCTCAGTTGTAGATGAGTTTTCTGAAAATTCTTGTGATGTACTACCAAAGCTAGCTCCAAATATCTATAAATAAAATTAAAATGCTTTATATAATATGCAAAACTAATTCATTTCCTATTTAATATAATAACAAAAAAAATGTGCAAACCTGCAATATTTTTAAAACATAAGACATAATATTAGAAAGTGCTTTCCGATTACATGGTAGCTGGTTAATTTTTTTGGTACTCATGTAGGTATTAGTAGCTGATATAAGTTCACGTATGTTTTCAAGGGCACCTCGAGTATCAATATTATCTGAAAAATAAATATAATAAACATACAAATTTTCCATCAAATTCTAAACTTGAAGATAAATTTAATATTACATGCACATAAACAAAACATAAGGAATAATGGCACAGTTCTAAACTTCCTAATATTTGTCGATCTTATTTTATCCTGTTTAACTCCTTATAGAGTGAATACAAAACAACTGACAATACAAACAACTGAAAAATACAATACAAATTTTTCTAACATGTCGAATATACAGACAATTACAACTTTTAAAGTACTGCAATATTAACACATCCTTCAAAAATATTCTAGGATTATAAATTTTATTTCTAACTCCTCTAACTCTTTATTAATGAAGAAATTTAAAAGCTGTTCTTCTAAATCATCACATAATTAAATGCACAACTACCCTTATCTAATTTCAAAACACTATAATTACAGAACTATTAATTATATTAACATTAATAAATATAATTTTGATTATAATATGAAAATGAATTATTTATTTATTTTTCTTGAGGATATAAAGGATATAAAATATTATCTTACCACACAAGGACTCATGAACACCATCTTGTTTATTCTGGAAACTGAAAAAAAGTACATATTTATTTTAGATACAAATGGCTTAGTAAAATCTATATTTATATAAAGATTAATGTGTGTATGTGTGTTGGCACTCTACAGGCCAGAGCGTTTGACCTACAGCTACCGAATTTTGCACATGCATTCCTTGGAGGTCGGGAATGCCTGGGGTCCCTTTTTTTTAGAATTTTTATTATTAATTAAAAACTAACTTTCCCACCAAAAAAATCTTTTCATTCCCCCACTGCAAAATGAGTAATGCTTCAGTTTTTTTTCTCTTTTTTTTTTCCCCCACACTAAAAAGGTTAGGTTTAGCAAATTTTCGACTGATTATTTCAAACGATTCTCATTATTTTCTTAATATTTAATGCATTTAAAATTAAAAATTATTAATTAATCGATCATTTATATTCATTCTGAAGTAATTTGAATTAAAATAAAACAGAATAAAGGAAATGAAAAATTTCTAATCTGCATAATGTTACCTCAACTGACGTAGAAATTTCAAGCATTTGCGTAACCATAATTGGCGTTGAAAATTCACTCATACGCATTGTGTTCTGATTGTTGACAACTATTTTCAATGGATACGGACAGGTTTTGAAGGTTTAACAAATTTTCAACAGATTATTTCAAATGATTCTGCTTATTTTCTTAGTGTTTGATGGATTTAAAACTAAACATTGTTAATTAATTGCTCTGTTCAAGATGAATCTGAGAAAATGTTGTTGAAAACTTCTTGAGATATTATATAAATTAAGAAATATACTCTTTAGTGCTCATAAGGTTTAAATACTTAAATTAATAAATTAGAGAGATACATATTACGTTACAGCTGAAGGCCTTTATAATATTATGAGTGAATTATATGACTATCAAGATTTGAAGCTTTAAAATATTTTGATGAAGAAGCTATTAAAATAGGAGTTGCATAAAATATTTTAATTATTAAAATTTTAAACGAGCATTAAGGTTGGGGAACCAGCTGTTCGCCAAAGGTGGCTAGTATTCTATAATTCAATTAAATAATATTCAGTCTCTGGGCTGACAAATTTTATCATCAAACAAATAATACAAGTAATGTAACACTGCAATTATATGTCGACAAAGTTTGGCAACTTTCGCCAGACGATATTTTTGCAAAATCACATTTGAATCACACAGAATCCCATCCATCAAGATTTTACACATAGTTGCAATAATACACAAGTGCCATAATGTGAAAATAAATCCTAAATGTTTCAATATTTTCATTTAAAAAAATCTTTCATTGAATTCTTGAGAAGAAATGTGAAAAATATGCATACTACATAAAAGATCATAATTATTATGGAAAAAAACATTACCTATGTAGCTGTTATTATCAATGTAATAAAAATTAATCTTAATTTTGTGAAGTAACGTATGGACATAAATATTGTACTAAGCATATATTTATTAAATTGAATTCAGCAATGAAGTATGTAAAAACTAATTTATAAAATTCACTGCTTTTCTTAAATTAACTTGAAACAAACAGACATTTTGAAAAAAATATTCAAATAATATTTATTGCATAATGAATTAGGCTTGATATAAAAACTAAAAAATATTTGCCTGAAAACAAGTGATAAAATGATACAAATCTTACACAGAGTATAGAGTATGTTCTTCAGGCCCCCATTTTTGAAATGCTTCTCTACCTTTCCTTGGTAGATCTCTAATAGCATCTTTAACATTCAGAATAAATTCCTATAATATAAAGAATAATTTATTAATATTTAAATAGAAAAACATTCACAAAGAAAATACCTTACGACTACAATAATCCTTATTAATAATATAAAACAGATAATTTTCAATGGAGTTTTAAAATTTTGTATTATATGTTTGCTTTCAAAATGCTTGATATCTGATACAACTGCAAGCTGACACTAGAAATTTGGCTCTTAAATTTATATTTTTAGAAAAATCATATTCACATAAAATATAAACTTGAGACTAAGAACACAAACTGTGTATGTTGTTTAGCTGTAAATGGCTTGAAAATATTTTAATTTTCAATTTAACTTCAAAGCCACAACCAAGCCTCCAAAGATAAACATATGATTTATGAATCACAGATTGCCAACTTCTATTTTCTATTAATTAAGTAATTTTATTTTTAATAAAATAAATTGTTTAAAGAAATCAGAAGTGAATTCTTAAAGAAGCTCCAATAAAAACTACTCAAAAAAATATAAATATATTACATGCTTTTAACTGCTTAGAAATATTACACAGGTGAATATCAATCATATTTAATATTTTTTTTAATTAGCATATATATATATATACACAATATATATATATAATACTAGATATCATTACATAAATTCATGTTTTAGAATAATATAATTCTAAAATATTACTTCTGGTATTCATGATAAGAATTTTTTTTCCGACTTTACCCTTAAAATAAATTAAGAGTGAAAATTTACTTTCAAAATGCTCATAATACACAAAAAGTAAAAATCAACACACTTACTGATATAAGCTTTTCATAGTGGAGAGCTATTTCCAAAGTCTGTGGACTATAGTCTAAAGTGTCCTTCCATGAGTGGAGCAAGAAAGCTAATCTGATCTGTCTTGAGGTATTTTGTTCCAGTGCAGTTTTAATAGTGATAAAATTCTTCAATGATTTAGACATCTTGCATCCAGAAATGGTTAAATGCCCAGAATGCAAAAAATAGCGTACCCAATGGTCATTATTGAAGTAGGCCTAGAACAGAGATATATTTGAATTACTGATTATTTTTTTTATCAAACTTGAACCATATATATGGTTAATTAATGGTATTACAAGTATATAATAATGTTATCTTCTAACAATTTCAATCTCTTCAAGATTCTTTCCAAATTAAAAAACATATTTTTTTAAAAAATCTTACCTCAGCCTGAGCCAATTCATTATCATGATGAGGAAATTTTAGATCAAATCCACCAGTGTGAATATCCATAGATTCACCCAAAAGACTGCTGGCCATTACAGAACATTCTATGTGCCACCCAGGTCGTCCCTATAAAAACAGATTTGCTTTTGAAGAATTTAATAAAAACAGTTTTTTTTTCAATCATGATTGAGGAAATTTTAATTGCATTTAAGTAACAATGAAATAAAAAAAACTTGTAAAAAATTAGAATGCCAATTTCATTGATTAAAGAAGGTGTACTTGTAATACAGTAACACTACTGGAATTGGCTCGTTCATCTATTGTTAACAAATTGACTGTTGTGCTAAATTTCTTACAATGTGATTTATAGGGGTCTGCCAGTCATTGGTGATCCCCACAGCAGTCAAGGTGCTAAAAATTTTACCATCAAGATTTCCATACTCATGATAGTTAACTAAAATTATCTCTTTTAACTCACTAATAATAAAACTATTCTTTAATTTCGTACAAATTTGTAAGGATTTCAATGAAAGAAAAGAGTGTGCATGAAATCTAAGCTATAAAAAATATTGGAGTAAAACATCAAATTCTGCAATTATTTATCATTTTCTTGGTTACATTAATAAATCCATAATCTGTTGGTAGATTTACACTGATATGAAAATATTAAAATGTATAAAATATTGAATAAGATGGTGGATGAGGGAAATGGAAAGGAATGGAGATCCCTCAAATGGACAAAAAAATTACTTGTTTCCACAATTCAAATATAACAAATGTCTTAGTAGTTTGAAGAACGAATAAGAACCAACCAATCAAAATATACACAAAATGAGGCATTATAAACAGTCATCGTCTACTGTAAAAAAAAGAATAAAAATCGCTAAGTAAACCTCAGGTGTAAAGAATCTAATATAAAAGGTTATTTAAAAACAATACAGTAGAGGAAGAAAGGATTTTTTTTTTCTTAATTTCTTTGAGACTTTTTCTTTATAACTTTTGGATTCTTTCACTTCTTCAAATAAACAATTGATTCATCAAAAAATTTAAATACTTACTTTTCCCCAAGGAGAATCCCATGAAGGTTCCCCTGGTTTAGAAGATTTCCACAGAGCAAAATCACTAGGGCTTTTCTTTTCACTTAATCTCTCAGACGATATACTTAATTCACCTTTCAACAAAAAGGAAAAGCTTATTTTTTTATATACATTTCTTTAACTCATTTATAGTACACAAGAAATAAAAATTTAGCATACAAAATAATTCAAACCTCTCAAGAAATAGTCAATTTTATCAATTATAGGCAATTTCTTGCCACATAAAATTAAATGCCTCTGCTAATTTTTACAAAGACTCAAGCACAAAGTTACTTTGAAATATATCTTCTAATTTTTGTACTATGGCAAACAAATACAGGCAATCTTTGGACTTGATTTAAATATTATGTAACATCATATTAAATCAATATTAAATGTAAGCATCATTTCAATTATTGCATTTGTACTAAATTTTAAATTTATACAAATTTTTAGTCTTATGATCAATATTTTAAAAAGGTATTCTTTCTTGTTGGCATTATTTTATATTCTGCTTTTTAAAGACATGGCAGATTTTATAAACAAGCATGTCTTTATATAATATGATTATAAAAATTCAGATCAGTAAAGTATAAATGGGAAGTTACAAACTGCTTTATATATTATATAGATATATAGATATATAATGACTAAAAACCATTTCAAGTTTACTTTACACAGTTATACTAATTATGATAGCCCTCACAATTTTATTTATAAATTATTCATTGTAATAGACACATCCAACCAAGAATGCAACTTATATCATTTGCTCTTAAATATTTTTTATACATCAGAATATTTTACATTACAGCTTGATTTTCATCAACCTAAATATGAAAGCAATATCAGATAATGCTAATTCTTCCTTCAAGCTTCTTTTCAATATGATGTATGCACATTTGATTTAGTTGCAAGTTTTTAAAAAATGAGAAAACTATGAAACTTTAAAATTACCTTCCCCTTCTTGTAATTTTTTTAAATCTCCAAAAGCTTCAGGAACTAGTTTTCCATAAAAGTGATTAGGCATTTGATCAAATTTAATTGTATCAAAATATACAGATCCATTTGATTCATACCTGAAAAAAAATGATAAAGACTTTAGGTAAATACAAAACAGATCTTCAATTTTCCTATATTTTAATATAAGCATCAAAATAAAATACTTACGCAAGACCATTGTCAATAATTTTTTGCACATAACTTATGATTTCTGGAATATATTCAGTAACACGTGTGACTGCATCTGGTTGCAGAACCTATAAGAAAGTTAACAACTAGAAATCAAGTCATCAAATAATAAATATTCTAGAAAATAATAAACAATTGTATGAAGTTGGATTCTGAAAAGGTAATATAAAACTGCTGTATGTGATAGATTATCTGAATTATTCAGTTTGATTTATTAAAAAAACACAATGATCTTATTATGCAGTTTCTTATATTCTCTTAATCTTAAAAATAGAAGAACAATAATCCAATAGATAAACTATTTTAACTAACAAAACACTTCACATTATAAGCAAATTAAAATGTGTCAAGAAACTGATCTGATATAATTAACAAACATTACAACGATGACATACATAGTTTCTTTATTTAAATACCAGTTTTGCCATTGCAGTCAACAGAGTGATTAATTTTTAAAAAATGACTCGGAATTTATTCTTGTTGTTTTGGAAATCCTAAAACATTAAACTTTAGCATCATTCATATTAAAAATTCAATTGTAAATTAATATGAGTGAAAAGTAGAATAAAATAAATATCCTGTTTCATTATAAAAATGTTTTACTTTTTGTTTATTTATTTAAATCCATAGATATTAAGTTAAATATTTCCAATATTTAAAAAAAAATGTTTATGATTTTTATTATGTAAAATATATTGTTTTAAAATAATTGAAAACAATTACAGATAACAGCATACTCTTTATCTATGTATTCATTTGAATATTATAAGAAGAAATTTAATCAAACATGGAATTAATTTTTGAATGATTATATCTTTGACAAAGTTAATTAAAACTTTAACTAGATATTTTTTGCCCTAATTCTAATTTACTCCTCTCACTTGCATAATGATGCATCTGCATAGTAAATAAAGGCTATAAAGTTTAAATATTTACTCCAATGAAAAAATATTTTATCCAAAACATGCAAATAAAATTTATTTCAAGGAACAAAAACTTAATAAATGGGGGGGGCGGGGGAATCTGGAAAATAGACTACATAGAATTCAGATTATTTTTTCCTGACATTATTATAAATATGTTACGAGATAATAGAAAAATACAAAAAGTCAGATAGCACATAAAATGAAAACATAAAATAAAAGTGTAACTAAACTAGTAATTTTGATTTAATATATATATATATTTTCTCTGAGGTTGATAGGAAAAATGTTTCCTCCTCCCCCCCTTCCTGCCGATGGATGGATGCTCTTGGTTAATTATTAAATCATTGTGAAGATTAACAAAATATCTAGATATTTCAATCAATACCGAAAAAAAAATCTGCAAACTTCTTGATGCACTATTTTAAGAGACATAATATTAAAAACAAATATTTAAATAACAAAAAAAAAATCCATCTCTCACTATTACAGTAACCATCACTTAAAAGTTAACTGAAATAATCATTCTATATTTTTTTAAAGAAATATTTTTAAATGAAGTTTATTAAAGAGAAATTCTTACACTGATGTATTAAAAGAATATGATAAAGAAATGGCATAGTTTATAAAATTTAAATTAATTAATGGAAAATTAAAAATATAGGAAACTAATAAGTTCACACAAACTAAATATAAACAATATAAAAAAAAGAGAAATAATTATTGGATGATATTATATATAATTGCATAAATTAATAATTTGCAATTTTAAAACAAACTGCCAGTTCTTGATAAAATTCCAGCATAAAAATTAAAATAAATTAACAATTAAAATCATGAAATAAACTTTGAAAAATTCATAGCAGCTTACATTTAAAGCTTCCATGTCTTTATAAAATGCTTCTTCCCACATTGCTGGCAATGAGAAAAATATAGAGTTATCAAACTCTGTATTACTTTGTAGCTTATCTTGCCATTCACTTATTGTATCCTCACTGGTAAGCAACAGACTTTTCAAAACCTGCATTTCACAAATATATATTTCAAAAACGGAAATAAAACTGAATGTTATTGACAATAACTTAACAAAATGTATATGAAACATTTTGTACTACTACAGAAAGTTAAATTATTATTCTATAAAATAATCTGGAATCAATAAAAATAAAGCAAGTAAATGAAATGTCTTAAAACTTTTTCACGTAAAATAGAATTTCAGAAGGATAATCATTAAAATTTGACAAATTATAAAATGATTAAAAATAAAGATAAAATGTAAAATTACTTGCTGATCATCTGTTTTTGAGGAAATGCTATTTTCAGCATTCTGTACAGCATTTTCTGTTTTTTCTATTATATTTTCCAGCATTGTTCTTTTATCTACATCTTCAGTAGTTTCTAACAATTTTTTAAAAATCTAAAAGATAAAAGTTATTAATTGTAACCAATTTTAATTTTAGATGCATAAATATATTTAAAATATATACATACATATATAATAGACTTATTTAATTAATCAAATTACAATTAATTTCGAATAACAGAATTAGCTTAGGAAATCAATAAAATGAAATGAATTCTGATCTAGTAATTAAGATATGGAACATACATGTAATTTCTTGCATTTCTCTGTGTTTAAAGGCTTCAATTAATTTATAACTGATCATTTTAATAATCAATTAAAATAATGTGCCAAACATCAGAAATACAGCCATTTTTTACGTTATAAAATGATGTAATAAATTATAATTGGGGTAAAATTTTGAAATGAATTTTCGTTCCTTTCACTAGTTGAAATAAAGATAGTTTAAAATATAAGTCACAATCTCAATAAGGAAATGTAGAATAAAACTAGGGAGAGAAAAAGTTTACTAATGTTCAAGCTCTTCAATACTTTTGGGTAAACAAACAAAAAAGTAAATAAAAAAATTAACTTAAACATTTCATTGAAATTTGCAGAATAACTATTTTATATTGAATTTATATTTTATCATAAACATTGCTTTGTTTTCTATTTCAGTATTGCAACAAGAAATTTCAGACAATAATAGGTTAGAAGTTGAAAAATTTTGAGATGTCTTGCTTTAAATGAATATTGAATATAAAATAGAAAGAGGATTAAAAGAATGTTTAATTACTTACTTGAACAGATTCATGCACATCGGATATAACTATTTTCACATCTGTGCTCTTCTTGACATATTCATCAAATAAAAATTTTTGCCTCGCTCTTTTGATGATCTAAAAAATAAAAAAATAAAAAATTTTAAAAACCCAGGACACATGCAACATCAACCAAAAAAAAATCACTATAATAGTAATGGTCAATAAGAGAAAAAAAAATGCTTGACATCTATGCACTATGGAGTTAAAAAGAGGCTAAAAATCTGTAGCTTGTCAAAGCAAAAAAAAAAAAAAAATCACTCATTGACATGTTTTAAAAAAATAAGAATTTGAAGCTGACAAAAATATATATTAATTCAATAAAAACTGGCAAATAAAAACAGGTAAAATAAAAATATTCAGCGAGCTCAAGCTAGAAATAGCTATGGAAAAAGTATATAATATGTCAAACAAGCCATTAAAAGTTTTAAATTGGTAAAATATAAAACAAAATTCAGGCAATAAAAGAAATAGCAATAATTTTAAATAACAATTTTTAAAGACAAATTGCTGTTTTCATGCAATTAAAAATACAAAGGAATAAGTCAACACTGACTTTGGCAAAAGCTTGCAAATGAAAGATGTATTCAAACAGTAAAATAATATTTCAACATAAAATAACATTGTCATTGATTAAAATTAGACAATAGTAAATGAAATATGTACTACTAAAATGCTAATTTTTGAAATTTTAAGATGGTATAAAAGGAATTTTTTTGCAATGATATGTTCCTATGTTATGGGGGCAGGGGAAACCTAAACTCATTTTACTTTCATTTCACATCTTTAAGGTATAACAAATATTTTTTAATAATGCAATTCATCCCTCTAGATATTAAGAAAGATGTGTTCTAAATTTTGTCCAGGGATGTAGAATTATAGAAGGTTAAAAAACAAACGAAAGGACATTGGCATATATCAATTACAAACCAATCTCTAGCTGGCAATGATTACATCTTATTTCATCTAAATGCAGCTAAAATAGCAGTTTTATCAATGCAAGAAGAAATCATTTTATTTTTCCACAGCTTATTTTACTAAATTTCCTATTCCTTTAAAAGTGTGAAGAATAAAATGTTGCATAATAAATACATGTTTTCTAAAAAAAAAAAAATTATAGCTGTTTTTACCTAGAATTCTTTGACAAACAGAAAAAAAAATTCTTAATCAATCAAAAGTCAAATTTAACTTTATAAATAAAAGAACTAGCATTTACTCTTATTTTTACACTTATTTCTTTAATTAAAATGTTTAAATACCTTATCATCAATATCTGTTATGTTCATGACATAGAAGACATCATAACCAAAATACTCAGATAACACTCTTCGAAGAATATCAAATGATATATATGACCTAAAATAAATTTGAAAAAATTAAAACTGTAAAAGAACTGTAAAGACTCTAATAGATATTATCAATACCATATGGTTAGTCAATGATCATAACATCCATACTATTCACATTCTTTCATTTCAATTAAATGCTCTAAAATATGTAAAAAAATTATCTTTAAATTTTAGTTCAATTGGAGAAAGTTCAAAAAATATTATTTTCAGTTTATTGTTCTCTTCAATCTACATAAAAATAAATTTTCAGTTAGCTACAATGATTTCAAGCATATATTAGTCAATAAAACCAACAAAATAGATGTTTTATTTTTACTTTATTTATTAACTAAATTTAACAAGAAAAAGCATTAGTATACACAGGTGACAACCATTTGTTTAAGGGAAAAATAAAAGTAAAAAGAAAAAATTGAAATAAAAGACAAGAAAAACACATCAGCAAATTATCTATTTAAAACAATCTATTACAAAAAAGTTTATTAAAAGAAATATAATCTAACTTTTTATTGCTTTTACATTTATTGTATAGTAATTATACGAATCATAAGAGTTAGGGCAAAATATCATATTTCACAAAGTATATTAGTTGCCAAAATATCTGCACAAATGATAGAATTCTAATGGTACAATTAAAAGCTTTCATTAACTCTCATTAATAGAAAAGGAATAACTTCAGAGTATATTTTGATTCTTATTTAGTTAACAGAAAGATATTTTCTAAATGATATTTACTAATAAATTTACATAAAAAAGAAATAATGTCAGAATATTCCATTAATGCAATCATACTTAAATTTTTTAAAAACAGGCTTAAATGTATAGATTAAAGGCTTGTAAATCAGATTTACAGGACTGTATAGGAAACAACAAACCTTGCATGCCCCATATGAGCAGCATCATAAACTGTAGGGCCACAGCTATACCAAAATACTTTATTCCCATACTGAGGTATAAAAACTTCCTAAAATATAATTTAACAAGTTAAAAATTTCAGAGCTTTTAGCATCAATCAATTCTATATTATAAATTAAAAGAGAATGTCTTGTAAATATTTAACTAGAAACACTGAATTATTTGTAAAAGTTAAAAAAAAAATTATTGTACTAAATTAAACACATAATTGTTAATCATACAACATGTGCTCTAGCAATCTTTGTTCAAATTCTTCAAGGGAAAAAAATTATACATGTCTTCTGTAAAATTTTATTTTAAATAAATATTATTGTGATTTATTTTATAAAAATATATGCAAGTTTATATCAAACTCGCTTAGAATTAAGTAAATTATCACAACTTCTAAGTTAATAACAAAACATGTATAATAATTAATGCAGATGTAAATATTTAAGAATAAAGACAAATATAATAATACATCATTATAATACAAAAAAGAGCAACTTGATTGTGAATTACTTTTCATCAACATTATTATTTACAAACATATTAACATATTTATATAAGATTTTTGTAATGTTTTTTTTTTCAATAAACAATTAGTTGATTATTTATTTGTTAAATAACATCTATTGCAAAGCATAAATATATAATGTATAAAAAAGCTTATAACTTCTGTACAACAGGCTATAAAACTTCACGACAGCTAAATGGCCGATTTATAAAATGAATGCATTTTAATTTTAAATTAAATTAAATTTTTACTGTATATCATGACAAAATATTTTCTGTTCCACCCATCAATAAAATTTCTTATTAAATTATCATTAATTAAGACTTCCATATTAAAATTCAGGAGTAATCGATTATAATCTACATGCATCAAATACACATTACAGTAAAATATAATAACTGAAGAAAAATAAAATATTTATAATAATGAGGAAACATGAATCATAGTATTCTTCAGTTGAAGAATTAAAAAAAGTAACCAAATAATACAAATATCTTTTTGTTACAATGTTTTCTTGGTCCCATAAGTCAAACATTTTTTTTTTCTGGGGTAAAATGCAGATAATTAAGAAGATAATTTTAAAAATTTGTATTTATTGGATATATAAAAAATAATACACTTACTGAAAATTGTAGTAGGTAATAAAGCAGTTTTTAATTTTTCAGTAATGACAAAAAAGTAGTGAAATTCAAGAATTTCATAAAACTCTATATTATGTACAAGACAGAATTTTTTTTTCAACAAGGTTGAATGCAATAGGTTCCTGTCATATTATATAGTTTTAAATTTTATATATTTTGACACATTCTGCAAAGTAAACCATTTAAAAAAACATTCTAAAGTATGAATTCCCATCCTCCAAAATATATATACTAAGTCTGTTAGCTCTAGGTAAAACAATTTGTCCAGTAAAGTACCAACAAACATGCATTCTCCTTTAGTATTAGTACAGATAGCAAAATATTTTAAATTTTTAAATCTTAATCTTCAACAATAGAAGGAAACAAACAATAAAATATTAGTTATGACAATTTGGATTTTATTTACAAAAATTAATATAATGTACAATATATGAATATAATGTTTATAATTAAAATGTTAATTTAGAAAAAAAAACATTATTGAAACTAAATTGATATTACCAAAGAGATATTAAAGGGGACATAAATTTCATCAGAATGATATATTTATAATCACTGGAGATATTTGAATTTTAAAACAATATAAAAATCATTTTTAAACAATAATATTTTCGGACGTTACAACAGAAAGATGCCAAAATCTTATTTAATTATAATTTCATTAAAATTTCCAAAAAGAAAAAATCTTTAAATTTCCAACTTAATAAATACAAATGTATTAGCTCTAAGTCTAATCTATAATATGCCAACACACACATTGTCCTTTATTATTAGCAGCTATATAAAAAAATTATTATAAAATTTAAATTTTTGATTCTTTTTCATAAACACAATAATTAAGAAGCAAATATAGATGATATAAAAGTAAATTACATCTTGATTATAAATAAACAAGGCATTATAAAAATCCTTACGTATCTGAAAACAAATACCTATAAAAAAATATGTATCCTTCAAATCAATGAAAAAAATGACAAATCTATTCAGAAAAATAAATTTAACAAATTTTAGAAGACACCAAAAACTAGATTAAAATTAAAGTATACCTTTTCTCGCGTTAAACTATTGTATAGTTTCAATTTTGACTTTTCACTCAGAACAGGTTTTTCCCAAACAGGTTGATTACGCTTTGACATTTTTCTGCTAGTTGGTGTGATAATCTAAATTGTAATAATGATAATAAATTTCAATAAAAATGGAATACATTAACAAACAAACAAATCTAAGAGTAAGTATAAATTAATAACTTCTTGAAAACGATAGGAAAATTGATATAATAAACTTGAATCATTATTCAACTCTGATTATTAATAATTCTTTATCCAAAATGGTTAAGGTCAATTTAAAGTGTTTTAATGAAATTTTTTAACTAACAAATAGATTAAAGGAATTGAATTAAACAACTAAAAAACTAAACAGTTAAAAGTAGAGGCACGAAGATCTTTAAATTATGGC
Organism: Argiope aurantia; assembly: GCA_026543865.1. NCBI lineage: Eukaryota > Metazoa > Arthropoda > Arachnida > Araneae > Araneidae > Argiope > Argiope aurantia. Next base: position 991,901 of record JAPMOR010062530.1, on the reverse strand, counting down.
TGAAAATTACAAAATTAAAGATTTAATATAAGTATTCAATCATATATTACAAATCTGCGCCAGTCCAAACGTCATTAGAAATTTAATTTTTTAATTTAATGAGAAGCATATATGTTTCGTAAACAAGCTAACTATTTCATATAAAGGAATCATTTCCCTGGAAAAATGAGACAAAAATAAAACGGCGAAATGAGCATATGTTTATTTTAAGAATCTAATGTTTTTGGTGATTGAGTTTCAGATTGATTAAAACAAAATCTCTTATGTTTGCATAAATGGAAATTATTCATATAAAATAAATCTCAACAAACATTAAAGAGTATGAATGTCGGTTGCTTACAGACAAAACGAAATCTGAATTACACCGTCAAATCGAAAACCAGCACATGTAGCAGAAGAAATTAAAAGAAAGCACAACAAACGTTTATAATCGATTGTGGGCCATACAGGAATTCTAATCGAATGAATGGTGCAATTCTGCCGGCTTATTGTATACAAGAATCATATCAGGTAATTTATGTTAGATTTTTAGTAATAAGACTTTTAAAAATTGAAATTAAATTTAAATAAATTCCAGTTCTTTTTTTTTTCTAATTCCGTTATTACTCATCAGTATATTCAAAGTTATATTTGGCACTTTGTTTAAATCTCTTCAGTTAATATATATCATTCCAGTTCATAATTATAGATTCAGATACTTGTACAAATAAAAAAATTATGTAATATTTTATCATATTTTCGAAATCGACAATTCCATTATAATTTTCACAGAAATCTCTATCAAAACGCTGGCAGTGATTTCTAAGTTTATTTTGGTTTTTCGTTTTCACATTGCCTGCCTGAGGTCGCTGGTGCGTGAAATTGAAAAAGACCGGCTTGGATTTATTTCGAATCTGTGATGTTAGTTAGCGTTCTTTCTGTTGGAGTAATTTAGCTATAAAAGTGTCATTTACTTTTATTAGCCCATTATCTTGTGTAAATAAGCTTAGAATGTAAAAATATTATTCATAATATTGATAATCTGTCAAAAACGAGAACATATGCTGACATTGGTATAATAAAATGGCTAACATTATTAATGAAACATCAAACATGTGTGGATGCGAAGAAAACGTTATAGATATTGAATCTGATGCTTCAACTATCACTAGTAACATTGTATCAGATTCAGGAACAAAATGCAAACGAAATTATGTTAATATGTCAGATCTAAAATCAGATAGTTTACTGAATAAAAAAACCCGGAAATCCAATATACTTGAACTTATATCTGAGCAAAGAACTGGTAATAAACCTAATTATGTCTTTAACTCAGATATGGCTGCTTTAAAGAACAGTAGATTAAAGTCAACTAATTGTCTCAATACAGTCCACCCAGAATTACAAGTGTCTGAATGTGAATATATAAGGAGTGGTCAAGATGGACGCTCTATACTAGGCGTATGGAAAGGTGATCAATATGATACAATTTTATATAAACTAATTCTGAACTTATCACCAAGGGAAAGTTCAGTTGAAGATGATACACCTAGTTTTATTAAAAGTATTGAGCAAATGGGTCCATTCTTTTCAAGAACTGATATCAAAGACATATGTGATACTAATTACAGAAATATAAACCATGTGCTTTATGTAGGTAGCTATTCAAATGAAGATTTCATTACACATAGTTCTGTTGTGTTATGCAGTTTCATAAATTCTTCTGCAATTGCTGGTAGGAAATTTGTGTCATTGAAAGAACTTTTAAGTTGTTGTGGTAGTTTTAATGGAGATGTCTATGCAACTGGTTCTGAAGAAGGAGTCATTATTTATCAAGATCAAGAGGCAATCTTTCACAATCATAGTATGGGCAGAATCAATTCTCTTGAATTTAACTCTTCAGGAAATATACTTTACTGTGGTGTAAACAATATTGGAATAATTATAATAGATAGAAGAGTGCCTCAAATGGAAAATTGCATAGTTCAAGACAGAAAGTATTCTTCAGGAATTTTAGAAATAAAGTTATTTTCTAATGAAAATAGTATGATAGTAAGTGACACTGATGGTAACTTGCGGCAGGTAAAATTTTCTCTTATTTTATTTAATTTAAAGTATTTTCTTTAATAGCATGAATGATACAGTATAAAACAAAACAAAAAATACATATTTCTATTCTGGATCTAAAACATTAAAAAATCTTCTAAAACATTTTAGAAGTTAATACAACGAGTTAAGTGAAATTGAAATGACTGCAAATATTGTTTTTCATCTTCATTTGTCTAAATAAGCAGACTCTTGACAAGCTTTGAAAAAGCAAACTTGTCCATTTAATTAAAATATTTTATAGTTATAAATTTATTGGTAAATGATTTATAAGAATTATTATTCAGAAAAAAAAATTATAAGGAAACCTTAAAAATATTTTAGACTGAATTTAAATCAGAATAATAATCTGCTTCCAAAACAGAATATGAACATTTTACACTGCACTGGATTTTTATTTCTAATTTCATAACTTATTGAAAATACAATTTTAATTTGAAAATTGTATTCTTTAGATCAAAATAAATGTTGTTCAAGAATCATATTAATATATTTCATTCATATCTTTTTTGAGTGGAGGGTAGGTAATACGAAAGAAACCATATCTTTTAAACTGTAATTTTTATTTTTTCAATCTACTGAAAATAAAATTATTTATTTTGAATTTATGTAAAAAATACCCTATCAATTATTTACTAAAAAGTTGACATATTTTTTTTTTTTTTTTTTTTTGTCATTACATTATAATACAGTAAGCATTCTTTAGTACATGCAGTTTCAGTTATAAACATTGCATTGTTTCATTTTGAATTAGCTTTTGACTGTACTACTAACTTCATTTTTTTTTTCCAGATTGATTTAAGAAAAAGAGAAACTGTATTCAGTTACTCCGGACATGTTGGTGCTACTAAAAAGATTCCCTTCAGTTTAAATGAACAAACTGATCTTTTATGTGCAACTGGTACTGACAAACTAACTCGCTTGTGGTCTCTTCGTACAGGATCCCATATGTGCACTGTAGAACCACAAATAAAATCAACGAAAGTGCATTCTTGTTTGATTGCTGATGAATGTCGTTGGTCAGTTGCTATTTTTCAGAAGAACAAGATGTACATTATGGAACCCGACAATTAATGGAATAAAAGAAAAATTGAGTGAAAAAGCATTTCATATTTTGATTTTATTATTCTAGTGTATTATGATTGTAAAATAATGGATAGATAAAAATTTTGTAAACATATTAGTTTTTATATAAATTTAACACTGTAGCACCATAACAATGTAGTATAAGAATCCAAACAAGTCTGCTAGGTTTAATGTATCACAGTAATTAAGCTGCATATAATAACTATTTTAACAATTTTTTTTAACTTATATAAAAAAAAGTGACATATATTCAGTTTTTATGATGAAATGTGTAAAAATTTTAACATGCTTTTAAATTTGTTCAATGAAATTGCAAATTAATAAAAAATATAGTAACTGCAAGTTCTACAGGGTAGGCAAAAAGTCCATGAAAATCATATAGTTGAGATACTGATAGAGGGAGTGCAACCCTACTTTGGTGTAGGACAAGATAAAATCACACGACCTTGGGGTAGAATTTGTGTTCGCTGTAACCGCATTCTCCGTTCCCCATTATATTTCAATGGCAAATTTTTTTCTCGCTTTTAACTGTTAGATTTTAAAGCTTATTTAATCCATGGTTAACTATTGCTGTGCAATTGAATGCAAAGGAAAAGCTTCTAAGGATAGTCCTGTATCATTTCACAGGTATGAACAATAAACATATTCTTTTTATATCCATTTTAAGTCAATTTAAAATTTCGTAACCTTGATCACTCAGTGATTTTAGTGTTATAACTGAATAATATTTCATAGTTTGGTTTAGTTATTGTATTAAATTTATTTAACTTATTACTAAGCTTCATTTAAAATGATGTAACCATTATATTTTGCTACTTGCTTTATTTCAATCTCGAATGTGTTGTAAGTGCTTGGCATGATTTTTTCTCGCCAATACAAGTGTTTACATAAACATTATTGACCAATTTAATAATTGTGTAATTATTTTAATGCAAATAAAGTTCCTTATTATTTCCAATATGTTGTTTCTCTCTTACTATAAATATTCAAATCGTATTATACCATGAAAAATATTAAAAACTAAAACGTATGTTTTATTGAAAATGTTATATAGTAAAATTTCATAAATGTGCTAGCAGTAATTGCATGTTTTTATAAATTTTAATTAAGATCTAAAAAGAAACTAGTGGATATTCTAAAGATTAAAAGCTATTAAAGAAAGAAATGCTGTCTTTACAGCTAAAAATTTTGTCTGAATGTTAACATTTATTAATAACTTACGATATGCACAAAACCTAAAAATTTCGAATTTCTTTATATTTTGTATTAAATCAATACATTTAAGATTCCAAAAATGATTTAATTTTGTTTCTGCAGTAGTTAGAAGCAAAGTTACAGGCAAAACTATAAACCAGAAGCGAAATATTTAAAACTGATGTTAACAAGGGGAAAGCAGGAGTTTTAAAATTGAGTTCGGGATGATATTTTGTATAATGGTAGTATACACTTAGAATGTTTATTCAAGACTCAATAGCCAACCATAAAGCTTTGGTGAGTGGTTTAACACGCATCGCCAAATTTACTTTAAATTAAAGTATTAAAACATTTCTAATTAATGAAAACTGCCAGCCATATAGATAACGAAAATAAATTTTAATTACAAATTAAATTAACAAATATAGCTCATGATACATTGGCCGTATATCCATCGACCAGCACGAGGCAGAAGTTCGGAGCAAGCCGGCGAAGCCAGGAAGTGAGTCACTGGTTTTCGTTGGAGAGCAAAGTTCATCTCCATAGGTATGATTGATGCTTATCGCCAGCTGGCGAAACAAACAGTCATTTATCGCCTGTTTGGCCGCTGCACACTCCACCCGCAGTCTCATTTCCAATGAGACTGCGTGAGAGTCGAACTTGTCGTCCTGTGCGAGTTGTTTGCCTTGCTGGAACGAGGATGGATGTCTCAGCTGGAACTGTCTTGGTACACTTAGTAGTGGAACTTGCTTCTTGCTTGGCTGGTGGTATACTTGTACACTCAGGAGGAATTATAAAAGCAGGTTTCAGACGGTCTATGGAAATGGTATGGGAAGTTCCCTTAATCTCGAGATCAAAAGTTTTCTGTCGCCTGAAAAGAACTTTGTACGGTCCATCATATGGTGCTTGTAGGGGTTTACGCACACCGTCATGTCTCACAAATACATGTGAACACACGTTGAGGTGAGGATGCACAAAGATTGTTCTTTGTCCATGACAGCATGTTGAAACTGGTCTCATCGTTGCAAAATGGCGTTTTAAGTCCTCCACGAGTTGCTTGGGTGATGCGTTTCCAGGTGTTGGATCGAAAAATTCACTCGGTAGTCGCAGAGATTTGCCGTATACCAGCTCAGCAGTCGTCGCTTGTAGATCCTCTTTGCAGACGGACCGGAATCCTAGTAACAAGGTGGGCAGCTGCAGACCACTGATCCGTGTTGTAAGCTTTCAAAGCTGCTTTTAACGGACGGTGGAACTCTTCGATCAAGCCATTGGCCTGAGGATGATAAGGAGAAGATCTGATCCTTTTAATTCCTAGTAGCTGAGAGAGAGCACGGAATAAATCACTCTCAAACTGTCTGCCTTGGTCAGTAGTAATTCTTACAGGACAACCAAATCTGGCTATCCAGTGCTTAAAAAAATTTTGTGCTACTGTCTGTGCTGTCATGTCTGGAATTGGGAAGGCTTCTGGCCATCTGGTGAACATATCTATCATTGTTAAATAGTAATAGTTTCCTTGAGAATTAGGTAGAGGGCCTACAAAGTCCAGGTGTACATGTTCGAACCTCTGTGATTGGTCTACAAATTTTCCTACTGGGGTCTTAGTATGTCGAATTACCTTCGATTTTTGACACGGGATGCAATGCTTAGCTCAATTGTAGCAGTCTTTTCAATGGAAGGCCAAATAAAACGTGATCGAATTAATTTTGAAGTGCTGCGAATGTTAGGATGAGATAAATTATGTAGTGATGCAAAAATTCGTTGACGAAATGATTCAGGAATATAAGGTCGAGCTGTACCTGTTGATACATCATAATAAATGGGCGTTTCGCAACTTGGAAAAGCAATTCTTTTAAATTGTAATGTTTCAGAATTATCGATTAAATTTTTTAATTCAGAATCAATTTGTTGCGCTTGTGCAATTTCGTTATAATCTATGGGATTTGGCATGTTTATAGCGTTTATCCTCGAAAGTGCATCTGCTAATACATTCTCAGAGCCCTTTATGTGGTGAATATCGGTGGTAAATTGGGATATAAAATCTAATTGTCCTGCCTGTCTGGGAGAGCATTTGTCCAAGCGTTGCTGGAAAGCGTAAGTTAACGGCTTATGATCCGTAAACAAAGATAAATTTCTAGCTTCAAGCATATGCCTAAAGTGTTTGATGGCAGCATAAGCTGCTAATAACTCTTTGTCGTAAGCGCTATAGTTTCTTTCTGCTGGGGAGAGTTTCCGAAAAAAGAATGCGAGCGGTTATAATTCTTCATCTACTAATTGAGACAATGTCCCTCCGATTGCAAAGTCTGAAGCGTCGACTTGTAAAATCAATGTGGCATCTGGTTTCGGATGTGCCAATAAAACAGCATTTGCGATTAATTTTTTACAATTTTGGAATTCTTCTTCTGCTTTATCTGACCAGTCCAATTTTATTTTATCATTCTTTTTCGCTCCTTTTAAATATGAAGTTAAATGTACCTGATGTTTTGCTATGTTCGGTAAAAATCTACGGAAGAAATTTAAAAAACCTAAAAATCTTTGTAGATCCTTAACTGTTTTTGGTTGTGGATACTTGAGAATCGGTTCAACTTTATGGGGTAAAGGTTTAGTTCCCGAACTAGTAATTAAATAACCTAAGAAAGGAATTTCTGAGACTCCAAATATTCATTTTGAAACATTTATGGTTAGTCCATATGTGTTTAATCTCTCCAGTATGATTCGTAAATGAGCTTGATGCTCTTCTTGGCTGGAACTAAATATTAAAATATCATCCAAATAGACATAGCAAAATTTAATATCCCCTAGGATTTCATTCATGAATCGCTGAAAAGTTTGTGCTGCCCCACATAGTCCAAAATTTAGGAATGGGAACTCAAATAGTCCGAATGGTGTACAAACTGCGGTTTTTTTGTATATGATCCGGATGCACTGGTATGTGAAAATAAGCGCGGGCTATATCAAGTTTCGAAAAATATTTTTTCCATGGAGTGCATTGGACAAATCCTGGATATGAGGTATGGGATAACGGTCCGGTACAGTACAGGCATTCAATCTCCTATAGTCACCCACAGGACGAATACTGCGTGAGCGCTTGGTAACGACATGAAGGGGAGATGACCAAGATGATTTTGATGGCCGGCACATGCCTTGGTCCATCATGAACTGAAACTCTTTTTTGACGGCGTCATACATTTCTGGATTTAGCCTTCTAGGTTTACTATGGAAAGGCGGACCGGTTGTTTCAATAAAATGCACCGTATTATGTTTAACAGGTTTTACCCCAAATGTTAATTTTGTTAATTCTGGGAATTCTTCCAAAATTTTATAGTATAGTGATTCACCCGAAATAAGTTTTAGAGACGCATAATCTGTTGATTTTGAAATTATTCCGGGTTGGGTAAATTTAGTAACATTATCAACAAGTTTGCGTCCTTTGAGATCTATTAATAGATCAAAGGTTTGTAAAAAATCCGCCCCTATAATTGGAACAGGCACATTAGCAATTAAAAATTTCCATGGGAAATTTCGCCTGAGACCTAAGTTCACATTTAATAATTTAGATCCATAAGTATCAATTTTGGAGTTTTTAGCTGCAAAAAGTTGCAGGGAATCAGGTTTTATATTTTTTTGGTTTTTGTTGAGCGGTATGCACGAAACATCAGAGCCAGAATCTATCAAAAATTTGAAATGGGATCTCTTATCAAAAACATGCAAATGATACGATGTAGGGTGATCGACAGCCGTTATTGCAAGTTTTCCTGATCCGCGTTAGTTGAGTACGAACACGGCGATCGGCACTTCAGTGCCTTTTCTCCAAAACGCGAATGATAATAACAGAATTTTCTCCCACGATCACCGGAACGCCCGCGAGAAAAACTGCGCTGTCTTTTTTTCCGATGGAACGGGCCTCTGCTTCTGTCGCGGGAAAGCCGTTGTACCTGCTTACTTAAAGCGGCTATTTCGCTTCGGAGTGCAGTAAACTCATCCAGAGTGGAAGCTTTCCGCATGCTGGTACTTTCCGCGCCTCGGCTGACGGCAAAGACGCTGTTTTCTGTTGAGGAAATACGGACCTCAGCAATTTTGTCGGCCATGTTGGCCAAATTGTCCAGGGGTTCAGAACTTATCGATAAAATTGCCTGCATTTCTGACGGCAATCTTTGCAGCCATAAAGTTTTGAGAAAATCGTCTTTTATGCCTGTGCCATCACCGAGTTCGCGCATCTTTCGGAGTAACTGTGACTGTTTATCGGCGCCTAAATGTAGCTCAAAAAGCAGTCGACGGATCTGTTCATTTTCCGAAGCGGAAAATTCGGCTATAAGTCGAGCCTTTAACGCATCATATTTGTTGGTGTCGGAGGGTGCAAGTAAAATATCAGCTACCGCTGATAAAGTTTCCAGATCAATAGACGCAATCAAATGATTGTATTTTGTAAGATCATTAGTTATTTTAGCTAGAGCGAAATTGCTTTCTACTTGGATGAACCACAATTTTATATTGTTCCTCCACAGCGGCGGTATTTTCACCGAAAGATGGGACACCTGCGACTCTGTCGGAGCGTCAGCATTGACAGTTTCGTTTTCTGTATTAAGCAGTTTTGGTTACTCGATGTGGAAAATGATAATTTTTACAGTAATTACGAGTATTAGAAAAAGTAATGATTATTTAAATATACGTTGATTTTTTTTAAATTAGGAGTTAAGAATCATAATAATAAACATGATAGCCAAAACGAAAGTAATAAGAAATTAATACTTCGAATACAAAAAATAACATGAAAAATAATGCTGAATATAAATAATACGATTTCTTCGCCAAAATAATGGGGAAATGAAATACTGACCAATCACAGAATGAGAAATGAAAAGAAAATTCGAACGCATACCTGGTCTTTGATGCATTATTTCTCGGCACAATTATCCAAAATAATCCATAATGGGTGGTATGTATGAAAAATAATTGAAGAGCTCAATTAATAAAAACTGATTTGAGCATATTTTAGAAATTTCGAGGCTGGACTTCGCAAGTTTTAGAAAAGTAAAAAAGAAAGTACCGGGTCACCAGTTTGGTGCGTGGCTTAACACGCATTGCCAAATTTACTTTAAATTAAAGTATTAAAACATTTGTAATTAATGAAAACTGCCAGCCATGTAGGTAATAAAAATAAATTTTAATTACAAATTAAATTAACAAATATAGCTCATGATACATTGGCCGTATATCCATCGACCAGCACGATGCAGAAGTTCGGAGCAAGCCGGTGAAGCCAGGAAGTGAGTCACTGGTTTTCGCTGGAGAGCAAAGTTCATCTCCATAGGTATGATTGATGCTTATCGCCAGCTGGCGAAACAAACAGTCATTTATCGCCTGTTTGGCCGCTGCAAAGCTTTCAAATTAGCTTATATACTAATAATAATGTGTTATTCCGGGCACTGGCGTAGGCACTGGCGTAGCATTCAAGATACTTGGGTTTGATTCTGGGCTATTTTTTTTCTTTCTAAATTATTTCAAAATAATTTAATAGTTTTAATTAATATCTTTTTCATTTTTTAGGCAAAAATAAATATTTATTCTTCTAATTTCTTGGATTATAATTTAATTTTTAGAAAGAAAATTGATTATAAATACGAATACATTTTTTTAAATATTCAGAAAAAAAAAGGTACTTAGGTCACTTTTATAATCTGCTTATATAAAAGGCTTTTTTATCTGTATGAGATAATGATAAAAGTATTTGAACATATAATATAAAATTAAAAGATGTTTTTAGGTAAAGAAAAGAAATAAAATGTTTACTTAAAGAAGAAATCTAATCACTTTTAATTAATGCACAAAAACAAAGTAAAAAACTAAGCATAATTTAATTCAGCAAACTCGGCTACTGATATAAAAAAGAAAATATCATTTT
>JAPMOR010062530.1:967977-981537 GCA_026543865.1 Argiope aurantia | reverse complement strand
CCCAATGCCGGGAAGAAAAATGTTGCGCGGCAGTTTTTGAGTATGCCAAGATTTGCGATATGGCGCCAAAAAAGGTATTCTTACTCCCAGATTTCCCGTAAGTAACGTGACTCATGTTGGGCACATTTGTTTTGACAAGAAACAAGCGATTAGCTTCCTCCATTTATATATCAGCTCTATGGTGAAAACTTTAAAAATGTATAAAACTTGGAAAAATAAGCAAAATGAACGATTTGCTGGTTTAGCATCGATAGGTCAAGGGATTTTTTTAAGATAAAAAAAATTAAGCCGGTAAGTGGCGTTTACATAAATGGGAAAAAAAAGAAGAAAAAAAACATGCAACTAAAAAAAATGTTAACAAACTATTTATTATAGTAATATGTGTTCCATACGTCCACCACCACAGGTGATAACACACTGCAGGCATGTCACAAATCCAGCACGCAAAGTGCAGCATCTGTATCCAAGAGAGCTCTCGAAGCATTGCATTTTTTAAAGGCAACAGATTGGATGGACGGGATCGATACACCGGAATTAAATTTCTCTATAGGCAAAAGGCATGGAAACTTGGCTTCTGACAGTTTCTCGTGTACTGGTAGTTCCTGCAACCGATTCTGACGCTAATGTTTCCATTTCGGCTGCAACACGAGCCGAACGTGTATGTCTTGGAACGTGTATGTCTAGTTCCTTCAAATCACTGAACAAGCTTCATGAGGCCAGCTACTATTAAAAACCCTTTTCCAGTCTTCACATTTTTCTGAAGTCGGAATTTACGCAGTGCAACTGTTGCCGATTCTCGGTTTATGTAAAACAGCTTAATCAATAAAGCTTTTATCTTTCCCACTCAGCCTCCTTGTTCACTTACAGGGCATGCAACGGGAAACTGGTTCTGATTCAAGAGCGTAATAATTTATAATCGCCTGTCTCATTTGTATATTTCCAACTAATTAGTTCGTACCAACGCCATCTACCGGCTATTTTCCTCGTTATTTAAAAAAAATCCCTGACCAATCAAAGCTAAACCTGTGTGGTGGTGTTATGTAGAGTGTTGTTTAAAGCACTTCATCGCTATTAGAAAAATAAACTCTTTATTCACTAACTACTATCGTAACATCACCGCTTAGCGCACGTATACATAGAACGGGGATTCCCCGGGCGAAGTATTAACATAGATTGTATTAGGGAAAGTAGATAGGTAGCGCTTTAGAATAACATGAATGCAAGATGGTGCTACGATCACTACACCTGGAAACAGTTTTTTATTTTGCTTATTTTTTCGAGTTTTATAAACTTTTAAGGTTTTTATGGACTTTTTGTCCACCCTGTATATAAGGTTATATCAAAGTTTAAAAGATAAGATGTTACAATTAAATATTGTCAGATGAACATCATGGATATTATGACTGCAATTTAAAAAAAATACTCTTCATGAAATTTTATTAATGCATCTTGCTTCCAAAATTAGTTTAATTTCAAAATTAGAACAGTTTACACTCAATACTTGTAAGTAAGTCATGACGGGATTAGCACAGCTAAATTTGGCGAGATTTTTTTTTTTTTGTATGATTCAAATCTGATTTTCTTGAACAGCTGTTGTGCATTCCAAAGATCATGAAGCTTTTAAACCTAATCTAAACCTAATCATACTAGTGTACAGATAAATTTTAAGAAACATCTTACGCATGCTATGTTGACACTAGTAGAGTGCATGCAATTTTTTTATCAATAGATTTATTTCGAGAAATGAACTGTTAGAATTGTAATAATATTGTATGTTCAGACGTATCTAGCTTCTTTGAAAAAACAAGACTATTTTTTTTCATATCAACTTTTAAAACTTATGATCTGCTGAATTGTCATTAGGGAAAAAATCTCCGATATTGTTACATTGCTGTACGATCCCCGATAATCCCATTCACACGTGCACACTGACAACACCTCTGATTCAGACCATAAAGATGTGGTAATTTGCTGTTTATGCTCTTTTGATTGTTTAAAATTAATGGAACAGGCTTACGCGGTGAACCAAGACATCAATGCACTTTTATAATAACCTTTTTTGTTATAAATCTCTACTTTATCAACATAAAATATTATACGATATATCTACAATGTTTTTTGATAAATTCTTTGTTTTGAGTTCAAAACTGATCAGAGAAATAGAGAGATTACATTGAAATAAATAAAAAAATGTCTTACATTTGTATAGTATTTTTTTTTCTTTATTAGCACAGAAATATCTTCAAATAACCATAGTGTGACAGGAACATTTGATTGTATTCACATTAGATTCCCCTGAATATTTATAAAATGATTTTTTAAAAAACTGGCAAGAATTTTAATTTTATTTATTTCATCTTTCGGAAATATTTTTGTTGTTTAAATAGCATAATTTGATATCATAAGGAAGAATTTAGGAACCGCCAATTTTATTTCTAATTGATTTTGATATTATGATCTTTAGTAGTAGTATAAATTAAAAAAATGATAGAAAGTCAGGTGGATGTAGTTACTATTATATACATTTTTCAAATCAAGAAGAACAACAACTAAATACATTTATATCGTGAAAATAGATAAATAAATTTAGATAGATAAATAAATCGCTCCTGGGTGCACATTCTCTGGCTTCCAAGGTATACACATGCTAAATTTGATAGCTGTAGATCAAACGGTCTGACCTGTAGAGCGCCAACATACACACACACATTGAGCTTTATTATAAGTATAGATAATTTATCCCATCAAGTGAAAGACAGTAAATTTTAAGCGAACTAATTTGTTTCAAAAATTTAGGTAAAAATGGGATAAAACTAAATTTTGCTTTAGGGAAGATTTGTGTGCCTATGGTTGCTGTTCTGTAATTGACTAACATTTATTCCTAAGTTGTACAAGCGGTAATAATAATTGCTTCTTTCAGAGTCATTTTGAAATTTTGTAGGAGAAGGCTGTTGCAAGTCATAAGTGAAAAAAAAAATTGATAGTCCTAAATAAAATTCTTCAACTCATTTCTTATAATGATTCACAAAGGTAAATCAAGTACATTTTCTTTATATTCTAGTACAAAATTTTATTTTTAACTTTCAGTATCTATTGAAATAGTAAATAAGTCCCTATTCCTAGTGAATTTTTCAATATAAGACATTTTGTATGAAATTACATAACCTAATACTAAGAGCCGTGTAGTTTCCTTGTACATAGGACCATGAACCTAAGTAAAACAGCAATCTTATTCTTTATGTTGTTATAAGATTTTTTTCATAATAAATATAAAAAAGAGTCAATTATCCAAACCATTTTAAATTAATCAATTTTTTGTTGTTGTTGTTGAATGGTTTTTAAATGAAAGGGATGCATATCGTGCTCAGAAACTTTCAGTGTGCTTAACTAATAAAAAATACATTTGCTGTTATTATTATAGCAGAATATTAATTTATTTAAATAAACGTGAGGATTTATTAACAAAAAAAGATAATTTTTATTATATTTTTAAAAGCCAAAATATGAAGGTTTCTACTATATTTTTATCAAATTTTTAATCTTTATCCCATTTTTGTACAGCGACTTCCTAATTTATCAGTATTCATCTTTCATTATATATTCATGATTATTTAGATACCAAGAAATCCTGATGGAATAAAGAGTCAAAACTTAATGCAGTTAATGCAATGTGATCGAAGGTGTAGTTTTGTGTGTTCTTTTGTGCAGGTGTTCCATTATGTGCTGCAACATAATACTTTGAAATAAACAAAACAATACTACACTGCTTTTTGTTGGAAAAATGGCAAAATTTAACTGTACATATACTAGCCGATGCGCTATTTGGACGATATTATCTAAAAACGAAAAGAATACTCTCGTTCAGTATATTATTGCTGCCTTGTTGACGAGGTGGTCGAAAACCAGGAAGATGCAGAATCCCTACGGGTACTTGAGAAAAGAAAGAAATTGAAGAAAACAAGTAGAAGATCAAAAGAAAAGAAAACTTCTGAAAAAAAACCTGTGTTTCAAATTGAGGCATTTGAAGAATTATTGAACAATGCAGATTCTTCTGATTCCACTGATAATAGAAGTTCTAATGTAGCTGTTAAAAAAGATTCTATTAAAAAATTTAATTTTAGTCTTTAATTTTTTTAAAAATAAAATTTTTTTTCTAGATTTCCAATCAGAAAAACTGAGCATTTTTAATTTCCAAAAATATCAAATATTAATGAGAAAAAATATAATGCAAAATATCTAAAATAATCAACATTCGAAACATTGCACATTCAAAAAAGTTTCTGCATCATAAAGATGTTGTTTATGAAACAGAACAATAACAATATTGTCTTCAAATTGTTAAAAAAATATTATAAATGCTTCAATGTGACAATATATGCAGTTAACGTTTGGAATTAATTTTTCAGATAATAATACTGAATAACTTATGAAAATAATTATAATTTACTAATAATTTGGCACATTGCAATTTAAATGACTATTATATGACAAATAAATGTATTGCCATTTTATTGTTACTTTTATAAAATTCATATGTATTATATTATATGTAAATTTATTTGTTTTCTATTCGTCATTGAGTAAAACTTGATATTCGAAAAGTGACTCTAGATACAATAAGAATTCATACCAAGGGTCATTAGTGGAATTTCTTTTTTACAAAACCTTCTATTAGATAGAATTTATTATTTTAAGTGTTTATACTGATCTGTGCATATCAATTTCTCAATTTTAAGCGTATTAATAACACGGTATTTACATTGAAAAAAAAAGTGGCCCTAGGAACACAAGTTTAATATTTCAATTTTCAAATCTTATAACCCTCATCATTCAATTCCTTCCCTATAAGAAAGTAATTTTAAACATCAAATTATGATTGAGATCTAAACAGTGTTATTTCCTTCTTGTATTGTTCTAACGTCGTTGAACCTGTTCTGTTGATTTAATATATGAACCATTATAATAAAGTCAAATCTTAAGACATCGTAGTGCTTTTAAAACAACTACTGTCTCGATAATATACCATCTAACTTTCACATTGAATAACTTACCAAGTAATTTTGCATCATCGTTCCTTATGTAAACTACACAGAAATTAAACAGAATCCTTCTTCCTTATCATTCAATAATGGAAAAAAAATCACAAATCAGTTTGAATTTCATCTGAACGCTCTCCTTTTTTACTTTATCGTCTACATAGTACAAAGAAAGTATAGTAATCATCAAAAAATTCGATTCGAGAATCCGAATTTCCACCTTTTAGAACTCCCTTAATTCGAAAAACACATTTTTAGAAAATGTCCATCTGTCTGTCTGTGACAAAGATAACTAAAATTTCTTTGAGCTATGCAGTTGAAATTTGGTATACGATCTTTATATTAAATTTGTAAAATTCTATCAAATTTTGAGCAAAATCTGTTCCAAGGAAGTTCGCCTGTTCAAATGTAAGTTAACGCTATAATTACAAAATGTAGAGAATAAGATAGATAAAATTCCGTACACGTATTTAACATCTACATATTAACCTTAACATATACATCTACTAAATTTTGAGACAAACTGAATGTGGAATTGACTGTCTGGTGAACTGTACTTTCAGAAACTTGTAAATGCGATTACTCAAAAACGTAATGACTTAAATATATCAAATTTGAAATGTGATTTTATATCTACAAGTGTAGCTTGCGTCGCAGTTTTGTTTCAATCAGCCGAGAAAAACGTGTCTGAAACACAAATTCGATTTTTGGGTATTTTTAATGAATACCAGGGATTAATCATCAAATAACTCACCAAGAATATTTCGACATATTCCAAAAAAATGCTAAATTTAGGCCAAAAGTTAATATTTTTAAAATATTGTAAGACAATGTTAGTAAGGCGTTGGCAATATGGTAAATTTATTAGAGTATACGGGAGAAAACACCACTCCCGCTGGTCTGAATTTGACTAAGAGCTAAAAAAATACATTATAATGTCCCGATTCCGTTCTTTTAATAACCTATGAAAGAACAGGCTGTAAGAAAAATTTGGGGAGGACTACTCCACATTATTAATAGCAGTATTACAAATTGAAATGAATTTATCTTTTGACGTGAAAGATTGAAAGCAATGAATATAAAAGCGTCAAAAATAAATAATTAACTATTACCAATATGTGTGCGATAAAAAATTATCTTCTCATTAATTCTTATTGCTTTTTAAATCTACTTTCAATGAATTTTTAAACATTTAAATATCAATTAGTATAAATGCCCATTTTGTTTAATCTACCTTTTTTTAACCTATTTAATTTTTTTATTCATATCTTTTTTTTTTCCCTACGTATATTTCAATTTTTCGACATTTTTGCTTTCTTTTTTTCTGTTTTTCATAATTGTAGCAATTTTAATTGGTTATATTATTTTTGTGTTAATAAATTATTCCTTTTGTTTAGATATTCATTTTTTACCTCTTCATAGCTACAAGGTGTGCCCAAATGAAAAGAAGAAATTAGTTGTAGCTGCGTTGTACCAAATTCCAGTGAATTAATGTGTTAATCAATAGATGGAATACTCATACTCCCAACTGCAAATATATTGCATAATTAATATACATCATTATCTTCATTCCTGGAGAGATATTTCCGCAATTCATTGTATAATGGATTCCTCCAGATCAGTACAAAGAGTAGTTATTATATTTCTGCATTCAAAAGGGGAGCATGCTTCACAAATTTATCGCTGGCTATGGAAGAGATGTAAGAAGACGTGTGGTATACTATATTCCAGTGTTATCAGCTTTATGAGGCTGAACGGGTAAAACTTGCCACGCTCTCGGCAGGCACACATTGAGATCAACAGAAGATTAATGTTGACAGAACTGATCATCACACGAGAAATTATTGTTGAACCGTTCGATATGTAAAGGCCGATGCACTTCATAATCCACAAAAAGCTTCGTTATGGTAAAATGGAAAAAGGGCATTGGGGAAATCTGGGATAAATATTGTTCTGTTAATTTCTTTGCATATAACTGTAGTCTCCTTTCCATTTTGGACACTCTGAATGTCATCTCACTGTTTTCCTTCGAGAGAACTTGGAGCTGCTTTCTCTCATTTTACTCCATTTTCTCTATATATTTTTAAATCTGTCTAGAAGAGCTCTATCCAAACTGGTTCTATAATGACTTTTTTTATAGAAACGGATATATATTTCTAAATATAAATTACTGAAATCTTATTTTTTCTTTCTCTGGTATTGACGCGTAGGGCAGGTTCTACTAGCTCTATATTAAGGACATCACCGCTAAAATAGGCTTTAAACTTTAATGTAGAATTTTTTTTTTATTTCATGTTTTGAGTGATTTATTTACCCATAATATCGCGCCTAATTATTGTAGAAAAATATGCTGGCCATCTAATAGAGAAAGCAGTTGTCATTCGATATAAATTTGTTTCGCACTTCTAATGAAATTTGCTGAATTTTGAGTATGTTTTTCAAAATTAGTCACATTTTTCCAAAAAAGTTTAGGAATGGCTCCAAATATCTCATTATATATCTCTAAGATCTGGCAAAGCGTATAGACTTGATCACGTGATTTCTCTTCTTAAATATAAATACATGCAAGCTATTTATTGTTATTTATTTTGATTATTTACTGTTATAACTTAAATATAAATGTCAACTGTACTACGAGCATACCGTACGTATGTATAACATACAGTCAACGAAAGATGATTAATTCAGCAGTTAAATTAACCAATTGAAAAAAGTTCTCAAAAGGATTAAAAGAAATAGATTGTTTCAAGACTGAGTATATTTGCATATATATTGACAATCGGCGTGTTGATGTTGATGAGAACTATCTTGGAACAATGATAGAAATTTCTGAGTTTTTGAGAAAGAAATTTGGAGAAGGAGGTCTATTTTCAGAAAGAGAAATAAAATTTTCCAATAAGAAATTATAAAAAAATGATCCATAAAAATTATGGCATATTTCCATAAGAAATTATGGCATGATGCGCTTCCTGGTTTTATAAAGCTATCCAGAGAATGAAAGAGCTTTTATACTTCGTTTCATATGAAACTGTAATTATCAGAGATGCATATTCGAAAATACAATATTTACAGCACATACTTATAAATACAATGCTGCATTAGTTTTCGCACCTATGGATACAGAAATAAGTATTCCGGGTGAATTTGGATTTTATTGTTTCAAACTTTATGCTCACGCATACCACTAAGTTAAATCTTTACAATACAAAACTAGGTCAAATGTTTGCTATTATTAACTTTATTTATTAGATTCCAGTCTAGCCAATATTGTTCGAATACTATATGTGCCGACTGTAACCATAAAATTATGGGAAAACGATTATTTGTTTCGACGCATAGATCCATTTGCGAGTTTTTCAAAAGTTATGAAGATGATATTCATGGAGGATCTATTTATGGATATGAAAAAAGTAAAATGCTCCAATAGTAAGGAATGAAGTAGCCATAATTTTTAATGGACATAATATGAAGCCTCCAACAAACTATAATAGTATCTTTATTCTGTTAGTGATGGCTGCCAAATAAGGATTTAACAAATAGACATATTCTATGATGTATCCTTTTCTTTTTATTCTCGTGGAGAATGTCAATAGAATTGAAATATGGAACATCATAAAAAACAAAGATACATAGTTGTTTTTGTTTTTTTAAATAGTCTTGAATTTCTTATCTAATTTACTTTGCACTTCATAATTTTCTTTGTTAGTTTCATTCATCTTCTAAATGTTTACGAAATTTTTTTTAAAAACCTTTTCCGAATTAAAAATATTATTTAGTAAATAATAATATTCTTTTATATAAGTTATTTTGAATAGATTATTCTAATATGAATTAAGCCCCTAACGGTTTCACAAGTATTTCGACACAATGCCAGGTGGTCATCAAGAACTGGTTGCACGGATTATAAAGTGTGGTCAATAATGAAGCATGTTCGTCTTGCTCAGTTTATTACATAAACCGTATACTATTTGTGGAATGTTTCAGACGTGTTTACCCCTCCTAGAAAGCTTGCATTTTGATAGATTGAAAGATAGTCAACACTATGAATTCTGACAAGGCAATTTTACGGTCGTTTACGGATGTTATAGAATCCGAGAACCCTCGGGTCCCTTTCAGCGTAAGACATTGCAATTCTAATCTCCGCATTGAAGGGTCGCTCTTTGGAAAGAGGATTATAGGATGTTCTGTCCATCTGCGTGTGCCATAATGGTTCTATGCAGACTTTGATTGAAATTGTATTTTGCTTCAGGTAGTTTTTCTTTGAAATAGCTTATTTAATCGAAATGTTGTTGTTTAATTCCATTACTTTTATTCAAAATAGGCGCTCATTTGTGATTAAATATATATCGCATTGAAGCATTAGAAACTCGGAAGAGATATAGGTGACAAACTACTAATCATATATAATTAAACATATTTCTTTAATCGGTGCTTTTTTTTCTTGGTTCAATTATTTTTATAAGGCTAATCTATACTTTTTACATTAATCTCCGCCTATATTTTTTCTTCACATAAAATAAACTAATACGGTTAAAGCAACATTAAAACAGTCTTCATTTCGGAATTTACTCCCGGTAGTAAGTCGAAATTTGGCATTCTGCCAAAAGTGACGAAGTTGTCCTACCGAGGTTATAAAAGGAATTCGCATTTTGTTATCATCATAATAACGTGTTAATCATTCTGTTACTGAGGGTGCCATTTCATTAGTATTCATTCTTTGTTTCAAGATAAAGGAAAAGCTAAATCCTAGAGACGGGTACCGCTAAGTTTGGCACCAAATTTTAAAGCTAAAGTTGCCAATATGGCAACCCCTCTACGCCTCCAATGTATGGCAACCCTGTAAAGAGAATGGGGTGATGTAATTATCAACTAATCAGGTATGAATTGACTTTGAATATCAACCAATTAGATATAAGTGCAGCTTTTCAGGGGGAATTTCTAATTTTTACTGCTTCCCAAGTCTTGTAACGTATTTTTTTCTTACTTTCTGATTCACTTTGAAGAAAGCTCTTACAGGCCTTATTTTTATTTATATTCTTATTTAATTTCTTTAAGAAAATTTTTTATAATTTTTGTCGCTTACTTAAAACTATAGTTTTTAAGATAGTACTAATTAGGGTTAAGAGTAAACGAGGAATTTGATTAGTGTTATTTTGTTTTTTCATGTAATAAGTGTATCTAAATTTAATTGCATAGTCTTAAATATATATTTCTCATTGATTGTTTGCCATATTTTTCTGTTTAATTATAGTGTTAATTAGGGTTAAATAGTGAGAGGAATTTTACTAGTGCTTTTGTCATTTTATTTATTTGCAGTAAATTTTACTTTCAATTGTATAAAAAATAATTAAGAAATAAATTTCTTTATTACATTGTGTAGAAATGTTTTTTAGTGACTAGTTATTTATTGTCTTACAGAAGAAAGTGTATCATTCATGTAGCAGCTAGTAGAATTTGGAAATATCTCAGTATTGTATTGACTTTGCTCTATTTGATCTTGGATTAGCTTATCTGTGTGCATATTATTCTGATATTTATTGCTATTAAGTGTTTGTTATAAGGGAATCGGTTTAGAATATTAAATGTGTCACAATGAATATTCTTTTGATTGGAGATTCGATGATTAAACGCTTGAAAGTGCATTTATCTTAGGATTTGGATGTTATTTTTTACCGAGGAACAACCATTGAGAGGTTTACCTGTAGAATTTCTAAAATAAAGAAAAACTATGATTGGATTTTAGTGCATGTTGGCACCAATAACATATCAGTTGATGCTGTAGAAACAATACTTCAGAAGTATAGGTCACTGGTTAATGAGATTTTACGAATCAATCCAAAGGCAAGAATTATTTTCTCCAGTATCATTCCTGTTTGTAAACGATTACTGGAAAATTGTTCAAAGTATAAAAATCTTAAACCATAAGATTGAAGCTGTAAATAAAGCATTAGAAAAGCTGTGCCATAATGAAGATGCTTTTATATGTTGCAGTTCTAACAAGTTGGTCTAGTTTCCTTGGAAAGGATGGTTTACATCCTAATAAATGTGATCTTAGCTTGACCAATTATTTCTGAAGGTTTTTAAAGAAATGCATTTCTTCAGATAATGCATCTCGGAAGGTATGTATGAATCTTATTGTTTGTATGCAATTTATAATATATATTTTTTAAGTTCTGATGAAAGTTGGAAAATTATTTGTATTTATTTTGATTTTGGTTTAACTTTTGTAGAGGAAAAATTGCCAGTCGATCACCCCAGTATATATTTTGGATTCTTTGACGTTTTCTCCATTGCCTTCCTGTGATGAGCTTTCATTTTTGTCATCATGGCCACAGCATTCTGGTTCTGCTTTGCCTTGTAGCAAGGTACCAACTTCTGTTGACCTAGTTCCTTCATATGTTT
The DNA here is from genome assembly GCA_026543865.1 of Argiope aurantia. NCBI lineage: Eukaryota > Metazoa > Arthropoda > Arachnida > Araneae > Araneidae > Argiope > Argiope aurantia. The sequence continues at coordinate 970,099 of JAPMOR010062530.1, read as the reverse complement.
CTTCTTTTCCATAAGCTTCTCAAAAGGTACATATATATATATATATATATATATGCATCTGTTATCTCGTATATAATTTATATTGATATTTTTACAGGATCAAAAATGTCAATCAATTGCTCCTAAATTCATTTTGGATTCTATTGAGTTTCCTGCATTGTCTTCTTCACGGCAATTTTCATTTTTACCATCTTGGTCTAAACATCCTGCTCTTTGGCCTTTAGCACGGCCATCTGTTTCAGCTTGTGCAGTCTCAACCGCTTCTCGCTCCCTTCCACCCTCTCCGCCTGTGCCTCTTACTGGTCATGTTCAATTTCTTGTAAATATTGTTTCCTATATGCCTATGGTTCAGTTCTTGCCATTCCATTCTTTTGCTGTGTCATCCTCCATTTTATGTACCTGTTGTTCCACCATTTCTACCAGCTATTGTACCTGCTGCCGTTTCCTCTCTTCCAACTTGCAGTCAGTTGTTGCATGCATTGTCTTCTTCACTGTGCATGCCCCACTGTGAACCAGAACTTGTTCGCACATCCCCAGTCCACTCTGAACCAGAACCTGCTCGCACATCCCCAGTCCACTTTGAACCAGAAGCTCCTCGCATCTCCCCAGCCCAATGTCGGCCAGCATGTGCTTCTAACAAACTTGGAAAGGCAAGCATTACTAAGATAAATAAAAATATTTTTTCAAAATGTGACAAAAATATCTATGAAAATGTTATTTGCAGTGTAATTAGGACAGAAATAGTTTTGTAGTAATAGTAAGAAAATAGGACAGATATAGTTTTGGCTCTAAATTAAAAAAAAAATATATATATCACTGGAGGAGGTGCCCAGAATTTCTCATATTCAAAGACTTGTGGTTATTGTGGGAAAACTTATTTGTCCAAGTCGTCATTTTCAAAGCATTTAAGAAAATATAAATGTGTAGAACGCGTTAAGAGAAAAAGAATGTGAGGTATGCTTAAAATGTTATTCCTCAAGATCCTCTTTTGCAAATCATTTAAAACGCTGTAAACCAAAGGTTTGTGATGTTTTACCAAAAAGCAATTGTAATAATTTATTGGAGGCTAGTGTTAGTTCTCAAGCAGAAATTGTGAAAAACCCCAAATTATGTTTAGTGCCAATCGAAACAACTTTAGATAATCAGCATTTAACTGATAAATGTGAAAATTCTCCCCAGTTGTGTCTAGAGTGTGGTAGATTTCATAGTGGTAATGAATATTTTAATGAACACACAAAAAAAAATAAAAAAAATGTACTGGTGACAAGAAGCACGAATCGTATTTTTGTACAGAATGTGATAAAGCTTATATTAGTGTATAGAATTTAAATAAGCATCTTAATGTCGTGCATAACATTAAAAACATCAAAACTTATTCTTTCAAATCAAGGGCAAGTTTAAAAATTTGGTAAGAATCTGAAACTATTGGTACTCATACTTATTTTAAAATATCAACTGGTAAAAAAATATGCAGTGAGAAAACATTTTATTATTATTATTGTCAATTTTTTCATTCGTCATATCAATCAAGGATTAATTCAAGGGCAGAGCGAAACGGTAAATGTAAAAATAAAAAGGGGGTAATTCTTTTCAATATAAGTTGTCCCGTTAAGATCTCCGTATGTGAACAAAAGAATCTGATATTGGTTACATATTATTCCATTCATAACTATCAAGTTGGTTATGAGAACGCTAAATATCACCCCCTTGAATAAAGTTCACGTGATTTAATTAAATCTTACTTATTACATTCCTTACCCGTTTAAAAAAATTGTAAGTTTATTACGTGGCGATGTAGAGTGTCTAGATAATAGAAATTTTTTTCCTACAAAGGCAGCCTTCATATCTCGTAAAACTATAAAGAATTATTTAATGCGCTTACGCAATACAATTTAGCCAGCTAATGATGCCATGTCTGTTTCTTGTATGGTAGAGGAATTAAGGAAAGAGACATACAATCCTATTTTAATTTTTAAATTACAGAAGTTGAAAACGATTTTGGGGCCTGCATATAATTTGCCAAACTATAAAAGTTCTTTTGCATTAGGTTTACAGACTAAAGCACAAAAGGATGTGTTAGTTAAGCATTCAGATAAAATTCTTTGTATTGATGCAACTCATG
>JAPMOR010062530.1:875408-962977 GCA_026543865.1 Argiope aurantia | reverse complement strand
AATATTTCAAGATTTTAATGTTATAGTAATCCTTTTTATTACTTCAGTCATTTTATTTATTTTCAGGCACTTAGTGACTATACTAAATACATTTATTTTCGTACATATTCATTGTTATTTATTTTAATTAGGAGAAAATTTTCAAAACAATAACTAATCAAGTTTAATAAATTGTCCTGCACTGAGTTTTTGAATTAGAAGTATGAATATTTTTTAAATTTTCTAAGCATTGCTTGTGGCAATTCTTTAGAATACTCATGCTGTTTACATTCTCTCTTAGTTTCTTTAATTTTCGTAGCTCTATTTTTATAAAGTTGGTGGGAAAATGACGGAAGAGCTGTATTTTTTATTACTTTATTGCTTAATAAACAAAATTTTTCAACCTTTTCTAGTTTACCGATTGAAATTTTCAAAAACCAAAGATGAGAAAATTAAAATTTGCATCTTTGCAAATTTTATCTTCATAACCTGTCAAATGGAAAGTGAAATTCTTTTCTGAAGAGACAAATATTTGCATGAAAGTCAATTTAAAGTATTAATTTAAAGTCTTATCAGTTTTTTTCAAGTATTACGATTTCTTCGAACTTCCACATCATATCAATGGAGATGTTTTATTGTAATTCGAGGAATTTTGTCGATTTTCACTCTAATATTTATACTAATCAAAGTATTTTTTAAATTCGCGATCTTAATTTAAAAAAAAAATAGCAGCTAAACTTAAAGTTAACAGAAATAGGCTCCCTGAAACTTTTTCGTATACTCTCTAATAATGATGTTATCATCCCTCCTCCTACCACAAAAATGGACCCTAATAACGGTCGTATACATCACGAGTATTCAAATTTTTATTTTCAGAGCCCCGTAAATGAGAGCATTGTGCTTCTTAATATAGCTATGCAAACTGCGTTTGTATTTTAGGAACGGTTTCTTCTACCGATTGTACCCAGAATCTCAAATATAACAGAAAAACAGGATTGCAATTTTAGTAACAAAATTACCTACCAAATTTCATTTATTTTGATTTAAGTTATCGCATTTAGATATTATTTAAAATATGATATGGAGCTACATTTTAGGTGCTTTCTATAAAATCTTATAATCTATCTCTCTACGTTTTGCACTTATCGTGTTCACCTGTACTCAATAGCCTTCCTGAGCATGGATTTCGTCCAAAGTTTGATAGAAATCTACAAATTTAGTATAAAAATCATGCACCAAATTTTGTACATGTAGATAGTGCATATAATTATAATTCTCGAAAAAATACATAAATAAATAAAATAAAATTTAAGTAAATTGAAAGTCATGATTTTGATTACTGTGTATGTTTCAGATTTTCCCGAGTTTGACAACATGTTTTTAGAACATGATAACTGAAAAACGATTTGAGCTACATGTACGAAATTTGGTGCATGGATTTTATGCTAAATTTGAAGATTTCATTAAAATTTTGAACGAAATCCATTCTTAGGAAGTTTGTAGGGCTACTTGAGTACAGTTGAACACAATAAGTAAAAAAGCGTAAAGAGTTAGATAATAATTTTTTATATAAAGCACCTAAAATATAATTCTTTGTACATCACAAACATAAACAATAGCAATAAAAAAATAACCAACATTAAAACAACAACAATAAAATTTTTATTTATTTTTTAATTAAATTTTTTTTTCATTAACGAAATAAAGAGTAAGTACTATAATCTTTAAAAAATTTGACCTGAGATTTTGACGAATCTCTTCTCTCTTCGTTTTAAACCTCAATGAGTACAAAAGAAAAAAAAAAAATTGGTATAAAGTTTCACTGTTTGTTTGTTTGTCCTGGAACGCGATAACTCAATAGCGCTTTGAGCTCGACAAATGAAATTTGGTTCATGGTATTTACACCAAATTTGTTTTCTACCAAATTTTGATCGAAATCCATTCATATATAATCTATCTGTCCATCTGCGCTAATATAAATTAACATGATAAAAGGAATAGAGCTAGATGGATAAAATTTGGTACATAGATTTAACATTTTATGTATAGATATCTATCTCATTCGAAACCATAGAGTCAAGGGGTTGACCGTCTGTTGTTCCGTATATTAAAAATAGAATTTTCACAAGCACTCTATGAATTTGTGACAACAATTGTAATTTTGTTTTCAATGGATTGGGGAAAAAGTTCGTCTAAAACACAAATTTAATTTTCGGTTTCTATTAACAGCATGCTATGGAGTAATCCTTCTAAAAAAACCGTCGAAAATCACTCTATAGATTCAGTAAAAACACTAAATTTACGCCAAAGATTTATATTTCATAACCGTTCTTTGCGAACGTTATAATAAAGATACAAGCCTTTATCCAAGATCCGCAAATTTATGTGGGAATAGGGAAAGGGATAACGCCATTATTAAAGCATAACTATGAAGTTTTGGGAAGATTACTCCAGCTGGCTTATTTAATTTCAAAATAAGATTTAATTTAAAAGAATGTTTTTTATTAGACAGAGCCCTGTCTATATAGTTTTCCTAGTATTCTTAAGTCCAATACTCAGATTGTATTGCAAACTTTCCATACTTTTACCTTTACTTTAAAATTACTTTTTGCCCGATTATCTGAACGACGTTGTAATGTTTCCTTAGTAAATACCCCCCTCCCCCCCACCCACCGTCCTCAAAAAGCACAAATGTAAATGTCCTAATTTTGAGATAATTCCGAAATACATTTTTTGTATTTTGGAAGTAAAAACTTGGTTTTTAAAAATTATTGGAAAATAGAATATCTTGAAGTATTTATTTATTTGGAGAGTTTTAAAATATGTTGCAGGTTACACTTTCATATGTTTACCTTCATTTTCAGCGTTATTTTCATAGAGCTGATATCTCAGCTCTATGGTTATTTTAAACAAATATTGTAACAATCAGTAATTAATAAATGAAAATGTTTGATGTTTCTTTTTAAAGAGTCAGTTACAACATAAGTATTGAAATAATACATTTAATTATTAGTATAATCAAAAATATTAATTTATTATCATCGAAAGATATTGTTCTAAATTAATGGAGTTTGCTGAAATTTTTAGTTTTAAAACTTTGTTTCTTGCCTATAAATAATTTAATAGATAAAGTTTTATCAAAGTAGATGTTAAAAATATTAGATATTTTTTATTAAAAGTCGACATTCAATTGTTTCTTTGACGATCTTTTTTTTTTTTTTTTTTTTTGCATGTGTTATCATTAATTTTTTTGAAGAAATTATACATTTAAGGAATTTATTTTTAGTTTCATTAAATAGTTAAAATTAATTCACTATGCTATTTTATTATTTGAATTAATCACATGATTATAAATTAAATTGAAAAAAACTGAGTATCAAAATTTATATCTCAAATTAAATAATCGAAATCTTCTACCCATCGTGTAAAATTTCAATTTATTCTGACTTTAAAATTATTCTTTTTTAAAAGAAAAAAAAAGTCCTCATTAAATTCACAATAATATCACTCATTTATTTGGCTTAACTACTGTTGACTTCATCTCGCTATCCGATTTTTTTTTTTTTTTTTTTTTTTTGTTAAAATAAGTATTGTCTACTTAAGAAGTGACCTTTTTTTACTTTCTATAAAGATATATACGAACCCTCAATCCTTACGCATGCACTGAAAAGAGGACAACTTCGTCACTTTTACTTATTATACGAACCTTCAAGCATAGCCACGCCTCCTCCAGGATGATTGACACGGACAACTTCGTCACCGGTCTGGATACTTTTCCTACCGGGAGCCTCGTTCCGAACAAATAGAAAGATTTTTACTTTAGAACTGTTTTTCTCTATTTCTAACACTAACTTTCAGCCCTAGGTGACAATAAAAATATTCTGAAAAAAAAATAAGAACAACAAATAATGTATGCTAAATATAAATTTATGAATTAAAAATAAAAGGGAGGAAGGGCATTCAGCATGCAAGATTTACTTTTCATGTAATTTCCTTTGTTCGAACTGGAAATATTTTGAATGAAGGTACGAAATTATGAGAAAGAATAGTGAAAATATATTGATAATTGAAGAATATAAAGAAAGAAAAAAGGGAGTGTACGAAATTAATGAAAAAGTTGACGATTATACTTTGTTTCACCTTAACTTGGCAGTAGTGTAAATTCCGGGCAACTTGGTTACTTTAAAGTACAAAGTTACTAGAAATGAAGATCGCTGGCGAAACTTTATCTCGAAAATTTTTCTAAAAATAGTAAATATTTATTAACTTTATTATATTATCATTTTAAATCAGAGAATTAATTTTTTCATTATTTTGTTCAATATTATTGATACATTATTTTAATAAATCATTAAAAGTTATTTCATTTCGTTTCATCATTTTTCAAAAGAAAACCCCAAATCTTTCAATATTCTGTAAAGCGTAGTTCGGCTAATGTTTTTCGAAAAGATATCTGTATTATCATCGTTCACATCTTTTAAAACAATATGTTTCTGCGTCCTGCACTTTTTGTTGGTTTCACTCGTCTTGAAGGTTTGTACAGCATAGTCGGTGATAACACTTTTTCAGACATTTTAGAAGTAAATAGAAATTACGAATTGAATAAATATAAACTAATAACTACTAATGTGATAAACAGTATCAAAAATATCAGCTAGTAAAAAAGCGAGAATAAAAAAGTACCAGTGATGATAATAAAGGTTGCGAACTGGATGAAGCAAAGTTGGCGGAGACATACAAGAAAAGTGAAAACAGGTTCTAGCCAAAGTGAAATTCATTATGTCAATCTTTTGGTTTTATTCGTTCGCTTTATTTGCAAAATACTTAGCAGATAAGCACTTCTAACTTGAGAATAATTTAAATACATACTGATTAAAAAACGGATTTCTGTAATTTATGCTATTATTTGATAAATTTCTGCGAAAGTCAAAATTGATGAGGAACTCTTTCCCAACGCGGAGCGTCACATTTTCTACCTTTTACAATACTGCCAAGTTAGGGTGAAATAGTGTATAAAAGATATCAAAAAAGAAAGGAGATAAAAAATATTATTTATTCTTTATTCTCATTTTTTAATGTTAATTGTAAATTAATTTCCTTGAGCTGTACATTTTTTTCTAAGAAGCGTGAAATAATCTGCATAATCCTATGCCATTTTAACATAATATTGTAATCTTACTAATTAACACAAGTTTTAGTAATTTTATGTTACAGAATAGTTTCATTTACATTACTATTACTCATTTGAAAAAATATTCGTTGGTATAGGCATTAATTTCAGTTAAATTAAAGAAATATTCCATTATGATATATTGAATTTCTCAATTCGAAGAGATCATTCTTTTTTAAGAAAATCATTTCATAATTCTGTATTGAAAAATGATGAAATTCTTCGAATCTTTTTACCTTCCATTTAAATCAACATATCTTGGAAATATTCTTAACAGTAGATAATGCAGTATGCAATTTATCTGAAAAAATAATAAACAGTACTGAAAATATACTAAATATACTGAACGATTGACGAATAAAAAAAATGATCAGAAGAAAAAATTCCCTCTTTTTTTTTTTCCCGACAAAGTAGATGACTATATTCACAGAGAAGGCAGTATTAGTGGTGGTAGATGATTATATTCACTCCCCTCCTTACCTGTGGCTATATTCATTGTAGGAGAAAATATTGATAAAAAGAATTTTCAGAAATTTTTCTTTGAAAACAAAATCTAGTAAATATTTTTTTTTCTATAAACTGTTTTTCTTTTAAATAAAAAAAATAGCATTTAATTTAAATATATGGAAAATTTTTCAACATTTAATTAGGAGTAATAATAAACACAACCACCGATCTGATGATCACATCATGCAGATCTGGTCACTAGAAGCTATCTTTCTACTATTTTCCTGCCAAATAATGTTACTGACTGTTGTTCATACTCTTCGAGTATCCATCGGGAAGAAAAGACTAGAAATTCTCTCCTTCAATGGAGAAAAGGAAGGGTGAAATGTCTATGACTCTACATCCAGTTTTGAAAGATGTGAAAAAAGGCTCCTTGAGAGAGTCGATAATAATTTTTAAATTCAATTTTGAATCCTTAAATCATTTTCTAACCTAGAGTTCTTAAGAAGGGGGAAAAAATCAGAAATATATTTGATATAAAAAGAAACGTACACAATAAACTATTATTTTAATGAATTATTTATAATAGATCATGTGAATTAAATTCTGTCAAAATTAGGACTTTCTTTTATTATATTTAAACTGGTTAATTTTTATTTAATACTTAAAATATATTTTTACTTAAGTGTTCACTATTTTTTAATGCAAAAGCTGTTTAGAGTATTAAAAATGTTGTGAATGTTAATTCAATATCTTACAATCTATGAAATTATTGAAGATTTCCTCTGTTTATATCTAAATTACAAATGAAACTATCTGAGAATGAAATAACCAGAAACTTGCTTCCCCTCCCCCTTTTTTTTTTGAAATACTAACTGCCTTTGTCGACCAGTTGATTCGTCAGGATTAATAGTTTAAGAATGTCAATTAAATATGTTTTTTCTGTATGCATGTGTGTGTGTATTATAACTATGTTGTAAGGACTTGCCCAAGAAAATCTTCAAACTTTGATCCATATAAACCATATATTATATAACTCAGTTATATATAGTTACATACCTGTAATGTTGCTTCCCACGAATAGTTTCATCGTAAGAAAGGCCGTTTTACTGTGAGCCCTGTTGGGTGCTGATTGGTGTCACGTCAGTTAGATCAGAGATCTCAGAACTTAGCGACAAATTTTATGATCGCAGAGCTTGGCATAGAAATATAAATTACTGAATAGCAAAATAGAAATTACTGATAACTTCGAGAATTTTAAGGATCCATCCAATAGGAACTGAGATGCACCTGATTGGTCCGAGAACATTCTCTGCCAGCCTCCCGATAACTGTAAAAGGCCGGCAGTCTCAAGCTGCAATGAATCGTGTCCGAAGTCCGGATCGTGTAAAGAGTCTACGGTGATTAGTTGAATCTGCCCAGCGAAGAGCTCAAGCGATTGCCGAATTGAGCTGTGCGCTGAGCCCTGTAATTTATTGTAGAAGCAACATCGTGTCGTGTGTGAAGTAGCCAGTCGTGTAGTAGTGAGACGGCAGTTGGATACAGCTAACGCGAGAAGACAGTGGACAGTTGGAAAGGCCGTAAAGTGAAGCTACTTCATTCTGCTGAATTTTATCTGGCCGCTTTGTGTGCTGTGATTGTTATTGCTACCGATTCATATTTGTGGACTACTGTTTGTTGTAGTGTGCTGCTGTGTGTTTCCTGTGTTCATCTTGGTTGTATATTTGTCGTCTTCGTGTTAATAAAAACTGTCGTCTGTTACTAAAGGACTGTTCATCTCATCGACCAACAAATCAAAAAGAACCCCCGCGGAAGAGTAAATCCTTAACAATATATATAACTCATACTATTTAGAAGCCCTACATCGCTTAGCTCATTGTGCTACGTATTTTCTTACTTTTTTACCTATGAATTTATATATCCAATTACATTAATGGAAAAGATAGCGTCGTCATTACTTGATTCTGAAGTTAAGAATTTAAATGTAAGAAAGAGAATATTAAAACAATATTTCATGCTGAAAACTACTCAACATGGGGAAGAAAAAAAAGAGAAAAATCTTCCTATCTTGTTCAGAAACGATGGGGTAAAGCCAGGATGAAATATTAGTCGCAATAATGAAAATGATTTGAATTTGACTTCAACAATGAAATTTATTGCTGCAAAACACATTTAAGATTTTAAAAAAAATCATCTAGAATAGAAAAAAATTATATAGCAAAAAAGATTCATATCATTAAAAAGATAATGCTTTGAATCTTAAGACGATGCAAAAATTATGTTTGAGTCAAAATATTTGCAGGAGTTATAGCGGAAAATGCCAAATTTTAGCTTATTTTTAATTAACTAAAATTCTAAATGAATGCTTTGAAATGTTCATTTCCTTCTTCTCCAAAATAAATCCAAAATGCTTCATATACATGCCAAGTTGAATAGCTCTATATCAAACAGCCTCGCCTGTAGAGCGCCAAAAAGAACAAAAATCATATTTATTATTAGTAGAGATAAAGATAAGATTAGAGGATTTCAGAATTTTAATAAAATGCTCTAGCCCCTAAATGAGGACTTCAGATTCTTAAAAACGCTATTTATGAGAAGCATTATGAAAATCATTCTCAAAGAATTATTACTTATTTGTGGCAACTATTAAAATAGTTATTATTTTATTCTTTCTATTATATTTATATTCTTTAATTTTTATTTTTATTGAAATTATTCTCTTTATAGAAAGTAATTTCAATAAAATGTTTCCTTAAAATATTAATATACAGTGGTTCAAACAATTGAGAGTACACCTTACTTTTACATCACATAACAAATGGTTCGATTTAAAGTAAAAATAAAAAACCATGAACGAAAAACTTCTAAATTGAAAAGTTTCAAAAGCATTTTGAATAAACACATGCAGATTTTTGCCTCAAAAAATTGAGAGTACACCAATGAAATTTTTGTAATATTGCACATAGAAAGAAATTGTCTATATTTAGTTGCATGTCTTTTGGTTTTTATAATTGCCTCTAAGCGTCGTGGTACCGATTCGACCAACTTTCGGTTGCATCTGAAGATATTTGACCCCATTCTTCTTCCAACATTTACTTTAAATGAGCTTTGTTTCTAATTTTGTGTTTTTGTACCAATATTTTGAGTTTGATCACAGATATTCAATGGCATTAATGTCGGGGTGCTGTGGTGGTGAGTCAACTGCTGTTTACAATGAAAAAGATATTACATTTTAAAGTTAGCTGCATTCTATTTGGGGTCCCTGTCCGGCTGGAAAATGAAATTTCCATCTAAACCCAAATTACTTTCCTTTAGGTTGCTGCGAAGTATATTCAAGTAAACTATATAATTTATAATGCCATCTATAAATTTCCTACCCCGGTTGAAGCCATACAACCCCAAATCATGGCTGAATCACCACCAAGTTTAACTGTAGGACGTACATTTTTTGGATCCAAAACAGTATTAAGCTTTCTCCATACGATGCGACGGCTGTCACTGCCAAAAATATTGAGTTTTCTTTCATCACTAAATATAACTTTCTTTCAAAACTTATTGGTCTTCAACTGATGAGATTTTGCTAATGCCAAACGCTTTCCTGATTTTGAAAGCTGGTGAGTTTCAATATAACTCAACTTCTATATCCAGCTTGTCTAATTACATTTCGCATAGTTGCAGCACTTACACTTCTGCTTATGATTTAAGAAGTTTCTGCAGTAGGTTTGATGAACCATATGGCTTATTTGAATGTACTTCGCAGTAATCTAAAGTGCTAAAACTTTGGAATTTGATGGAAATTTCTTTTTTCAGCTGGGCAACAACCTCAAACACACTGTCGCGATTTCAACAAATATTAATATTATTAGCACGAAGCCTAACTTAAAATATATATATTTAAACTAAATTAATTTTAAGAAGTTTAAAATATTTATGAAACAATTCAACTTAGCATTGAAATAATTTTTGTAACGAAAAAGATTTTATAGTTTATGTATCTGGCAACAATTTAATGGAAAATAAAGAAGTTTGAAATGTCAAGAATTTGTGGTTGTGGATTATTTTAACTAATCTATTTCATTTTAAATGGACAAAACATTTTGGTGACCCGCGGACGTGATTCGGAAACAGGTTAGTAGTGGTTATTTAAGAAAAAATAATAAAATAAACTTGACATGTCTATGGATAATACATCGCGAAAACAAAAGTCGATTCGCGCTTCGTTTACGAAGGCTGTAAATAGTTTAACGGCAGAGTTCGAAAAAGAAGTGACAGATAGCGATGTCATAAAAACGAAATACTTAACTTTAGATCGTATTTATAGTGATCTTAAAAACTGTGATGATATAATATTGAACAATATCGGGGTAAAATCCTAGAATAGCCCACCTCTTGGCGACTGTTTTGAAATCTCGCCAATTTGCCTAGTTGCCAAGAGTAGACCGTCTTACCGGTTATCACAGCAACCCCAGAATCAATCTGCGCGCTTGCACGTTTTTCGCTACAAATCAGGTTATATTTAAAAATGGCGCGTTAGCACGCTTTTTACAATAAATCAGGTGATATTTAAAAAAAATATTTATAAAAAAATTAACACTTACCATAAATGCGTTCTCTAATCCTGTGCCGGTGGAGGGTACGTCAGAATGATTTCTTGAATGAAGTCCATGTAGGCATCATCGGCCATCGAATGGTTTCGAGACCTCCGCCACATGTATTCTGCCAAATAGCTGTCAAATTGACCCTCCACGTGGCTAGTGTGATTCCTCAAAAAACGCTTTATGGCCGCTCAGGTGCCCTCAATGGAGTTGGTGTGTGCACCGGTATCAGGGTACTTGAAAGTCAGACTGTGGTTGACCTTCAAATGAACATACCCCTCATCAGAGAGGCAGTCATAACAGTGGACCCTGGCAATATCCATTTATTAATGACTTTCAGCAATTCCTCTTTCGTCCGTCGCTCAACCACTCGAAAAAAACATTTATTCGTTCCTCTTTCAATCCCTCCAAACACCCATTGACCTTCCACTGGCTTACCTCTTCCATACTTCACTTTCCCGAACTTGCTCTCATCAATTTCAACGACAATATTCACTCCGCCTATCTTAACACTTTCTCTCACAACTGCATTCATACAAACCTCGACAAAACATATACCAATCAACCACAGTGTTTTTATTAACTTTCACTTCATTCACAACAAATTCATTCATGCATCTCCCAAACCAATACCTTGTTACACGCATAACATCATAAATACTTAATTTGCTCTGTGAAAACCACGTACCCCTCCTTACACTCCGACAAATATCATGTGAATTCACATTCAAACCCCGCTTTCGACATCGCCATTCAAAACCATCCACCGTCTCCTTTCGCTCAAACAAAGTCATTTTCTCTCCACATTTAGGGCATTCATACGTTTTTGAAATTAAATTAACATTCATACACCATTGAATAATCGCTCTCTTACCTCTTGCATTCAATAAAGTTAAAAATTCACTTGTCCATTCGCTTGCCATTTTCAACCGGTACAGCACAACAACTTTTCCAAAAAGATTAGAAACATAAATTTTATAAACAATCACCCTTTTTAAAACTTTTCCATCGAAATTTGAATTTTCATCGAAATCCAACTATCGCGTATGAATACATATTAATTAACCAATGAGATTCAAAAAAAGCGCTAAAGGCCGTTAATCCTATAAGATTCCAGACTAGCCGTCTAGGTTTTCACATTGGCGACGTTATCTCCACTCGTTTGGTGAGAATTGAAAAAGGCGCCAAGAGGTGGGCTGTGCTAGGATCCACCCCAATATCGGAACAGATGAAGAGTTTGAAGAAGAATATATGAAGATTGAAGAATAAAGAGAAAAAATGGATTCAGTTAAGATAAAAAATGAAAACTTTTGGAATAAGCTGTATGCCGATAAAACAGCTGAATCGGGAATTTCGTCGCCAATGGAAAAACGAAAAATGCGCCTGCCAAAAATTGAATTGGTACATTTCGGTGGCGATTTGAAGGACTATTTAGGATTTTGGAGCCAATTTCAACGGATTCATACTGATGAGGATTTGGCGCCGGAAGATAAATTTCAATATTTATTGCAGTGTATGGTACCCGGAAGTCGAGCTCGAGAAGTTATAGAAAGTTTCCCTCCAACATCTGAAAACTATGGAAAAGCAATTGAAGCTTTAAAGAACAGATTTGGGAAAGAAGAACTTCTCATGGAATTTTATGTTCGCGAATTATTGAGTCTCGTCATACAGAACGCAGCGGAGAAAAGGGGTAGGTCAAATATATCTTATTTGTATGATAAATTAGAATCTCATTTGAGATCATTGGAGTCAATAGGACTTAAAAGGGAAAAATATGAAGCAATTTTATTTCCTCTCGTTGAATCATGTGTCCCTGAAGAATTAATGAGAGTTTGGCTTCGAAATTCAACACAGCCATTAGTCAAACAGAAATTGACAGATGAGTATGGTAATAAACTTAAAAATTTGCTTTCTTTCTTGAAATGTGAAGTAGAAGGCGAAGAACGCTTGCAGCTTGCCAGAAATGGAATGAAATATGAATCCAACAGCTGTCATTTAAAAGGTAAGAAGAAATAAAATTTAGATGAGACAGTTTCCACTGCAAGCAGTTTATTTTCTGGTGATGTGGCCAAAAGACAGTGTCATTGTGTATTCTGTGACAAACCCCATGAAAGTAAAGATTGCTTCTTTGCACAAAATTGGTCTTTAGACAAGAAAAAGGAAGCGATAAGTAACAAGAAAGTGTGTTATATTTATTTTAAGGATAATCACAGAGCAAGAGACTGCAAATCAAAAATCAAGTGTATGATTTGTTCTAAACGACATCATACAATCATGTGTTGTGAGTTACCTGTAAATAAAAGAGGGATGTCAAAAAATGAGACAAATAACTCGAGCAACACATTAATTGCTGGAGAATATTCTGAAGCTGTATTACTACAGACTATATTTGTAAATATTTAAGCTAACGGAAAACATAAGTGTGTTCGAACATTGATTTACAGTGGTTCTCAGAATTCACACATATTGAAAAAGACTGCCAAAGAACTAGGACTTGTACCTATAAACAAGAGAAGTTTAGCCCATTCTTTGTTTGGTGGTATTAAAACCCAGGTGAATGACCATAGTCAGTATGAAATTAAGCCTAAGTCACCCAATAATAAATATTCTCTTGATATACAGGTTTTGGATCAGTTATCTATTTGTGGAAAAATCCCTAGACTCAGAAAGGGATTGTGGAATAAAGAATTAAAAGAAAAGAAAATCTGGATAGCTGATTACGGAGAAGGTACTCCTGAAATAGAACTGTTGATTGGAGCGGACTTTTGTTGACATCTTTTCACTGGACTCATACACAAGCTAGAATGTGGATTAATTGCATATTAAACTTATTTAGGTTGGGTTTTAATGGGCAGAGCATCAATTAACATAAACAGCCCATCACCGTCAAGCGCAGCTGAAAGTATCATAATGCTCAAACATAGTTAGAAAATAGACCACTTCTGGGATTTAGAAGTTTTGGGGATCAAGGAGCCTACTGGAAAAATATCCAGAGAAGAAAAAGTAGTAAAATTCTTTAATGATACTTTATCCACTGATCTTGATGGTCGTTATATGGTGAGATTACCCTGGACTGACAATTCTTGTCTTCCTGATAATAGTAACTTGGCAGAAAGAAGATTACTAGCAACAACGTCAAAATTGATTTCGTCAAGAAGATATTCCGACTACAATTCAGTTCTCAAAAGTTGGGAAGATGAGAAGATAATTGAAGAAGTTTTGGAAGATGACAGAGAAAGAAGGTTTCATTATCTTCCTCATCGTGGAGTTTTTAAAGAGGGTTCGACAACGCCACTCATACCAGTATTCGATGCTTCAAGTAAAGAAAAGAACGAATTTTCTCTCAATGACTGCCTAGAAAAGGGTTTGAATGTTTTAGACACAATTCCTTCAATATTGATGAGATTTAGAGAAAAGAAAATTGGAATAATTTCTGACATCAAGAAGGCATTCTTACAGATATCCATTCATCCAGAAGACAGGGATTTCTTAAGGTTTTTCTGGTGGAAGGATTATGAAAAAAGAAAAATTATGATTTATCGTCACAGAAGACTTGTTTTTGGACTGAGCTGCAGCCCATTCCTGCTCGGAGCTGTGATCAACAACCTTTTAGAAAATTGTCCTCAAGAATATCGTGCGATTGCAGAAATTTTGAAAAAATGCTTCTACGTGGACAATTGTGTAACGTCTGTTGATACACAAGAAGAACTATCAGAGTTTGTAAACAAAGCTACAGAATTGATGAAGTTAGGAAGCTTTGAACTTAGAGGATGGGAAAATACTTCAAAGGATGCTGATTCAGTGCCATCTCCTGTTCTAGAACTTTTATGGGATCGAAAGAAAGATCTACTCTTTTGTGACACGAGTTATGTAGACACTGTATGTGAGCCTATGTCCAGAAGGAATGTGTTATCTTGCATTCAAAAGGTTTTTGATCTTATTGGATCACATGCCCAGTAACTATTGTTCCTAAAATATTACTGCAAGAAACATGGAGAAAAAAGTTAGGCTGGGATGAACGACTACCTGTGCACGCCGAGGAAAAGTTTAAGCAGTGGTTAAAAGACTTGACTCATCTAAACAGTATAAAGATTCCAAGATGTGTAATTTCTTTAGAATTCAAGGGATATTACAGTATGCATACCTTTTGTGAAGCCAGTTCATCAAGCTATGCATATGCTATTTATTTGAGAACA
Source organism: Argiope aurantia (assembly GCA_026543865.1). Classification (NCBI taxonomy): domain Eukaryota; kingdom Metazoa; phylum Arthropoda; class Arachnida; order Araneae; family Araneidae; genus Argiope; species Argiope aurantia. Next base: position 948,590 of record JAPMOR010062530.1, on the reverse strand, counting down.
GAAAGTAAAAATGGTGAAAGCGTCCAACTGCTGCAGGCTAAATCTAGTGTTGCTCCATTACGGAAAACAACGATTCCTCGATTAGAATTGCTCGCTTGCTGCATCGGTGCCCGTCTCGCTCATTCAATGCAAGAGGCAATGACGTTGGAAGATGTGCCAAGATTCTTTTGGACAGATTCAACAACTGTTCTCTATTGGATCAAGAACAAAGAAAATTGGGGAACATTTGTCAACAATAGAGTAAAAGAGATAAACCAACTGTCAACAGCAGAAGTGTGGAGGCATGTTCATGGAAAATGTAATCCCGCGGATCTTCCTTCAAGAGGCTGCACCTTGGAGACATTTTTGAATTCAAGATGGTGGGAGGGACCGCAGTGGCTTAAACTTCCTGAAGAAGATTGGCCTAATTCCGAAATACTAATTGACGAAGAAGAAGTTTCAAAGGAGAAAAAGAAGGGAGTGACATCAGTCAATATTTCCTCCAGTGAAGCAGTTTGGTATTTGAATCGATTCTCAAAATATTAAAGAATCCTGAGATTAGTAGCATGGATTCTGCGATTTAGCTACAATAGTAGAAATCACAACAGAAAGCGAGGGGAGTTATCTGTGGATGAAATTCAAATTGCAGAGAAGAAGCTTTTAAGACTTGTGCAGGAGGAAAGTTTTGATGACAAAGTTACCCAAAATAAATTGAAAAGTCTCAATGTTTTTGTTGACAACGAAGGTTTAATGAGATTGAAGACGAAAATAGTGAGAAGGAAAGATGAAGAAAATGTCAGATGCCCAATAGTGTTACCATCCAATCATCTGCTTGTGGAAAGACTGATCTTCGAAAGTCATACAAATTCCTGCCACAGTGGAACACAAGTTGTTCTATCAAATCTACGACAACAATTTTGGATTTTACCAGGCATAAAGACTGTTCAAAGGGTCATTAATCAATGATTTGCTGTAAAATATACACTTCAAAGGAAATTAAAACTGTACCTGCTCCGCTACCTGAGGACAGAGTTAGAGATGCGCTAGTTTTTGAAGTTACAGGTGTGGAGCAGGTCCACTTTATCTGAAGAATGGAGACAAAGCATGGATAGTACAGTTTACCTGTGCTGTTTACCGTGTCATACATTTAGAACTCATACAAAGCCTTTCGACTGATGGATTCCTGTTAGGGTTAAGAAGATTCATAGTAAGACGAGGTCGCCCAAGAAAAATGTATAGTGACAATGGGACTAACTTCATAGGAGCTGATTACTTAATGGCTTCCCTTGACTGGAAAAAGATTACTCAAGAGACCTTAATTTTAAGAATTCATTGGAGTTTCAACCCACCCACTGCTTCTTGGTGGGGTGGATTTTGGGAACGTATGGTCCAAATGGTGAAGAAAATCTTAAGGAGAATTTTGGGAAGAGCGTCCATAAATTTAGAAGAATTAAATACAATTCTTTGTGATGCGGAAGCAGTTATTAATTCGAGACCCCTCAACTATTTATCAGAAGATCCAGATGACTTAACCCCTTTCACACAAGACATGTTTATTCAAGATATTCAAACGGTGGGAGTCCCAGATCTGGATAACATTAATAACATCAATCTCTCCAAGAGAGTTAGGTACCAGCAAAGATTGTGGGAAGATCTAAGGAAAAGATTTAGAGATGAATACTTAAGTCTTCTCGTTCACCAACAGATTAACGAAGCTGGTTCGAAACAGTGGAGGTGGGAGATGTGATGCTGGTTGGTTACGACAACAAGAAGAGACTAGATTGGCCGATGGGACTAGTAACAGAAGTCTTTCCAGAAAAGGACAATTCTGTTAGGGTTGTGGTGAATAGCATATAAGCCAGTTAACAACTCTTCTACCAGAACGATCGTTTTGGCTGAATTGATTAGTTACTGGACTGCTAACCAAAAAAAGGTCCCAGGTTCTATCCTAGCGCATACGCGCACCGCATCATTGGTGACCTCGGACGATGAACTTTCAACCTTCGTACAGCTGTTGTGGCGCCATCTACCCGCACCTAAAGTCGTCAGACTCACTTGACGCAGCAACCCAAAGTCGCCAGACACACTTGGCGCAGCAACCCAAAGTCGCCAGACACACTTGGCGCAGCAACCCAAAGTCGCTAGACACACTTGGCGCATTATCACCCACACACGCTTGGCGCGAGTCAACTGGGTATTGACCCATTCAGACAACAGTTAATATTACATCACCACTCAACATCCATATCGTTCGCCTCACCTCCGTCTCACTGGAGGGAGAGTACTGTGGTGAATAGCATATAAGCCAGTTAACAACTCTTCTACCAGAACGATCGTTTTGGCTGAATTGATTAGTTACTGGACTGCTAACCAAAAAAGGTCCCAGGTTCTATCCTAGCGCATACGCGTACCGCCTCAGGGTTGTAAAAGTAAAAACTACTAAAGAAGAATTGATACGTCCTGTTAAACGATTGTATTCTCTAGAACTTAACAGTGATAGCAAAATTTATAATAGTGAACTGTTTAAAAATATAAAAGATAATCACTCAAAAATTAGTAATTGTAATAACCATAAAGATAATGCAAATTTAGGAAAATTCAAGAAAAAAAACTGCACTGAAATAGTCAAAACTAAATGTGGTAGAATATTATAAAACCTAAACGTTATAATGATTAATGTTGCACTTTTCATTATTAACTCAAATTAATGTGGTAAAATTGTTTTAATTTTGTTATATTTATGTAAAATCAAAAGGTGGAAGTGTCGCGATTTCAACAAATATTAATATTATTAGCACGAAGCCTAACTTTAAAAATATATATTTAAGCTAAATTAATTTTAAGAAGTTTAAAATATTTATGAAACAATTCAACTTAGCATTGAAATAATTTTTGTAACGAAAACGATTTTATAGTTTATGTATCTGGCAACAGTTTAATGGAAAATAAAGAAGTTTGAAATGTCAAGAATTTGTGGTTGGGGATTATTTTAATTAATCTGTTTCATTTTAAATGAACAAAACACACACTGCACGCAACGTCAAAATGTGGTGTTTTTCTTATTGTAAACAACAGTCACACACACCACCACAGTCTCCCGACATCAATGTCATTGAATATTTGTGGACCACACTCAAAACAGTGGTACAAAAACGCAAAATTAGAAATAAAACACATTTAAAACAAGTGTTGGAAGAAGAATAAGGTAAAATATCTTCAGATACCACCCAAAAGTTGGTCAAATTGTACCAAGACGTTTAGAGGCAATTATAAAAACCAAAAGACATGTAACTAATATTGACACTTTCTTTCTATGCTCAATATTAAAAAAAATTCATTGGTATACACTCACTTTTTTTAGTCAAAAATCTGCGTATGTTTATTTAAAATGCTTCTGAAACATTTCAATTTAGAATTTTTTCGTTAATTGTTCTTTATTTTAATTTTAAAACCATTTGTTATGTGTAAAAACGAAAACATGTTTGTACTTCTCTATACTGTGATATTTATACTGAAAATCAGATTTATCACGTAAAAGTAAAGTTTACTCACAAATGTTTGAGCCATTGTATGTGGAAGAGAATGTGTCTATCCTTTGAAAGAAATAATTTCAGAAACGATGTCTAGGGCTTAAATATTATATTCTATTGTACATATTTATTTACAGTTTTAAGGCAAGCAATGGTTTGCGCACCTCATCGTTTTACCACAGTACCACGGCTCAAAACCGTTCAACAACGGACAGTACAGCAGCGGATGTCCAGTCTCCTTGAATATTCATTAGAGTTCTTAGCTTTCTACCTGGCGCCGCCTGTGCCATCTCGTGAGGTATTTTGAGACTGTCACAACCGCTTCTACATATATATAGCCTTAAAAAATTCAATTCAAATTTTTCCTTTTAAATATTAAAGTAGGTAAAAGAAAATATTCCCAAATCCTTACTTATTAAAAAGATTATTAGTAAATTATTTTCTTAAAATTTAGATTTTTTTTTTAGTACTTAAACTAGATTTGTAAAATCACTAATTGGGTAGCACACAATTTGATAATTCAGCCCCAGATTTACTAAGGAATGAAATTATTTATTTGTGACCAAAACTTTTTGAGTCTAGAAAATATTAAGGAACATTTATTTGCATAGCATTGAACGATTAATAACAAGAATATTAAGATTCAATGTTATTTAAAATACTCATTTTCTTTGTTTCTTTTGATGTTTTAATATTGGAAGGATGCGTGATAAGGTATAGTAACAATTCTTCTATTAAATGAATCGGAATAATTTGGAACCAAGAAACAAGATGCATCAAATATTTTTTACAAATATATCATATCATATGCAAATTCCTCCTAACTCTAAATTGTAGTTCCTTCTCACGCCCACTTTTTCATTCTTTCTGTTTATCTGCTCTGTTCACCATCCTGCTCTTTGCTAAATTTAACCAAAGGAATCTTGATAAAAGTTATAAATTAGACTATATCCATAGAATTCTAAAAAATAAAAAAACTCAATGACTGCTTCCTCGATCGAAGTTTTACACGCACCGCAACAATAAAAGTAGGAATAACAGTCCACAATATTTTTTCATTTCATTGTTCGATACTGTTTGCAGAAAAGGATGCATTCCTTTCAACAGTCTTTTTTGATTTTCTCATCTGATCAGCAGTTTACGTATTGATCGTCTTGATCCATCTTTTGTTTTACCTTTTACTTCTAATTTTATTATTAACTATCCGCCTTTGGAGACCAGCTTGTTGGCAAGAAAGTTATTTTAAGAGCATGAGTGGTTAGAAATTATTACACACATAGAAAGGGGTTTATGAAAACACTTTTATTGTCTTTTCTGAGGTTTTTTAACGAATGATAATTTATAATTCTGCATGCTAAGGCAAAAAAAAAAAAAAAAAGGAAATAAAAATCCTTTTTTAAAATCATGGTCCAAGAGAAGCAAAATTTTATCTAACTTTAACATTGGCAAATATACGTGAGTAAAGAAATCTGATGAATAATAAAATTAGTTTGAACTTTTTCACAACCATAAAAAGTATCATGACAAATTGTGTTTAAATTGAATTTGAAAAAAAAAAATTGAATGATTTTCGTGCATTAACTTTTATGAAACTCAATGCACGAAAATGGTTTATAAATTGTCTAAAAAACAAACACACATACAAAAAAATGGCAGAAAAAACATAACAAATAACTGTACAAATTGCTGTAAAATTTTTTTTTTAATTAATACAGGTTACTGGTTAAAAACTGAGCAAAAATGCCAAAGTCTGTTTCAATTTTTGTTATCTTTTGTTCTGAGTAAAAGGTTAGTAAAACCAATGTTTACAAAATTTAGTGTATTCGCAACTTAGGTAATACTTCGTAGAATCTACGAATGCAGGCAATTATTACTTTTTTTCATTTAATTACAAAAACTAAACACAAATACTAATAACTTGAGTTGCATAATTATATGATCTACGATAAAAAGAGAATTAAAGAAAGTTGTAAGAATTAAAGAAATGATCGGAAAGAAGAAGCCTTTATACGCTGTTTTATGATTTTACAATCTCAAGCTCCTAAAATCCATTTGGAGTATTCATTTAATAATTTTTCATTAGTTAAAAACCTTTGGTAATATTTTTAGCGTGAAAAAATTTATCACTTATCATTAATTAATTCCGACATTTTATGCTCTTTTTTCTTTCTGATGTTAGGTTGTGTGTTTTTGTGGGTTTTTTTTTTTTCATTTTATTTGTCATTTTTTATAGTTTTCCAAATTTAAGTATATTGATTTTTATTTTTTATTGTACCATGTTTTTTTGTGTAAATATCCATTACTTTAATAGGATACGCAGTAAAAAAGAAAAATTCAGGCACGCCAAAACGACAATTTATAGCCAAACATTGAATCTATCTTATGAAATTGTGGAAAACAGAGATCAGTTTTTTTCTACGCATGCGCTGCCTACTGGCTGTCTTATAATTGGCCTAGTATAAATCCGGTATTAATTTTTATTGTAATTTTCAATGTACAAAGCGATGCATCCATTTGTCTTTGAGATAACTTATTTACAGCATGAAAACTCAACACGAGATGCTACTTATAATACTAAAAAATGTTTTGATATCGGAATTAAAACAAATTACTAGGTCACAAATCTGAAACTTCTAAACTCAACTGATAATCAATTTCTCGTGCTTTGGTAAAGCTAACAAAATAAAGTGCAATGATTTAATACACAATAAAAAGCTTACTTTATAGTTTACTTTTTTATATATATTTACACCGTTTTAAAATTTATGGTGACCTTTTCCGTAAATTTCCTTGAAGATCAAGAACATATGAGGAATGAACTATTTATTAATGTAGTTAATGCAACCTTCTGGACAGTTTTCTGAGACAGCTATCGGAATATGCGGACAGATTCTTACTGTTTTATCAATAATTCTTGCCATCATTACTTTACCATTTTCACTCTTTTTTTGCATCATCGTTGTACCAGAATATGAAAGAATTGTTATTTTTCGTCTGGGTCGCTTATTGGGTGGACAAGCTAAGGGACCTGGACTTTGCTTTGTTTTGCCATGCGTTGAAAGCTATTCTAAAGTAGATTTAAGGACTATGACTTTTAACGTACCTTCTCAAGAAGTGCTCATAAAAGAATCTGTAACTCTTCAGGTAGATGCTGTGATTTACTATCGTGTGAAAAATGCAACTGCATCCGTGGTTAATGTGATGGATGCGAATTACAGTACTCAGCTTCTTGCTCAAACAACTCTACGAAGCATACTTGGAGACCGCTACTTAGAGGACATAGTTGCAGAGCGACAGAAAATTGCTCAAGAAATGAAAGACTCCCTCAATGTCACCACCGAAGCCTGGGGAATAAGAGTTGAACAAGTCGAGATAAAAGACGTTCGTTTGCCAGAAAAACTGCAGAGAGCAATGGCAGCTGAAGCCGAAGCCACTCGAGGTGCAAAGGCGAAAGTCATAACTGCAGATGGTGAAAAAAAAGCTTCCAGTGCCTTGAAGGAAGCTGCTGAAACCATTGCCGAGTCTCCAGCAGCTCTTCAGCTTCGATATCTCCAGACATTAAGCTATATTTCATCAGAGAGAAGTTCCACCATTCTCTTTCCTATCCCAATCGATTTTTGTAGCCAATTCTTGGCCTCTCATTTGATCAATAAAAACGAATGAAGCAAATGTATCTAAGTTTATTGAAAAATTAAGGATAGCGAAAAGTAATTAGGCTCTCCATCATTTGATTTTTTTTTATGTCTTGAAATCAAGAACTTTATGTAACTCAAATAATAGCAACAAAAAATTAATGTAGCCAAGTTGGCGACATTTATCAATTATTTCCAATATATCACTTTATTGTTTTAAGTAAAATGAAGTCTTATTACAGTTCATTATTAATCAATTTATCATTTAATTTTCATTATCAATTTTATATACATGATATCTATTTCATTTATATATTTGAAATAATAAAGAAAAATCAATGTATTAGATGCCCAATCAAAACCACTGGTCCGATTTTGTCAATTATTTTTTCATATGAAACTTCTAGAATATCATCAAGATTTTAACGTCTTCCTCTATTTTCCATTTTCGAGAGAAATCGAAGAAATACTGATTTCCTATACATTTTTGTTAGGAAAAACCAACGGCAGAGTTTGTCAGACACTACTGGACTGTTTCCGAAAATTATATATATTAAATTAATATATAAGAAATTAATTTAATATATAACAAAATTTATATATATATATATATGTATAAATTCAACAAAATTAGTCCAAGAGTTTTTATTTTCTCGTATATGTAGTACAGATAAAGTTAGTAATTGTCAAAAAATTGAACTCGAGGTTTTGATGAATCTCCACATTTTAGATTTCTCTGAGTTCGAAAAACACATTTTTGAAAATGCCCGTCTATTTGCCTGTCTACCTGTGCAAAGATGATTCAAAAACACTTTGATATAGACTGATAAAATTTGGTATATGGCCTTTATAAGAAATTTGTAGAGTTCAATCAAATTTTCAGAAAACCGCTCAGGGGAAGTAGTTTTTGGACTCAACAAAATTTGTTTCTTAGGATAAGGACAAAATTTGCTTATAATGCATTCATTTAAAAAAAAAACAATGTTGTTTACATTTTATACATTTGCATATAGCATTTAAATATCACTAACTGAAAATATGAGTCAAAACTAATTGTTTTTGTTTTTTTTTATTTGGAAAGATTTTTTTTCTTTCATTTAATCTGTCTCTTTCTTCCACTTCAAAGTAATCTAAATAATCGGAATCACATTGTAAGCCAATACACTTTTCTTGTTAATATATTTATAAAAAATAATATCACTCATAAATTTATTCACAATCCATATAAATGACATATTTAAAGCATTCAATGTATTCAAATGATATATCCAATTTAATTCATTTGTTCGCAATTTTCCTTCATATACACTAGACAATTCCAATGGAAAACATCTCGCATGAAAAGAAATATAAACATATTCCAAAAAGAAAAGTTAATAAATTCATTAAAAGATTAAACACTATGTTCTTTTGAAAGTATTTTGCAAGTTAATTTTTTTATAACCATGCTCTAAACAATTCAAAAGTAAATACACTTACTGACATTATAAATTTTTTTGTTATATTTAATTCTGCAAATTAAATATAACAAAATCCTATATTTAATTCACACAATTCCTTATTCCCAATCATTCATCTTTTTATTATAAAATTCATATTTCTTATTTAGTTTACAATGCATTGTTTAACTGTTTATTAGCAAAAAAAAAAAAAAAAAAAAGTTTTAGACATAGTTTATATGCTTATACATTTTATTTTGCTAGAGTTAACATCAATTTGTAAACAATAATAGTATGCATATGGGCAATATTCTTTAATATAAATTTAAGAAACTTATTTATTTAAAAAAAAATCTAATTGTTCTGTTAAAATGAAGGGAAAAAAATTCCAGATAGCAAAAGTTTATTTACAAAAATATTATGTACAGAAATAAATTAAAGTTTTAACTTTATTATTCATAACCTTCATCCACATTATCATCATCTTCATCCAAATAGGATTCTCCATTATCAAAATAACTGAGAGCATAATCAGTTTCCTGGAAAAAATTTAAATAAATTAGTATAAATATCACAATGAATCATGGTTATAAGCAACTATAATATCACCTTTGGTTATAAATTTAGTCAAGAATTCTTCAGTAAAATATGCTCATTGTGCACCTCACATTTCTAGGCATAGTACTCTCATATGAAATGATAAATTTCATAGTTAATGGTTTTTTATAATAATTTTTAGATAAGTTTTAAAGTTGATACAAAACTACTTTAAAATATGATTCTTTGAAATGTAAATCACGATTCTACTGAAGTTAAATAGAGCACTAACGACGTATGAAAATTTTTATATTAAATTCTTTCAGATTTTTAAAAATTAGTTAAAAAAAATCTGTAAAATCAGTAAAATTGTTGAAATTTGCTAAATAATCACCATTTCAAATATAGCTTATTTTATTATTTTTTAGTTAATGTTTTGATTCTCAGGATTGCAATATTCCTTTTAGTATGTAAATTAAGTAATAGAAATTAAGGCATTAAAAGAAGACCTGTTAAAGAATCATTACTAGAAAAACAATTTAATTTAATAGTAAAAATATTTGGGAAGAAGTGAGAGTTAATTGTTGGCCACAATACACCTTAGAGTTTCAATTAGCAATACAATATTTTCTTCAAAAATTTGCCAAAACATAATTCTATAATATTTACAAGTTGGATTTTTATCAATCAGTTCCTTCTTCCAGTTTTTGATATAAACTGAGAGATCTTGCCCAGAGAATTTTTTTAAATCAGAAATATTTCAAAATAATTGAAAAATTTCTCAATGAGAAGATAAAAGATCAAATCTTTCACTTAAAGATGATATCAATTTTTTTTAAAAAAATTACTTTTTTTATTTTATATGGGTTGGATTTCATTTTCATATGAAAATTTCTTTTTGATTTTTTATGAGGTCTTTAAAACTTGTATCGTATCTAAGAAAAATTTAGTTTTCAGCTACCCAGGAACATATTATTGAAACCTTTATCAAATATATATTCTTTCAGCAAGCAATTTAATTTATTACTCATAACTGCAACAATACAGACTACTTGTTTTGATAATTAAAATTACATTGTCATCATAAATATAATGAAAAGTTAAATTTGGTGTTTTTAAAGGATTTGTTCCCCATTCCCATGTGGAATTTAACAGGCAGAGTTTGGCCTATTTTAGACTTGATGCTATTATGAATTGTTTGCGGTTGCATTCGCTGATAGCACGGGCCTGCACTAACAATTTAACCAGTTATGCGCATTCGATATGTATCCATATCAATCCAACTCCATATTACAATACATATAATTTCGTTAAATATAATTTTTCTCTAATAAAAAATGAAATCTTATTTGCATTATTATGATTTCTTGAAAAATTTACTGTGCAGCTATTTATATTCCTTTCAACATATGTATGAGGGACTTGAAGAACATTAAAAAATAAATCCAGCAATTAGCTAATTAAATTTTCATGTAACAGTATTTTAAAATGCTGCAAATGCTGTTTGGAAATAACCTAAGGATGAGCAAATGATGCACAAAATTATGATTAATAGAAGACATTTTAAATAATGGACAGAAATATGTGTTTTCTATGCAAAGTAGTTCAAACATTTGAAATTAAGATTGTTAGCACATTATTGCTTTATGTACAACTGAAACAGTTTCCACTATGATAAGTAAAGCTTATATCTACTGTTGGAACAAGTATGAAATTCAAATTATATTACTTCCATATTTAACAATTTTTATGACAATCATCATTAATTCAAATTCAAACATTATTGATAGAACAATTTAAAGATAAAAATATACAGATTTCTTTCAAGGAAGCTAAAGAGAAAATAGCTTCAAAATTAGTATCACCTCTTCTACTTCCTCTTCATTTTCTTCCAGACCTTCTTCACCTTCTTCTTCTTTTTCTTCTTCTTCCTCCACATCGCCTGCTTGTTCTTTAGCTTCAAGCACCTATCCAAAAGAAAGAAAAATAACTAAATATATTAAAGCATTACACATTTAATAATATATAGCTGATGTTTTTAACTAACAAATATAACTTTTTTAACTATACGACTATAAATACAGATTTGCAAACTAAACTGATATATATTGGCATCTGCAGGAATCACCAAATAATTCATAGTACAGTATGACTAACATTAATAATGAACGAATTTTTCTTACAAATTTAAAAATACATGATTTATCAATAAATTATGAAATTTCTATGGAAGTTATATTAGTGTATCACAAAATGTTTTCTTTGTTATCTTATTTACAAAGTCATTGATGCATAAGTTTTAATAAATAAAATCACACTGAAATTAATTTATAAAAATGAGAAATGTTTAAATTTGATGTATGATCTAGTTATAATAATGACAATAAAGGAATAAGCTATTTTTCTGCAGATCTAATAAGTTTTTATTAATAATTTAATTTTAATAATAGTTTTAATTTTAATAATATTAATAATAATTTTTTATTTTGTTCTAGTAATGCAGAGATTTCAGCTAGTCATTTTTTTTAATATAATTTTTTTTCTTCCATTTTTCCAGATTAAAAAAAATATTGAAGTAAAAACAGCAAATACTCATTGCAAATTAGGGGGGGGGACTACAAATCTAAAAATTTTATCTCTTACCTCTAATTTTTCAACAATAGCAACTTCCTTCTTTTTAGGTTTCAAAACTTTCTTCTTTTTCTTTGGAGGTTGCTCAAATAATTCTTTTGGAAAAAGTTTCTTGTCTAAATGGGAAAGAAAAACGATGTTTTATAAGTCAAATCTTTATAAATCATGATCATTCATAAAACAATGTGCCATGTTTTATAACATAATGATTGAAAAATAATTATAATTTTAAAATCAGAGAATTTACTAAAATTCTTAAAATAGAAATAAACAAACATGCATTTTTTTAGCAATTTTCCTTTAAGTAATAAAATTATTATTGAAAGACATCTGATGCAGCTTGATATTTTGATTATTAATTGAATCGGTATGTTGTTATGAATTTAAAAGTGTTAAACTTTTGATCAGTTCAAGGATCTGAGATGTAAATATATCCTTGATATCCTATAATATTTACAGAATATCAAGTGAAAGACAGAACAGGATATCAATACAGACAAAAATAGTTACTTTCTAAGAGCCACAGACAACAAATTTGAAGATGCTTTTGATAAACTACAAACTGACGTAAACTGTTGCCATATAACAATTTATAATTTTCACAAAAACAGCAAGATTAATAGGACCTACGTTAGACAGAGGAAAGATATTTTAAGCATAATTTGATAATGGACAATGAAATGCTTATATCTTAATATTTCAAAGATGCAGACAAATTCTGCAGAATAATTTTAAATTAATCATTTATGGCCACTCCATTACATACCAAGTAATACGTAGCACTCCATTTCACACTATTATATATTTTTATAATTCTTAGTGCATGGATATGGTGTTAAACTAAATAAATACTGACAAAAGTGGAAAGCATGCTATATCTCTAAATTCTTATTAGCATTACTACTTCTTGCTCAAATATATCCCATTGACATCAAAACTGTTAATTAGATTTGATTGAATGTTCAATGCAAGCTAACATACAACTCTGTTGTGTATTCTGTATACTAAGTTGAATATAATGAAACATTGGAAAATTATCACTTCAGAGGAGTATGTCACTGTTTTGGAAGAACAGAGCCTTTAAATGACAATATTTTATAATAATGATAGATAAAAATATTTTTGATACTATAATTGATCGAAGAAAAGTGATTATTAAGCTTATTTCAATTTGACTTCATTCATCAATGAAGATTCAATTTAGATTCTAATCTTATTATATCCTAAAGAATTTTTTTAAAAAATGCATTGTTAAATAAGCACCAAATAGGAAAACATAATTTTGTTGTATAAAATGTGCCAAATTATCTCAAGATGCTTCATGAAAGTAACCTGTGCACAGAAGTTTAAGTGGTCAATTTACAACAATCCATGCCAACTTCATTCTAACTCCTTGATGAATACTTTACTTGAGTACATCACAAGTCCCAACACCTACAGATGCCCAAAGTCTCTCTCTTACCACCCATTTTCAATGAGTACCCATTCCTAATGCAATCATTATTGTAACTGGGCAAATGCAAATGATTGAAAAGCCAAATTCCAGAATAATAATATAAATACAAAAATATTACGTATTTTTAAATATAACCAAAAGACAAAAGTGAAATCTAATAGGTTAAGGTAAATTATAAAAATGAATACAGATAGTAATAAAATTTAATCTAACAAAACCTTACAATGCTAAAAATAGTATAATACAATAGCATTAGCATGATATGGTTATTTTACTAAAGTCCACTTCATAGTAAGGAGTTCTAAGTTTCATTGAACTAAAGAGGAGCACTATCATATTTTCACAATACACATAAATATTAACTTTAAAGGGTAAAAATGTTAAAACTTACATCCATATAATTACAAATACATATTATATAATTCCAAACATGCACATTTATTTTTATTAATAGTAGAAATTGAGCATAATAATAAATGATTGTATAAAAAAATTCGTAGAGCTTCAATAACTTAAAGCTCAGATAATATACTACATAACTTCATTAAACTTTTTCAAACTTGATGAATGAAGATTATATATATATAGCCTTCCACATGTATTTCGTCCATACAAGAATTAAATACATGAATGATTTAATAATTTGCATACATTAAAAGCATTACAGAGAAATCTGAAATGTTAATTTCACTTTGATGCAAAATAGAAAAATTAGTTCCTCCAACAACAACAAAAAAAAAAAAAAAAAAAAAAAAAAAAGGAAGGAAGGAAATATTTTCGAAGATTTATTATTTAGGATATTTTACTGTATCTAGTATATAAAAGAATCCATCTTATGAAATTTTTTAAAAAAAATATATAATCTTATAAGAACTGTATTAGATAAATATTTGAATCACTAGGTTTCATAAAATTTACTAATGTTTTTAAACTGTTATTAACAAATACTAATTACTTTTTATATATAAAAGTATTTAAAACTCAAACTTTTTAAAATCTGATTATATATATATTTCAAGAAATAAAATTTATTTAAGAATTCAGAATTATTACTATACATCTTTTTAACTGAATGATATATTTAATCTATGACTTCAAGTTAAAAAAAATTATCAAAACAAATATGATAAAAGTAAGTGAATTAAAAATTTAAATATGCTAAAATATGACATAATCTTAAGTCAAAATTTAAAAGAAATAGGAATAATTTCAATAATCAATGTTTTAAAAAAAATTACTTAAATGGTCATTGAAAGGAAAGTAAAACCACAAAATAAAAATATCCAAAGAAAGGAACTTAGCACTGGTAAAAATATACTAACAATAGATCATTAAATTGTAAAATAGGCTTAATTTTTATTTGTTATAGTATATTCAAATCAATTTTGAAAACTAGTAAAAAAACTAAAGAAATAATTGCAAAGATATGCAATTGACATCACTAGAAAGTTTTTAAATTTTAAGATGGTGCAAAAATATTTCTTGTGGGATAATATGTTCTGAAGTTATAGTTGATAAAATATAAAACATTTCATTTTTCACTTCCATTAGGGATATAGCAATTTTTAAAAGTGCAGTTAATTCTTCATCATGCTAAAGAATGTGTACAAAATTTCCTACAAATCTGACAAGTGGTGTAAAACTGTACATGATACAGATTTAAATAGACTTTAAGTTTCATACATATAAATAATAGTAATATGCAAGAGAGATATTTTAAAAATCTTAACAAAATTTACCCCAAGCAACTTGATCAGCAGCATGAATTTGTTGGTATTTATCAGTATATCGTTCAATGTCTTTCTTCATACACACAGGTGGAACATAGTATCCAGATTCTTTGAAAGAGCTTCTTATTTCTTGTTTCAATGTCAGCGTGTAAAGAATTTTCTTTCCTGTTAGCAATGGAATTGGTTTAAATTGCAATGGCTAAAAAAATAAAATAAAGATATTATAATTAAACTACTTTAAGGTTTAATAAAATTTTACCAAAACTTATTTGTAATTATTTTGCTTTAAAAGTACAATATAAATACAGAAATTAATATTTACAATAAAAATTAAAATTGGTAGAAACAATTTTTTTCCATATTATGTAACAATATGAATTTTAATGGATAAATTCATTTAAGCATGAAATTCATTATCATTTTATGCAAATTCATCCAATTTATTAAAAAATTAATCATAATTTATAATAAAATTTTACAAGTGATCCTTGAATTTAAATTTGTCTCTCCAAATTACCATTACCATCAACCATATCATCAATTAACCACTCAAATCTATATTTCCTGCTTCAAAAATATATCTGAATATAACTGAACATATATTTGATAGTTAACATGGACATTTCCAAAATGTCAGCATTCTTGTTGTCACTTTTTAATATCAGCTGCCTTTAAGAAACAACTTATTAAAATGGAATCTTTCAAAATAAAAATAGAGTGAGTACTATTGAAAATATTCAATATAAAATATTTTATAGATATAAAATATTTTTATATCTTAGAGAAATTTTGCTAGCAAATTTAATTTTAAAAAATTGAACACACCATAACAAGAACATCAGATTTTAAGTTAAAAGAAGTATAAAAAATTCAAATACATCAAACTATGTGATACAGAAAACAAACATACTTAAAAATGAACAAACTATAAAAGTTCCCATTATTACTGAATTTCAAAGGTTCAATATTAACTATTAAATATTTCAAAATGAAAAAATAAAGAAAATGTACAAACATATTCCAATGAAAACTTATTTTAATTTGAAACTGTATTTAATATGCAAAAATTAACAATTACAATTATATGTTGTAACATTGGATAAACATTAACATTGGATAAAATAGGCCTTACTTTTGTAACAATATTCGAAAGTATTGCTCAAATTATATTTAGAAAAATAAATTATAAAAACTAAGAGTAACTTTGTGTAAAAATTTATCTAATATTTTTAGAATAGCAATTCTTTAAATTTTAAAATCTAGGCATAGTAATAGTTATAGCATACCAAGCTATATATATATATAAAAATTTCATCTAAAAAAATTTTTTTAAAGAAAAATGTACAAGATTATCCTTTAAAATATGTTAATACTGAATATGGAAATTCTAGATTTAGCTGTTAGTTCAAAGCATCAACTGAAATTTGATTTTATTTTCTTGGATATTAACTTCAATAATTTTTGTAATATATTGCAGATTAAAATATCAAATTTAATTAATTAGAAATAATTAACTTTCACTTATTTCAATCATTTATGTGTCACTAGATTGGTAACATTACTACTATTTATTTATAGAATATATGACTTTATAATTACCACAGATAAACTATCTAAAATAACAGCTTGACAGAGGAAGGAGGGAGGGGGGAGGTTGACCTGCATGCTAACCCCAGCAAAGATGTAATATTTTTTTTAATTCCTTACATCGCATTATTTTTAAAAAATTGAAGCTATGCATCATTATTTTATTATTCAGATCAGGATGATTAGACAAGCATTTTAGGAAGATTTAATATAACATAAAAGGTATTATTTAATAAGAAGGATGCACTTTTATAATTTTTTGTTAGGTCATGACCCTAACTTTTACTCTGCCTCATTATTTGGTGAAATAAACAATTCCGATACATACACAAAATGAAGTTTCCATACTCGGGAATGAATAATATCCTAACAATTTTTTGGTATTCAATGAATATTAACACAGGCAAAGCAACTATCATAACATATAGTTATTATATAGCATTGCTACTTTTATCATTATACTGAAATACTGCCTATTATTGAAGTTGAATATTTACCCTTAAATTAGACAAGAATTGATTTATTCCATCTGACAAGAGTAAAATCAAAATAAAATTTAACCAGCACATGAGCATGGAAAAATGAACGGGTGAATTGTAGTTTAACCCCCTGCTTGGCGCACTTTTCAAAACTCACCAACTTGTCAAACACGAACTTGCGCTGTGTTTTTCGGAAGAGTCCTAGACTAAAGAAAACGGACTAATGAGGTTGAATCATAGTTTAACCCCCTTCAAAGTTGGCAATAACATGCCAAAGCTGGCAACAAACATTTTCTCTAGTCTAGGACCCCGCCGAAAAACACAGTGCAAGCTCGTGATTGGCGTGTTGGCAATTTTTGAAAAGTGGCCAAGCAGGGGGTTCAACTACGACTAAAGCAAATTAAATTTTTATTGTGTTGCCACCATGTAAGTAAAAGATTCAAATTAAAAGCATAAGTTAGCATTCACTAAATTAACATTCCTTGAGCAGTTCCGATGAGACAACAATACTATAAATTAATATCTGTAACAATAGTAAACTGAAACATTTACAAAATGAAAAGATAATACAATTGCATGAAATGAGTATACATGTAATTAAAGGTTTAGTAATGCCAAAATAACATGAAAGAAAATGTAATATAGTCATATATACATTGAAATATACATAGTATAAGAGTTTATACTAGAAATAAGCATATAATAACATCATGAAATAATATTAATTTTTCTATGAATAGAGTAGAAAGATATGTTTAATATATTATTTATTAAGATAAAAAATTGAATTAATTCATTTCCATTATAAGCCACTTAGAAAATTTGCATAATATTTGCATCAATTCTAATCATTGGTAATTCATCCACATATATGGAATTGGGAAATTCAATATCATTAAATAAAAATGCTGACTTGATTTTATAAAATTAAACTCATTTCTTCAATCTGTACATGATATTGATAACTTCATCATTTTGAGATAAATACTTCTTTAATTCTTGTATTTGGTTGTGAAAATAATGAGATGACTTAGTTTACTTAAAAGAAAAATGTGCGAGCAGTTCTGAGGATATAAACAGCTTCTGGTATCTTGGAACTGTTAATAGATAAGGTTTAATACTATATATTCTTAATCATAGCTGCTACACAAAATAGTGCTTTTAATAACATTGGAATGTTATTTCTATATGCAAGTCAGCTGGAAGCCTCAAAGATGTGAAAGACATTAAATCAACACTGCAAGCCTAGATATCTGTTTTCACTGCAGCTCAACTCGCAGAAGAATTATTGGTAGGGTTCCTATCACATGAAGATCTTTATGACTCTTTAGAATACATTTGAGGGAATACTGAATCATAACATTGGCTTATGAATATAATGTTGATCTTATTTGGCTTTTTTACATCAGTGATTAAAACTCAATGTAAATGCTTATGTTAACGCTTAATACATTACCACTGCTCAAACAATTCACCTTTGCAAACATTTCTGGTAGCATTAATGGATCCATAAATACAATCTACTGCACACATATAAGGTAAAATAAAATGAAATTGAACTGTTAAGTGAACATTTGATTATAATCTAGAACTTGACACAAAAATAAGCTTTAATAGTTACTCAACAAATTTATAACAGAATGAAAAAAAAAATTCTTTAAGTAGTTTATGTGATAAATAAGTAACTTCAAAATTAAACTATCAACTTAATACTGATGTGACAATATTCTCTATATTTTTGAATGATTTATATTATTTTAATCCTGAATTTAAGCAGGAAGTACTCATATATTAAAAGTTTCGCGTAATATTTTTATTTAAAAAATTGCTATTATAATGCTAGAAAGTTAATAAACCAGGAATTATTAAAAAGAATTACTGGGTAAATTGGAGGTGGCTGATTTAAAGGAGGTAAAATATCATCCGAATTGAAACCTGTTCTTCGAAATGGTATGGATCCTCGTCCGCGACCACGTCCTCTTCCTCCCATCTTTGCTTATGCACTAAGAAGATTCAGATTTTATTCCTTACAATTTATTTTAAAGACAGAATTCCACCGCCACATAAAGAAGGAAGGCAGGAATGGAGGTTTGCTTTCCGGTGTATGCTCCTGAACCAGTTCTTAGCTTGTGCCGGGTAAACAAAAACAAAACACGAATAGCACAAAACATATAAAACACATTTTCTTCACGTGCATGCGGTTTGTTTTTGTTTTGTAATTTCAGTTCACTTCATGCGTTTATTGTTTTTAGAATTTAAATATCCTTTTTTTTATTTAATTTCATTACTCTACAAATATATAAAGACAAACAGAAAGGAAAAATCTAAAGGAAATAGTGTGATTGTTCTTATATTAAAAATAGAAATTATTACGTCATTAATTTTAATTTTAAAAAGTAGTCCAAATTTTACTATGGAAAACAATGTATTGACAATTGGCAACAGTGTGGTTTGACCGGCGTAAAAAGCAAATAGCAACCATTGCCTATTGTTATTAAATTATTAGCATTTTAAAAGTTTAGTAATTTTCTTAAGTGCGATTTTCATTTATAATATCAAGATGTCGTATAAAACAGGACAGAAGGTCCAAAAAGTTATGGTCCAGCCTATTGTATCCTTTTGTGCATGAATGTTACATTTTATTGTGTTAGGCTTAATTTGTTTTTAGAAATATTGTGAATTGTTTCTGTGAAAATCTTATTTCAGTATTATTTTTAATATATTTTAAATCATTAAAAATTGTCCTTATAACATTTTACATTATGGTGATAAGTTATGACCTTTTAGAATAAAATTGCCATCTGTTCCGTTTTATGTTATATCGTTTGCTAAATTTTCGATTAATAATTTAAATTTTATATCATGAATGTTAATTTTTTAATTCTTATGATACATAATTTTATTTTATTCCATATGTTCATGATTTTCTTTCCTCTATTAGAGAATTATCAATTTTATTGAACATTACTTCTCTTTATTAGCTTATCAATTGTATTGGGTCTTTTTGATCCCATCCTTTCTCTTTTGTTTAGGAATTAATAAAAGTTAACGTTTCTTTTTATACTTTTATGGGTGAGCTTGAAAACGATTAGAACAACAGGAATCAATGTAGCAGTGCATTTCATTTTTTACTTAAGAGTTGGGGTAAAATTGATTCCTTCGTATACTAACCGTTTTAGATTATTATTTTTATTTTTTTGTTATGATAGCATACGCTAATGTTCTAAAAATGAGTGTGTGAGCTGAAGGGTCATTTCATATTTCATCAATTTTTTTTTTTTTCATTATGATATTCATGCCTCCATAACTCCTTATTACCTTTTACTTTTTTTCTCTTTATGTGTAGTAATCCATCAAAGTGCGAGAACAACAGTTTCCTCAACTTTATAAAATTATTTTGTAATTAATGTTTTTAATTTTCCTAGTGTTTTTCATTTCTTGGATTAATTGGGAACAAAAGCGAAAATGGAATTGAAATTCTGACTTTTTGTTAAATTTTTGATTAAATCTAATTCTGGAAATAAAATTAAACCTACCTGTTCTTGAAAACGTAAATGCTGTTTGCCATTGGGGGGGGGGGATTTGGGTTCAGATTTAAATGTGTACTTGTTATCCATACTAGTAAATATTTGAAAGTATTTTAAACTTCAGGTTTGAATGGGAAGAACTGCCTTAGGGAAGAGAAAACAAACCAACAAAATAAAAGTTATGGGGCAAATACATTTCAAATTTGTAAAAGCATAAAATGAAAATTTTTAATACTTGTAGAACTCTTAATTTTTTTAATGTTTCTTCTTCCCTCCTCCCAACTTATAAATTGTACTGAAATATTATTTTAATTCTATATGATTAAATAAGTATTTTAAATTCAAAATAATGTTTTTATATTATATATAATTGGTTGAAATAGTAGCAGGTTATCAATTTAACTTAAAATTAATATTTTCATAATGTTTGAGCAAAGATATTTATGCAAATTAATGATAATAGAAACATCTTAAAAATCTGTTTCTTCCTTTTTAGAATTGAATTTAGTTGAGGACCTGGTTGGATGGTAGTTTGCATTTTGAAATGCTTTTAGTAGTTTTAAGGATAAGTACTAATTACTAATGTAAACTCAGAAAGGTGGAAAACAGTAATGAAATCGATTTCTGAAAGTTGAAATTAATAACAATTTCTCTAAGAATTGATTTATTCAAAAATAATTTTAAGAATAGAAAAATGCTTCAAAATGTAAACAAAAGTAATCATGCTCCCTCAGCAATAAAATTTTGAGATTGACTGCATTTAGACCTTTAAAACTATATAAAGGTCAGATTAATGTTTGAATAGCCAAACTTTCTAACCATTTGGACCATTACCCCCTCTCCGTCTTGTAATTTTTATTTATGTGTATTTTTGCATAAAAATTATATTAGCAAATTAGGTTTTGATGATTTTTACCATTTTTATCTTTCTTAAATGCATATCCTTAACTTCACATTTCAGAACCTTATTTTTAGGTTTTTACAAAATGTAAGTAGATAATTTTTTTTTGTTTTTATTTAATTATATAATATTGTGTTATTGGATGAACTTATCTTTTATAACATGAATTTTAATATAAAAAGCTTGTACTATTAAAAAAAAGTAAAATCTTTGTCAGTCTTAAAATTTTCTCGGTAAAAGTGAATTTTAGTGTGCCCCTTGCTGCTCCAACAACGCCAAGTCACCAATAAAGATGGCGGACAAAATAAACAAATACTTCGGCGGAACAGTTACCATTTTCCACCATATAATTAGGACTTTTTACTGATAAGTATTGTTTTTTTCAGACTGCCCGGTACTTTAACTTAAAAAAAAACATCCTATGACCTTGCTAGCACATTGAACATAAGGACTGTGTGATAACAGAAACAGTACATAACCAAAAGAAATGAAAGAACGGAGAAAGAAGCAATCAGAACATTCTCCATACAAAATTTCAAACAAAAATCCTTTTCCCAACTTCAACAGCTCGTAAAAAAATATATTCCACTTGTCCTCCATCCATTCTGCTGATTCAATATCAAATCATTCTCAAAACAAAATTTCGAAAACGCATCCTTTCCTAACTTCATCAACTCATAATATATAACTTTCCCTTCATCCATTCTGCAGGTTCAAAATACTGCCGACATAAATTATGAAGGGAACCAACCATTAGAACACCAAAAGAATTACGAGAACTGCGAAGAATTCTATTGTAACTGTCTTTTGAAGTGAGAATGCAGACGATTTTTTAAAGCCCATACTGACATTTAAAAACTGCAAAAGAATAAATATTTTCTGTTCGTATTCACATTAAAAAAAGGAGAAAATAACTTTTAATTTAACATTTTTTTGTTATATAGTTGTAGTTCATGTACAACTCAACCATTGTAAAAAGTAGTAAACAAAACAGCATTAGGGTTGCTAGAAGAGCTTTCCGATGGGTTGCCATATTGGCGACACTCGAGGGCACACACTATTCTTCACTTATCCATTTTCTCTAGTTGCATTAAAATGTAATAATCATTAAAATATATTGTACTAATATATATGTTTAATTTGAATAAAAAATTATTTATTCAAAGTATTAATTTTTTAATTTCATCAATGACCCAAATAATTGTTTCATTTAATTGTAAAATCCTTAAAAATTGATATGTATGTAGCTTAAAAAAGTTATGGTTAAACATTCTATTATCTTTTAGGTATTTTTTTTTCTGACGCAACTTTGATAATTAGTTTGAATAAAATATTTTTTAGAATGCATTGAAAGGGGGAGGGTTAAATTCCACTCCACTGAAGATATACAAAATATTAATTTTCCTTGGATTGCATTGGATCAAATCCACTATAACTGAATTTTAAAAATGGGAAACCTGTTTCAAAATTCATTCTCTGTCCTTTTTTTTTCTTTTTTTTTTCTTTCTATTATTTACCATAAGAGGTGCAAAACATCCCATTCTGTATACCCTCATGTTGTATTATTCAATTTAATGAACATATAATTTATAATTAGAAAATTTCTCATTATTTATGTTATGATGAGGACAAATGAATTCAAGAACCTTTTGCTTATTAAAAATATGCATACTTTCTAAAATAGATACCATAGTGATTTTATCAAGAGTGGCTTTGAAAGTTTTGTAATTCTGGATGTAATTATAGCTAACTAATTATGTATCTGTTTTCAAACATTTTTGTAAAGTGAATACATATGTAGGAATATATCTCAAAAAGACAAAGGGTGAAAAATTAGTCCCATGAAACTTTAAAAAAAATTCTGTTATAAACTGCTTAAAACATTGTGGCTCAGCTCCTGTATACGGTCTCCGCCAAATTGGCGAGAAATTTGGCGACAAACGGAAATTTCTGGTTGCCGTCATCGGCATATGTATTCTTCTTTATGGTAACCTTAAACTTTAGAACATATTCAGTATTTTTATGTGTTTTTATAAGGAGCAGCTCACATATATAGCTATTAACTTTTATAAACTATGCTTTTAAAATGAAAAAAATATCACTGTTTTCATGAGAACATATTCAGCATAAATTTAAGAAATCATTTTTAAAAATCGGAGCAAAAAATAATTTTGTCATCATCATTTAATATTAATTTTGAGCATTTCATTATACTTAAAAGCAAGTGAGCATTTCATCATGCTTCATTATACTTATAATTAAACAAATCGTTTCATTTGGATCTTTATAATAAATATTTCAATACCCCCCCCCTTCCCCATTCTGACTTACGCTCGTGTATTTTGTCAGTCCTAGGATTAAGCCTAACATGGCTTCAAAAATTAATCAATAATCACAATATTTATCTGAATTATTTAAAATAAAAAAGGGGGCAGTGCCACCCACTGACTTATAATCTAGTGCATTTTGTCAGTCTTAGAAATAAGCCTAACGTGGCTTCAAAACTTTCGGTTAAGAATCACAACATCCTAAACACACATTATTGGCGACTTCTTGGCGAAAAAAATGGCGCCACTAGGCCATATACAGGAGCTGCTCCAACATTGTTAATATTTATGCAGAAAGCCAAAAATATTGTAATCTGTGGAAATTATATTTTATGTTATCAGAGCAACTTTCACTACAGCTCAAATTTCAAACAGATGGTTTTTGGTTGTAATTTTTCACCTTTGAATTTTGTTACTATTAATTCTTCCAAGCTTCTACCATTTTCAATAAGATCCTATGCAGAATTGGATAAAGAATGTTAAAAGATGAGCCCTTTCAATAGTCTAGCCATATGCAAACCATTGAAAGAAGGTTGCTGAATGTTGCAATACAAATCTAAGAAACAAAATATTTTATGTAAATGCTCTTACCTGTAACTTTTTATAATAGGGGCAATGAAAAAAAACCCCCCGAAGAGAATCTGTTTGCATGATGCATTTGTATGCTTGTCGTGCAAAACATAAATACATTAATTAATTTCTTTCATTTAAAAATTCATTCTTGTATTGTTAGAACTGTTTGTATTAGTAATTTAAAACAGATTTAGTTTATAGTTAATAGATTTTGTTTATTTGATGAAGTAATGTTGATTTATTTTTAGTATTTCATTTCGTATTGCTGATAATAATTGAAAATGAAATTTTTACTTCATAAATTGATATTTAGATGGCAGCGTCTAATTGCTAAAAAAATTGAGTTCATATGTTTATAAACTTTTTAATTATTAAAATGATTTGTTTTTCATTGGCATGTGATTTAAGTGTTTCTACTTGAATTTTTCTTTAAAATGTAACAGTATCTGAAATTTTCAAAAATCCTTTCATAATTTTTGTCTGTAATAATCTTTTTTATAAAAACATTTTTTCAGAAATCGAAGATTCAGGTGTGGCTATATGAAAACGTCACAACTAGGATTGAAGGACATATAATTGTAAGATAATTATTTTAAAATTAACTTTTTTCACTTTGCAGTTAATTACTATATTGTTCCAATTTTTACCGTTTTTTTGTTTACTCTGTAGGGGTTTGATGAATATATGAACCTGGTCTTGGATGATGCAGAAGAAATTGTCATGAAAACTCAAGAAAGGAAGATGTTGGGCAAGTATTTTATGCAATCAATTCTTTTGAAGGAAAAAAATTAGATCCCACTTTTTCTTTTTACATAATAGCAATTGTGCCAACCAAATGTTTCTTATAACTTGATAAGTACTAAATGGGTAATAAGTTTAAGGCAGTGCTACAACTGGCTAACAACATTTTTCTAGTTTATAGACTTTTTGACACCATATTGTTAATTCCATGATATAAAATTATTTTTGTATAATTTACTACTATTGAGAAAATGATGATTGATTTTGTTCTATTGGAGAGTAGCGAATGCACAATAACTCTTCCAATAGCATCGAGAGGGACCAGTTTAAGGTCGTGATTTCTCATTTGAGGAAGCATCATGCTTGGTTGCTGTAACAACCCTTGTAACTTTCATGGAGGTTCAGTAACAGGATTCTCCTTCTTTAAGTGTGTCTTTTTTTAGAGGTGCTGCGAGTCAGCAGTTCCTTTTCATTGACGTCAGGGTGCTGTCTCATCTGACCATAGCTATTGAAAAATTGTTTTACAGAGAGGATGTTTAATGTTTGGATTGGTTGGCAAGGTCTCCAGATCTAAATCTATTCGAGCATGTGTAGTTACTTTCTAGGGAGACGCTTGGCAGCACAAATTGCCAATAACGGTTCCCGGACTCAGATTGGCATTTCAAGAAGAGTGGTCGGCTATGCCTCAACAACTCATTGATAATCTCATATTAAGCATGTGAAACCTGCATAGCAATCAGGGGATATCATCCCCTAACAATGGCTGGATGTTTATTTCTGGATACTTGTCATCTGAATGTTTCGATCTTCAACCGCATTTTGCTCCATGCTACTTTTTCAATACAGCTCCTTTTTATCCTTTCGATTTCTTTTTGTAGGTTCGGCTTACATTACTCATGTTTGTATTTCTTGAGGAACTTATGATATTATTTATTTTGGTAACTTATACAATGTTGTATTGAAAAAAATGACTCATCCTCAATTTTTTTGCACACTTTTGTAACTTGTGCAAACTGTTCAATTATAAACTATTTAAATAAAATGCTTATGTGGATGCAAAAAGTTGCAGTGCATAAATTTTATTCTTTAATGTTTTCAGTAACTATTGGCATCTTTAAAAAAAATAACTGCCGAATTTTAGTGAGGTTGAAGTGAAGTCCTGTCAAATGAATTAAAAAGTTTTTTAATCTAAAGTGTGATTATCACTTTAATTAGTAATAAGCTTAAAATTTCAAAATAAAAACAATTACAAAGACATAACACCATAAGGTGCTAATTGTTCATGGATATTATTTAAAGCCATGAGATTTACAATAATGAAGAGAAAATGGTCTAATTAGATAATTTGAGTCAGAAAAATTGAACCGAAGTCCATGTTTTTATTAACAGTACTGTCATTTTAGTATGGTATGGTATGGTATTTAAAAAAAGGAAGAGTCATTGCATATAGTAATCCATCATGATTAATAAGGGGGAATTAGTATCCGTAGAAATTCTTGATTCAAAATTTCTAATTTTTATCCTTTTCTGTTGTAGCTGTTTTGTAGCACTAGAATAAATTGGTTGTCTTACAAATAATGATCATTTTCTTTATTCAGAATTGTTTTGAAACTTTCAATACTCTTTTAATATTTGAACAACTTTAAATATGAATACGGGATATTCATTTTCACTGTGTATTATCTTTCATTTGTGAAAGGATATGCTAATAATGATGAATGTTTCTAAAAATTAAAATAATTAAAATTACAGTATAAAATTATAAATTGTGTGAAATATGTTTATAAAATTCAAAATAAATTGCAATAAAGCATTAATTGTATATAATAATCATGAATTGCTGTGTTCATTCAATTTCCTTGCATTCAATTGCTTGGCTTATTTTGAAATTGAATTTCAGAGCTGAATTTATTTTAGTCTGCTGTTTTATCTGATGAGATGAGGGATTGAACTGTTTAGAAATATCTCTATATTTTAAGACTTACACTTTGTCAAACCTTCATATCTCACTATTCTAAAAAAGCATTTAGCACTGAATTGGATTGACAAGTAGAAATGATAGCAACAGTAATTGAATTAATTTTTCATTATCATTTCATAAAGTTTAGAATTGTAAAATAATGAATGGTTCAATTTTTTTAACAATTGCCTTTGAATATATTTTTTTAATTTATTGTTTCATATAAGGTATAAAATTTTGAATCAATTTTTTAGATGGATCAATAAATGATAAGTAATAAATGATGAGTTAAATTCTTCTAAATTAAAAATATTTTTTTATAGGTCGTGTTCTACTGAAAGGCGAAAATATTACCTTGCTCATGAATACCGAGAAACCCAAGCCTTCAACATCTGGATAAATTTTTATGTTCAAAGCATTGTACATTTGATAATCATGTCCTCCTTCACTTAAATCATCATCTGGATAACTTTTGATTTGTTCATTGTTTTTTTGTCAATTGTGCATATCATTATAATTTTTCAAATAAAAATTTCATCATTAAATAAGTAACATTATTTTTGGAATTCATATTCTAAAAAATCTGAATTCCTTAAAGTTAATATTAATTTCTGATACATTTTTGCTATTTTTTAAAAGTCAGCATACCAACTCTTAAATTATGTTCCATTGTGTATTCTAACGAAAAAAATTTTCAGGATCAATGATTGAAAAAGTAAAGCCATCTTAATTTAAGCCATTTAAAATCTGTAAATCTTTTTAATTTTCCTTTTGTTATTGAAAATAGCATACATTTGAGATATTGGCCCTTTTTTAATCTGTATTATTTATTCAAAGTTTCATCAGCTTAGAAGAGAGGATTGTCTAAAATTTTCAGAGAAGTCGGTTATGTTTGGCAACCAGTTTGTTTACTCAGATTTTTTTATTTTATTTTTTTTTTTAATTTATAATAATTAGTATAGAATATATTTCTAAAAGAATTTCATGTTATTTGATATGATTGAAAAACGTAAATTCATTTGAATTTTTTAGCTAATTAGCTAAAAAATACATTTTTTGCAAAGTAAACATCCTACTCTGCAGTTACTGATTGGCAAAGACACATGGTTGAATATTTTGATGGGTGATTTTGAATTCTGTCGAAACATTATAGTGTATCAAAGTCTTAAGATAATAAGACCATTTTTGTAGGATAAATGATTTGAAAGATTTGACCTTCAATTTCCTTTGGAAAGTAATAATAATTGTCTGTGTCTAGTAGTTAAATTTATTTTTGCTCTCAATCAAACTTTTGAAGTCTGCCTCTTGATTTCTTTTATATCTTCTATTATCTTGACTGAATAGATTTTTTAAATTTGATTAACTCATTCCAAAACATTTGTACTAATTTTTGAAGCATTGAATTTAATGCAGCCGTAAAAACGTTCAGTGAAGCAGTTTGATAGTTTGTTTATATCTGACTTGACATTCAATAATAAGTAATAAAAGTGATTTCTGTGCCTTGCTCACTAGTGCTCTCATTCTCTCTATATATAATATGTAATAATATTATAAAATATAATTTAAACTTCATTAATTTCCTTAATCTAACTCATATTAACTTAATTCTAAAATGTTCTCATATTTCCTAATCCAATTCCGCCTTTTATGTATTTATTTTTTAATTCTGCAAGAGTTCTGTAAAAATGCTTAGATCATCTATTCTCAAGCTCCGAGTGAAAGGATAAAAAATCTCATTCTAAGCAAATTCTTCTAAAAGATAAATCGATTTTCGCTTACCTAAATCGAGGCATGGAAAGAAATCCCTGTCAGAAACTTATACTACATAATCATCAAGAAAAATATTTCTCTTGTGAAAGGACTTCAATCTGTCCTCGTTTCTTGTACATACATTATGCCTCCTGGAATAGAATAAAGCGAAGTTACAAAAGTCTATTCTTTCTTTGGCCATCAAACAGCTTTAAAAATATGTGTTTCTGTTATATAACTGCTGCTGAACAAGCAATTGAAATATGTAAGAATTTGGTGTTATACCTTAAGAAGGGTAAGTATCTGTATCCAAAATCTAAGTAGTAAATTTATTATAAAATGTAACCAAGACCGCACTAGTCAAATTAGGTTGTGCTTATCATTGACCAAAACTTTTTTTATATTCTGCTAGACACTGTATACTTTTAGCACATGTAGCTTGCAACTTGAATTGTTAATCTGTTAGGGATACAAGTGAATGGGTTGTCACTTCTTGGTGTTTAGGGTGGTGATTGAGCATATAGATTCCGGCGCTGGGAATTTTCAGAGCGGATGACACCGTTGGGTCTGAATTTCGCTTTCTATCACATGGGCTTTCCAGAAACATCTTTTCGGTGGGCATCAAGACATTAAATTTGTCATCAACCTTCATTGCACTGATTCCTTTTTATTGTTATTAAACTTGTGTCAAAAAAAAATGACACGTTTAACACTGTCTCTTCATTTCTCATACAGATAGTTATTGCAGCAACTGTTGAAAAGTCTTGTATTCGAAAAATGCGTTTTGTCGACGTTTCTGAAGTTCTACAATATGTCAATGAACGCTTATTCGAAAAGGTTCCTCACGTTTACGAAGATTTCGTAGGCTGCGGGAGAATGAAGCTTGTCGCGACAGTTGTAAGAACTAGAAAAAGTGTTGGTATGGTTTTAGGATGTACTTAAAGACTAAAAACTTCTTGCTTTTAAACGAGTTAAAGGCTTTGCTCGTCGCCATAGCCATAGGGAGTCTTGGAAGTTTGTTTCTTTTATTACTTCCAGTAAGATTTTGTGGAAGAAAGTGAGGCCACTAATAGAATATATCGAGAACCGTACTTTCCTGCATTAAAAGTAGGAAACAAGACGCATTCTGCTCCGTAAGACATCTAATATTCCCGACCAAGTTTCCATAATTGATTCTTAATCCTGATTTTCTGGCGGATCGTTTTAATCGACAAAGAACCTTTCCATACAACTGAGAATTCATGATGTTTGAATTGGAAAAGGTTTAATATCTCAATCGCATGATACTAGGCCCGGGTCAGATGGAATCACATTACATGCTTCATCATTTGAATAACATTTGCCTTTCCAATTCGTTAATATAATTTAACAGAATCTGGATTGAGCAGAAGTATCCTTCACAATGACACGAACCTATTGCAATTCCCATCCTGTTGAGACTATCTGAATTTCATTTATGATGTGAGGCATTGAATTTTTGGAACCAATTCGAAAATTAAATTGACAAAAATTCCTCTCTCTGATGTTGAAAAACTTTCTTATTTATTTAGTTGTCTTCGTGGTGATGCACTTGCTTGCATTAAAGGTTTTGCGATAACAGGAAATAACTATAAGTCAGCACTTAAGTTAATTCAAGATACATTTGGCCAGCGAGATATGTTAATTAATGCCCATATATCTAAACTGTTAAATATGACACCTTTAAAAATTTCTTCTAATTTACAGGAATTAAGAAATCTTTATTTTAAATGTCAAACTGAAATTCGTTCTCTTGAAAGCTTAGGTGTGAAATCGGAAACATATAGCATAATGCTTTGTTCAATTATTTTGAAACTCTTTCCCAGTGATCTTATTTTAGAATTTAGTAAACAGCAAATTTCTATTACTAATCATGATCCGGATGAATTAATGAGTTTTTTGCATAACGCTATCATCGCTAGAGAGAGAGCCATTCATATGCAACAATGCACTGTTTACCTCCCATCGCATCGTCAGGCGTCAGATTCCCAGCCCAAACAAATTTCTTGTAAACATTACGGAGGCACTTCGAATCGGTATGAATTTCCGCGAATGAATTCATGACTAATGCTGCTTCAAGCGGCTGTATATTTTGCCATCAAAATCATTTGAGTCATTTATGTGAGAACTTGAAAGCGCAAAATAAGAGAGAAAAATTGCTACGCGAAAGATGCCTGTTATGTTGTAATGAAAATTGTTTTGTTATAAACTGCAATGGCGCCGTCTGTTTTTTTTTTTTTTGTAATGGTAAACATGCCCGCGCAGTATGTTATAAATTAGAAAACTATTAAGAGGCAAAAGGGTGAGGGCGAGCCAATGAAGAGAAAAATTTGAATGAGGTTGTATCTACTTCTTCGAATCACATGGCGAATAATAAAGGAGGAATTTTGTTGCAATGCGTAAAGGTAGAAATTACTAGTTCTAAATCTTCGGACTTTATATTTGCTTTGTTTGATAATGGTTCTGAACGCACTTTTATAAAAAAAATCTGTTTCTGAAAGGTTTGGATTAAGGGTTATTGGATTTGAAAAATTGAAAATTTACAGTTTTGGGGCGAAAAATCCTAAATTGCAGGTGTGTCGTAAAGTTGAGGTAAGGTTACGGAATATTTTTGTAGGCAATGGAGATTGATGAAATTTCGAGAGCTCCAATTCATGTTCCTGATCAAAGGATCTGTGCTGAGATGAAGGCTAGAAGACTTAAGTTGACGTTTAATTGTAATGAGTTGTCTAACGATTGTCGGATCTCATTGTTAGTAGGATCAGATGATTACTGGGATTTGACTAACAGATTTCAACGGTTCAATTCATCATTGGTTGCTCTGGAAACTGTTTTTGGATGGTCCCTTCAAGGCAGATGTGAAGGTGTAAGTGAGTCCGCATCAGTTAATTTCGTTTTTAGTGAAAATGATACTATCTCTTCGAAGCTTACACGCTTTTGGGAATTAGAGGTGACGAAATAGATACTTTAGGTGTGAATGATCAAGGCATTTTGAGGGAATTCAATGATTCGATTCAGTTTGTTGAAAATAGATATTGTGTTAAGTTGCCGTGGATAGAAGGGATGCAAGAAAAGTTAGGGAACAATAAGGAGGTGGCATTAAAACGCTTTAATACTTTAGTCAAGAGATTCATCTTTATATAGAGTATTTGGAAGTTCTAGACGGTTATTTGAAAGAAGGAATAGTGGAATTGTCAGATGATTTAATAGATGAATCAACGTTTTATTTGCCCCACCATACTGTCATTCGCGAAGATAAAACAAGCAGTCGCCTTAAAATTGTGTTTGATAGTACAGCTCATGCTGAAGGAGAATACTGACTTAATGACTGCCTTCACACTGGAGTAAACCTGTACCCTAACTTGTTCGAACTTTTGGTGCAATTTAGAAAAAATGCTGTAGCATATATAGAGGACGTTAAACAGGCATACTTATAAATTTTGATAGACCCAGAGGATCGACGATTTACTAAATTTTCCTGGATTAAAGACCTCAATTCAGACAAGTTTTGCGTACTAAACTTTACCAGAGTGCTATTTGGACTCAAACCGTCCTTACTTGCTCGCAGCAACTCTTAAGCATTATTTTGAAAAGTATCAGCACTTGTTCCCAGAAACTTGTGAAGTGTTGAAAAATTCTTTCTGGGTCGATGACCTTGTTGGTGGAGTTGACGACCTAGAAACGGCTCTCAAAATCAGCACCGAAAGTGTAGAAGTCATGAAAAGGGCTGGAATGGTGCTAAGAAAATGGTAAACGAATTCGGGACCACTTCGTGAAAGGTACAGACACAAAGGGTAACATCAGTGGATGTGATGTTCCATGTAAAGTTCTGGGACCCAGACAAAGATGTAATTTTTTTTTTTTTTTTTGACGTTAGCAAATAGAAAGACATTGCTGCCAAAGGTGGTAGTACTAAGATATTTGTTCTCCACGTACTGAGTAGCATCTTCGGTCTCATAGGATTTTTGGGACCTTTCATCATGAAACTGAAGATTCTTATCCAAGAATTGTGGGCTGCAAAATTTGATTGGAATAGTGAACTTCCACCTTTGCTGGACTACAAGTGGCAGTTGTGGTGCGGTGAAATCGAACATTTGAACGAGATATTCATTCCTATACATTATCTTTCAGGGTTAAATTCATGTGATTTTATTTCATTTGATATTCATTCTTTTTCAGATGCTTCCATGAATTCCTACGGTTGCGTGGTATATTTGCGAGAATCACTCGGGAAAACAGAGTAATTAACTAGCTTCATTTGTTCCAAGGGTAGAGTTGCCCATATTAAGTCTATCACGTTGCCATGTTTAGAATTGTTAGAATGTTTATTGTCTGTTAGCTTAGCTAAACAAGTAAGCAAATGTTTAAAATTTGAAACTTCTCATCACTATTGGTCAGATTCAACCATATGTTTGTTTTGGATAAACGGTGAGGCCAATAACTAGAAAACTTTTGTTAAAAATAGAGTCAATGAAATTCAAACTTTAACTGAAAAAGCACAATGGTCTCATTGCCCTGGAAAAAAAAACCCTGCAGACATCCTTTCCAGGGGTATTTCTGCTTCGAACTTAGCCCCAAATTCTTTGTAGTGGCATGGACTACCTTGGCTAAGTCAATCTAGTGAGTTTTGGCCTAGTAAGGTTGAAAATGAAAAACTCATTGGAGATTGGGAAATAAGAAATGAAGTTGAAATAATTTCTCAATGTAAATGTGCTGTGCATGATTCTGAATTTGTTTTAGATTTAAATAAATACAGTGACTTAAAGTGTTAAAAATTACAGTTTTGGTTAAAAGATTCGTTAACAAACTCAAAAAGTTATCAGTAGAATTGGGATCTTACACTGCAAAAGAGCTCGCAATAGCTGAACTGGATTGGATCAAATATGAGTAAAATCTTGTCTACTGTTCCGAATTGGAATGCATTAGAAATGGTAAGCAGATATCTAAAAAATCGTCTCATTATTATTGCCCCATATTTAGATAAAAACGATGTTTTACGGGTAAGGGGAAGATTAGAAGAGAGTGAATTGTCTGACAATGAGATTCATCCAATTCTTTTACCCAAACAGTCAATTTACTGAATTACTAATTTCTGGAGAACATAAGAAAGTTTGCCATGGTGGGGTATCGGCTACCCTCGCTAAAATTCGTAGTGCATTTTGGATCCTGAGAGGTAGACAAATTGTGGAAAAGTTTTTGAAAACTTGTCTCATTTGAAAAAGATACTCATTGAAACCTGCTGAACAAATTAATGCACAACTGCCACAATCTAGAGTTCTTGAGAAACCTCCTTTTACTGTGACTGGAATTGATTTTACTGGTCCAGTCAGTATTCGTTCGGGGAGAGATGCCAATCAAAAATCCTATATAACTTTGTTTACATGTGCTGTTACAAGAGCTCTTCATATTGAATTGGTTACTGATATGACTACAAAAAACTTCATTTTGTCTTTAAGACGATTTTTAGTAAGAAGGCGAAATTGTAAGGTCATCATTTCAGATAACGCTAAGAGTTCAAATTCTGGTTGATTCAGAATTAAAAAATTTTGTTCCTTTGCATGATATAACATGGCAGTTTATCCGCCCTCATGCTCCTTGGTGGGGCGGATTTTATGAAAGACTCATGAAAAGTATTAAAGAACCTTTAAGAAAAATTCTCGGCAAGTCCTTTCTTAGATTTGAAGAAATGACGACCATTCTTGCAGAAATTGAATTTGTATTGAACCATAGACCCCTTACATATACTAGCAATGAATTAAACGAACCACTACCTCTTATACCTGGCCATTTTTTATTTCCTGGATAGGAAAATCATAGTTATCCTGTGCATTTTGCAGAAATTTTCAGTAATGAACCTTCTACTAAAGAAAGTTTAACTCGACGCAAACTTTATCAAACTAGACTCTTGCATCGAATTTGGACGAAATGGAAAGATAATTATTTGATGCAGTTGCAAAATGCACATAAATTTGTTAATTCTTTGTCAGAAAGAGATCTGAAATTGGGAGACGTAGTTTTGTTTGAAGGAACCCCTAAATCTAAATTTTTATGGCCTCTTGGTATTGTTGAAGAAGTAATTATTGGTCGAGATGGTCATGTATTGTCAAAACATCTAAGGGTCAGTACAGACGACCAATTCAGTTAATTTACCCACTTGAAATAATTTAATGTCTTGTGATGTCCTGTAGTGTGCGTGAAAAATAAATGTATGTAAATGTGTAAAATTCGTATCGTCTTTTATTTGAAACATGAACATTCGTAGGAACACTACCTTTTCATTCCAATGTATCTGTGAATGCCCTGGAAACCACTTGGAATTATTTCATTTTCTCCGTGTTTGAATATTTCCATCCTAAAGATTAATATTTACAGTTCTATTTACACAAATGTTGCCATTCTGAAAAGGAAAATTTCATTTCGCGTTTAAAACAGAATTTAATTTAGACTCGGTGCCAGCGGCGTTCGTGACAAATTCTAAAACCTGGCAAAGATTTTGCAAACCCCTTGCACTAAAGACCAATTGCTTTGACGAGTCACTTATTCAAAACTAGAATGCATGATCAATGCCCGTCTCATCTATGAATTAGTGAAACAGGGATGTATCTCCCCCGTTTCAAAGTGGTTTCCGTTGAGGTCGTTCTATTTTTGATAACTTTATTTTATTGGAAACCTCACTCCTTATAATTGTATTGTCATTTTTTTCCTTTGATATCGTAAAGTTACACTGCAGTACATGGCATACTTTCTACATATTTTAATTTGGTTTCAGAGGACATTTACCCATATTTTTGAATAACTTTTTGTTCTATAGAACATTTACAGTTTGTGATTTTTACTGAAATCATTTTATACAAACTGAGGGTGTTCCTCACGGAAGCGTCCTGGTGTCACACTCTTTATCGTTAATCTCAGTCAAATTTTGAATAATTTTCCATCATTTGTTCATGAAAGCTTTTATGTCTATGATCTGCAGATCTCATGCTGTTAAAGATTTGTGTTCTTCCAGGTGGCACTGTTGAGCGTCGTCTGGATGTAAGCCTATACTCTGTTTCACCCTAACTTGGCAGTAGTGTATATTCTAGGCATGCCGAATCCCAGTCATTGTCAGGGGAACTGGGTTACTTTAAAGTACAAAGTTACTAGAAATGCAGATCGCTGCCGAAACTTTATCTCGCAAATTTTTAGCCAAATAGTAAATATTTATTTACTTTATTATATTATCACTTTATTGGAGAATTAATTGTTTCCTTATTTTCATTATTTTTTCAATATTATTGATACATTATTTTAATAAATCATTAATGTTATTTCATTTCGTTCATCGTTTCTCAAAAGAAAACCCTAAATCTTTCAATATTTGGTAAAGCGTAGTTCGGTTAATGTTTTTCGAAAGATATCTGTATAATCGTTCACATCTTTTAAAACTTTATCTAATGTTGAGATCTCATTTCTACGAAAATATGCATGGATTTTTCGTCAAATACAGGACAATGTAAAATCATCATATTTTACAAGACCTGAATGTTTACCTACTGATCCTGGCCATTTCTTTCCGGGGGTACTTAAAGGACTGGGTGCCTTTATTTCTTTTTTCGAAAGGAAAACTGCTCATTGCGAAACACCTGTAAGGTGCGAAACTTTATCGACGATTTGATTGACTTGAGGGTTTTCTCGGAGTCGAGAATAAACTTTTAATATGTTTCTGCATGCTGCACTTTTTGTTGGTTTCACTCGTCTTGAAGGTGTGCACAGCGTAGTCGGTGATAACACTTTCTCTTTTTCAGACATTTTAGAAGTGAATAAAAATAACGAATCGAATAAATATTCAACAATCAAAACTAATAACTACTAATGTGATTAATAGTATAAAAAATATCAGCTGGTAAGAAAGCGAGAATAAAAAAGTACGAAAGATTATAACTTGCGAACTAAATGAAGCTGAGTTGGCGGAGACGTAAAAGAAAAGCGCGCCAAATATTTGACCTTGAAGACCGGTTCTAACCAAAGTGGAATTCATTATGTCAATCTTTTTGTTTTATTCGTTCGCTTTATTTACAAAATACTTAACAGATAAGGACTTCTAACTTGAGAATGATTTTAAATACATACTGATAAAAAAAAAAGGATTTCTGTAATTTATATTATTTGATAAATTTCTGCGCATTTTATCTATTTTGAAGTCGGAATTGATGGGGTACTCTTTCCCAACGCGGAGCGTCACATTTTTTATTTTTTAGAATACTGCCAAGTTAGGGTGAAACAAAGTATAGCTTGACGTGTGCCAAGTTATGGAAGGCAGCGGAATAGCCTAATAATTTACACACAAAGCAAATTTACAATACATAATGTATATAATTTCAAGTAACTTTTAAGAATAAATAATTAAAAAGACAATTTTAAATCCATGAGCCATTGGACTCCATATACAGCATTTGGTGCATCGCCCGAGAAAGGCTCTATATTGGATTAATTATTTTGCAGGGTAAGGTTCTGATATTTTTTTTATACAGAAAAAAGGAATAGTATTCGAGGAAGTATCGCGGAGTTAGTTAACGAAGTTCAAACTTTAGATAAAGAAACGGAAGATTTAAACTCTCTTTCTAAGTTGCTTTAACTTACCGAAACGAAAGAAGAAATTTTGAAAAAATGTGATTTTGAGATCGAAGATCTCATCACTGATACAGATAAGTTTAAAAGGGAATTAAAAGGTTCAGAAGAATATGATAAAATTTTAATTGCTAAAATAAAATTAAAAAATAGACTCAAGTAGTTTCCAGGAAAAAAAAACTGTTCAAGGGTCCCATTTCAACCGTAACAAATCTAATGTATCTGAAAATTCTGTTTCTGTTTTAAAATCTCCAAAATTTTAAATTCAGTATTTTTCTAGCAATTTCAATTTTATAGAATTCCGTAACTGTTTTAATAGTGCAATAGGGTCAAGCAATTATCTTCCTAAAATAGAGAAATTTCAATATTTAAAATCACTACTTTCGCCACCTGCTTATAATGTTGCTATCGCTGTCTTCATAAAAGCGGGCTTGTCCATGGCAAGTGCCATAAGAAAAACAAACAACATGTTGTTGCTGGGTTTGAGTTAAATGAAAAAAATTAAGATTCCTGTTTTGAATTTTTTAAATAACATTACAGACGAACAGATTTTATTATCAAATTTTAATGTCTAAATTACTAAATCTGAAATCCATAAAAAAATTCTTTTAATTTCAGAGGTTTGCGAATATTGTATGATAAAATTGAAGTAAATATAAGAAATTTAAAATTTTTAAGTATTACTGAGGAATTATATCGTCATTTATAGAACCCTATATTATTGAAATTTTTACTCCAAGATTTGGTTCTGAACTTTCACCGAAAATGAAATAAGGACGCAAATTGGGAGGTTTCGGAAATAGTGTTGTTTTTGAAAAATGAGGTTGAATCGAGGGAAATTTGCG
This sequence comes from Argiope aurantia, assembly GCA_026543865.1. NCBI lineage: Eukaryota > Metazoa > Arthropoda > Arachnida > Araneae > Araneidae > Argiope > Argiope aurantia. Next base: position 910,342 of record JAPMOR010062530.1, on the reverse strand, counting down.
AATATGTTAAGAGACTCATCCCAAAGTTTGTGAGTCAAATTCGCGTCTTTTCTTATAATTATCAAAGCAGTCGAACCTATCAAAAAATTATTCAAGGCCTAAAAATGTACCAACTGCCGCAGCATTACATAGCAGTTAAAGGGTAGCTGTGTATTTTGCGATTCCGTAAATAATCACAATTTCGTTAATTCCAACGTTTTGGATACTGAACAGAAAATCAATAAACTTAAAATAGAAGGGAGATGTTGGAATTGTTTTTAGAAAAATCACGTGAGTGCATTCAATAAATCAGGTATTGTTTGTGAATGATGCTCTTCAAAATTTCATCATGAATCAGTCTGTTGAAAAAATAATAAACCTATAAATGCTTCTGACAAACGCACCGAAAGCGGATATTATTCAAAAAATTCTAACTTAATATCAAACAAAAATGGGGAACTATTTAGGAATAAAGAAAAATAAAACCTTTTTACAAAAGTGTCCTGTTTATATGTGTCGAAATAAAGAAATTTGTTTTGACAAATGCCATTTTGGATAATGTTTCTCATAGAAGTTTAGTATCAGCACTATCAGCCGATTAGCTAAATGTTAAATCTGAAAGCAATGGGATTCGAAGAACTCGCAATATATTCTTTCGGTTCTCGCAATATATTCTACAGCGGATAAAAATGCTATCCAATTGTATGTTTGAAGCTGCAAAGTAAGTATTATAGTTCTAAGTGCTATACGTTCAAAGCGCTCGCCAATCCAATTTGTCCTTGAATATTCTAGATGGTTCTATCTTTAATGCCGCGAATATGCATATTCTTTCGAATATATATATTCGCGAATTATTTATAACGAATATATTTACTCGAACACACACACACATACACACACAACTTGCTGACGCATACAAAAGAAATTCCTGATTGATATATTAGTAGGAAATGACACATGTTCGGACGTGTTTACGATGAAAAAATAAAAAGGATTGTAAATATCTGGCTGATTAAATATTGTTTTGGATTGTTATTGAAAGGGGGGATGGAATGCGATATTGTTCAGATGAAAGTTGTGAGAATGTATGTTTGATATTAGATTCGTCATCTATTTTATTTTATTTGATAAAATTTTAGAAACTAGAAGAATTCCCCAATGAAATACAAGATCTTTCTGAAAAAGACAATCAATTAATTAGGAACTTCGGAAATAATTAAAAATATAACGGAGAATGATATGTTTGTAAGTTAATGTAGAAGGAAAACATGGGAACTCCTGTTGAAATGGATTCTAATTCGAGGTAGAGAAAAAGCGTTTTGGTTCATTAAGCAATAAATTAAACTCCTGACCAATATAAAGAAATCATTGCAGATCAATTAAATGCAATATTTTGGGGGTAATTGTTAATGAGGATACAAATTCGGGATATTATATGCCTCACAGAGCGGTAATTCGCCATTATATTGTTACTTTTTATGTTGAATGTAATGTTTTATGTGATTGTAACAGGCAAATGAAGATTAAAAAATATTTAAATGCTTTCCTTGAAATGAAAATTAATCTAAATGTAAATTTATTGGATGTGATTCTTAAATTCCAGGAGAATCAAGTTGCTTTTTTTCAGAAATTTAGGAAAACATTTCTTATGATAGAAATTGCAGAGAAAGATAGAAAATATCTCGAATTTTTGTGGTTTCCAGATAATACAGGTAACGCTATGCAAACATTGCGTCTTAATCGCCTTCCCTTTGTGTTGACCACCTTTCTCTTTGCTTTGAGATTCCATATAAAAAATATCCACAATGTTATGATATATTAAATTCTCTATACGTCGATGATTTGTATTGTAGGGTTAAAACTGCTCGCTCAGGATGCTTATCATTTAACTTTTGTGTCTATATAAATGCTTCGCTCCGCCGGATTTAATTTAAGGAAATTAAGAACTAATTCTCTCGAACTGAATAAGCTTTGATGTGAGAATGAATAAGAAGAAAATATCGATCATAGACAAGGATTAGTTTTCTACTTTAGTTTGAGATTGAATTGGGTGTTGAGATTTGCAGAAACAAACTGTTTCCCTTTCTCCTAATAAAGCTTTTAAAAGTAAAAATGATCAGGCATCTAAATCGAGAGCAACTTCGTTTTATCCTTTTATTTTGACTCTGATTTTTACATGTTGCCACTTTCAAAAAGTGGAAGTACTACAAGAAAGTAAGATAATGTTTCAGGTCTGCTTCTACCAGTTCAGTCTCTTTTAACAATCCTCCCACCTTTTGATTAAGGACACATAAATTAATCAAAACACTAATGAAACAATTATGAAGCTAAATAAAGTTAAATAGATACAAATTCAATTCTTAGTATTTAAACTTTAAAGTTATTTAATTAGAGTTCAAATAATAAATCTGGATGGGAGTTTAATTTGTCTTCCGGATCTAGTCACGATAGTTCTGAATTTCTGGAACAACTCTGGAACAGAATTGTTCATCGGTGATTCAGAAACTATATTTTCCTTTTCAAGTGTTTCAGTTTCATTTTTCTCATCTGACTCCATAGATGAAGGTATTTAGAGGAATATTTTCTTTATTGCTCGAACTAATTCTCCGGAAGCGGTTTTGACACGAACAACACGAATATTGCCGTCTTTTCCTGGATATATCTCAGTCACTTTGGCTAGAGGCCATAGCACTTTGCGCTTGTTGTCACATTCGACGAGAACTATATCCCCAATTTTAATCTGTCTAGAAACTCTGGAATTTCACCTAAAAACAAGGACGGTGTCAAAGGAATGACATCGTCAGAGTCCTCTGTCACATATGTAAGGGGTCCGGAATTCACAGTTGATTCGCAGTCGCACAATACACTCATTAACTCTTCGTAGTTTAAAGACGCCTGGCCCAAGATACGACGTAAAAGTTTCTTAATCATTTGTACAAGTCGTTCCCAAAAACCGCCCCACCATGATGTTGCTGGTGGACTAAACTTCCAGTCTGTCTTGAGTATGGCAGCTTCCCTTCCAACAATATTCCAATCAATTGACTCAAAGAGATTGTTGGATTCGACAAAATTACTATCATTGTCGCTGTAAATTATCGATGGCCGCCCTCTACGTGCAATAAATCTTCTAAATCCAAGTAAAAATCCCCGAGTAGAGAGGGTCAAAATCAGTTCCAAATGAACCGCTCTGAAAACAGCACAGGTGAAAAGTATGATCCAGGCTTTACTCTTGTTCTTCAAAACTAGTGGGCCGGCTAAATCTACTCCCACAATTTCGAAAATCTTATCATCTCTAACTCTATTTTCGGGTAGAGTAGCTGGCACTGTCTGAAGTCCTTTAGCTTCATGCCTTCTGCATCTAACACATCGAGATAAAACTCCTCGGATAGTTGATCTGCTTTTGATAATCCAAAAGGTTTCTCGAAGTTTGGAGATTAATATATGTATCCCGGCATGAGACAAAAATAGATGTTTATGTAGTATCAACTTCTCCACAACTGTATGCTTCTTCGGAAGCAACATGGGGAAAATAAAATTTTGATGGTCCTTTAAACCCTGAAGTTAATCTGGTCTTAACACGTAAAATGTCTTCCTCATCTTTGAACACACTAAGTGACTTTAGCTTCTTTATATCTTCTGAAGAAAATGAATCATGTTGAATAATCTTTACGATAGATTTCTCTGCCATTTTTAGCTCATTGACCTTTAACTCACCGTCTTCTCTTTCTACTTTTGTCTTCTAGCAATTTCCTATAAATCTGTGTATCCAACCCATCATTCTTAGTATTTTGTGTATTTTGAAAAGTAGTTGAAGACTCGTGAAGAAAAATCATCAACATGGTTTAATGACGTCATTATTTCTCTACATTTTTCTTTGTTAGCCTCCACTTTGTCATCGATTGGCGCAGAATGAGACCATTCTTCTTTCGACATTGTCAGCCAATGAGGCCCCTCCCACCATCTGGATTCAATAAGTTTCTTCATTGAGCATCCTTTTGATGGCACGTCGGCTGGATTTTCTGTACCAGGTATATAGTGCCAGTTTCTAAAGTATGTCAGGTTCTTAATTTCTGAAACTCTGTTATTCACAAACGTTCCCCAAGCTTCTACATTCTTTATCCAGAAGAGTGCTGTCGAAGAGTCGGTCAAGTAATACTCTTTTGAAATTACGCTCTTGAGGTTCTTCTTAATGAATGAAACCAATCTTGATCCAACAAGATAAGCAAGCAATTCAAGTCTTGGTATAGTTATTTGTTTCAACGGAGCTACTCTGACTTTAGCTTGCAATAATGTCACTTTGACTTCATCTGATTTTTGGCTTCTTAAAAGTACTACACTCGCATAAGATCCCTGTGAAGCATCGGAAAATGTATGGAGGCTAAAAGACTGCTCACCGGTCTGAGTAACTCGCCTAGGAATCTTTACTGATGTTAACAAGGGCAATTCCTTAATCCATTTCAAGAATTTTCTTTTGATTTCCTCAGGCAGCTCTGCATCCCAGCTTAATTTAGTTTCCCAACTATTTTGAAGTATATCTTTGGTGGAAGCGTGAAAGGGCAGCTAAAACCGATTGGGTCGAAGATTCTCTGTGCAATTGATAACATGTTTCGTCTTGTCACTATGATGTCATATAAGTCGACATTAGGTATGTTACAAAACAGTGAATCTGCAAATTTATCCCACATAAGACCAAGAACCTTTAGTTGTCCACTTATTGTCGATTTCGCATTGCTCTTCTCTGTCTGCTCCCACCCTCTCAAGTCGAAGTTACCACTTGCCATCAATCGAGTTGACTTTGTAATAAAATCTTCTGCTTCTTAATTTGAATTGTCTGAGGTGACACAGTTATCAACGTAAAATAAAGATTTCAATTTTGAAGCTGTTTCTTTTAGAGAAATATCACACTGATCCAAATGCGAATTAATCACTGCACCTAATAAAAATGGACTGCATTTTAATTCAAAAACTACTCTGCAGTGTCGAAATTCTCTTATTTCCTTTTGTTCAAAGTCTTCCAAAACACAAATCTCAGAAAATCACGATAATTTTTTTTTGAATAGATATCTGAAGAAAAGCTTTTTTGATATCTGAAATAATTCCTATTTTTCCTCTTCTGAAATCAAGAAGCATGCTTGGTATTAATTCAATTTTCACCTTTTGCTAGACATTCGTTAAGGGAAAGAAACTTCTGCTTACACGAAGCGTCTAAAACTGGTCTTATGGATGTTGTAGAGTTCGCTTTGAATATCGGCCTGTGTGGAATGTAATGGCTGTGCACGCTTTTCTCCTCTTCTGGCACTTCTTCGATTATTTCGGATTCAACCCATTCTTCAAACACTGCATTGTAAGCTTCTGTTTTATCTTTCAACATGAGTTTCTTAGGGATACCTTTTTGTTTCATTTATTCTACCCGTGGTCCAAGCTGCAAACTGGTCACTGGTCCACAAATCTTTAATTGTTCCAAAAGGTTTAATCTTCTAGAATAATTGTCATATAGGCTATTAAGAAACACTTCATAACGTTTGTGAGTTTCTCTCTTTGTTGTGGCTCCTCAAAAAAGAGCATGAATCAAAGTTTCTGTTCCATTTGAATGGCACCCAATTTCTTCAGCCGTTCCTTTTAATATATATGAACGCTGTGATCCAGTGTCAATGAGTGCCCTTACCGTTTTCTGCCTTTTATTAGATTCGATATTCACTAATAATGATTGAAGATACACTTCACCTGGATAACTAAAACTAGTACTTGTTAAAGATACCATTTGTGCATTCTCCTCCTTAATTTTATCATCATCTTTCTTTTTACATGTTTCTAAGTCTGGAAACATTACAGCCCAATGTCTTTTTAAGCATATCAAGCTTCGAATAGTTGAGCTACATTGTTTGGCCCTATGTCCAACTTTTAGGCAGATGAAACATCCATTCCTCTTCTTAATTTCATCATTCCTTTGAGTTAAAGTCATTTTTTGAGCCACAAAACAATTTTAGCTTTCATGTTGTTTCTCACAAAAAATGCAAGAGTTCCTTTCCCCAAGGTTAAATGTTTTCGTATGGCCTGAGAATAATTCATTCGTAGTAGGCACAGAATCTTCATTTTGGAACCTTTTATCCCTTCTAACTTCGTTTCGTGCACCAAAATCAAATTTAAACCCAGCTTTTGCCAGAGAAATTCTCTGCTCTCCCTCAACTTCATTTCTTAAAAATAACAATAATTGTTTTAATTTTTCGGAATAATTATATTTTTCTGTAATTATTGATGCATGATTTCTCAGCCAAACTCTTAATAACTCCTCAGGAATACACGATTCAACGAGTGGAAATAACATGGCAGAGTATTTGTCGCTTGTCATTCCAATTGATTCCAACGAACGCAAATAGGATTCTAATTTGTCGTACAGCTCGGACACACTGCACCTTTTTCTTTGCTCAGTTACATTTTTAATAATTAGACTTAACAATTCTCGGATATAAAATTCCACTAAAAGTTCTTCCCGTCCGAATCTATTTTTCAAGCTTTCTATGACTTTTTGATAATTTTCCGCGGTTGCCGGGAAGCTATTTACAATGTCACGTGGTCTAGTACCAGGTATAGTAGTTTGGATCAAGTAGTAAAATTTGTCTTCATTTTGAATTTCTTTATCATCATGAATTCGTTGGAATTGCCCCCAAAAGGGCAACCAAACTTTAATGTCCCCACGGAATTGTTTTAATACTCTTTTAGACAGCTTGAGTTTTCGTTTGTTTAAGTTTGGAGACACACTGGCGATGGATAGCGTAATTTGGTGGGAAAAGAAGATTTCAACTTTAACTTTAATCAAATCTAATTTTTCTTTGTATTCTTCGACGCTTTCCCATTCACTGTCAAACTGCTCTCCAGAAGAATATTCTGAATCTAAAATTTGAATATCATAAGAGCGAAGTTCGTCCAATAAACGTTCTAAAGTTGCCAATTTTGATCTTATAAATTCTTCGTCCGGGTTTTCTTTATCTATTTCAGGTTTAATTCCATTACATATTCTCGTAAAAGACGCTGTAATTGGTTTTCGTCTCTGAATTAGTGCTCCCATTTCCATAAACATAAGACAAAACACGAAAGCAAAAGTCTTTACCCTCAACAAATTTGTATAGTATTCCATTTCTATCACAGTAATCTTCATAGTTAGCGACTCTCAGTAATTCTTTAATTGCTTTGATTGCATCGTCATTGTCTTGCGCAGTCTTCAACCTTGGTGAGATGTTATCAAATGAGATACAACATACGTTTATGGGAGATCTACTTAAAGCATCAACGTGAGCCATACGGGTACCTGAACGTTGTTCAATAGTGTAATCAAATTCCTGTAGGAGCAAGGCCCAACGAGCTACGCGAGTTGACAAATCTTTCTTCTGCATTGTTTTCTCTAACGCGGAACAGTCAGTAATGATTTTAAATCGAATTCCTAATAAATATACTCGAAATTTTTTAATGGCTGTTATGACGGCAAGTGCTTCCATTTCATAACTGCAGTATTTTTTCTCAGCATCTGTAGTTTTCTTACTCATGTAATAGGTAGGGTGAAAATATTGATCGTTAGGAGATTTTTGCATTAGGATAGCACCATAACCTTCTAAACTGGCATCAGTATGCAGTTCTGTTTCATAATTTGGGTTGTATATTCTTAATACAGGTTTCTCAGCTAACAATGATTTAAGTTGATTAAAAGAACTCATTTCCTTTTCACCGAATTTAAATTTACAGTCTTTTTTCAACAGATCACTTAATGGTCTAGCAACAATAGAATAATTTGGAATGAATTTTCGAAAGTAGCCTGTAAGTCCTAGAAAACTTTGAACTTGCTTTAAATTGGTTGGCTCTGGAAAATTAAGTACAGCTTTTGTTTTTAGGGTAGAAGGGAAAATTTTACCTTCTTCAACGACATGGCCTAAAAATTCAATTCGCTTCTTCAAAAAATGTGATTTCTTAAAGTTAATCTCTAATCCATATTCACTGGCAATACTTAGAACTCGCTTGATACGTTCGATTCCTTCTTCGTATGAAGAAGAAAAAATTATGATGTCATCCATATAGGGCAGCATAACACCATCATTGATCAAAGGTCGAAAAATAGTGTTAATATATCTCTGAAACACAGCTGGGGAATTGCAAAGTTCAAACGGAACCTTAAGAAATTGATATTGACCTTCACTTGTGACGAATGATGTAAATTTTCTACTATCTTTATTAACATCAACATGAAAGAAAACATTTTTGAGATCGATAGTACTAAACACACGTGATCCTTGTAATCTGTCTAAAATATCTTCGATTAATGGAAGGGGAAATCTGTCCTTCACAATTACTTTGTTTAATCTTCTATAGTCGATGCAAACACGGGGAGTTCCATCTTTCTTTCTAACAATTACAACTGGGCTACTGTACTCTGAAGAACTAGGTTCAACAATTCCGTTTTCTAACCATTCATCTACCTGAGCACGGACAATTTCTTTTTCTGAAAACGGTAATCTACGGGGTTGATGAAATATAGGTTCATTACTTTTTACCAAAATATTTAGTTCAACACTTGTCGTTTTAGTTTTATGCGGTTTATAATTTGAAACTAATTGTACTACTTCATCTTTAACAATGTTAGGAACGTCAGGTTCAATGTTCAATTCAAATTCGTTACAGTTTACATCAATTGATAGGACGGATAATGTATCGCTTTCTTCTATACGCTGAAATTTATTTTTAATCGTAATTCCGTCTTCATTTATTAGTGTTTCACCTTGCATTAGCACATTAAGTCCAACAATAACATCATAAGACATAACATCATTTTCAACAACACATACATCAGCATTACACTTGAAATCATCAATTTGAATGTTACCTTTAAAATAACCTAATGGATTTACTTTGCATTTACCAAATCCCCTTAAAGTAGAGTTCAATGGAGACAATGTTTCTATGTTTAGTTTATCAAACACTGATTTACGAAGCAATGTCGCTTGGCTTCCTGTATCGATAAGTGGGTTAACATTCACATTATTAATCGTTACCTTATTGTTAAGTTTTTGTTTGAAGTTAACATTTAAATTTGCAACTTCTGGTTTCGGATTTGCTTTTGGGCACTCAGCAGCTTTATGACCAAATTCTCCGCACCCAAAACATTTTAATCCCTTGTAATTGTGAACACAAAATCTTGATAAATGAGTTGAATCCCCACAGTTATAACAGACTTTATTCTTATGATTTCCAAAATCATTATACTTCATTCTTTCAGCACCACTACTAAATTTAACTTTGCTTTCGTTTCTACCATGAAATCGCTCATTATACTCATGCTTTGGTTTTATTCTATCCGAAGAATTAAATCTATAATTAGAATCATATTTTGGTTTTGTTTTATCAAAAACAATGGTATTTTTACTTTTAACAGAATCACTCTTTATTATTTCATAAACCTTAAGTTTTTCTTTAAATTCAGATAAACTTTTACAACCATATAAAACAGTTTTGTTTTCATGCCTATCATTAATACCTTTAATTACATAATGCATTAAAGCAGAATCTTCAATTTTACCCGAACTGCTAATTTCTTTCATTTTCAAAAAGTATTCTAAAGCAGATTCAGAATCCTTCATTTTTCTTTTACTTAACATCTCATGCAAATTAGCTGAATTTATCTCAAAAGAAAATTCATCAAGCAAGGCTTGTTTCAGTTTTAACCACGAATTTAAATCTGGTTCTGTGCGAACAAACAATTCCGCCGTTCCTCCAAGAGAACGCTTAGCAAAAACAAATTTTTGTAACTCCGACAAACCAAACAATTCAGAAATATTTTCAAAATTATCTACCCACACAGTTACATTTTCATGTGGTTCTGCTTTAAATTTGTTTATAGTACTTTCAATGTCAGCATAATTTATACCAGAATTAAAAATAACAGGATTTCTATCAACGTTACTACCACTTCTAAAATTACTAATACATTCAACATCATGACTCTTATTTTTATTACTTGGAACAGATGTATAATTTTTTCTTATATCAGCACATCTGTGATCAGCACATTGCATGGAAGAATCGTTTATTTTTTCATTTCCTGTTTCGAGCTGAATATTATTATTTTTATTCAATGGATTCGCATCCGTCAAATTTTGTTCGGTGTCTGACTCATCAGACGAAGCGTTAGAACATTCTTTTGCAAAAGCATCAAGGTCACAGAGCAGAGAAAGAATTCTTTTTGAAATCTCTTCTTTCGAACCATCAAATGAAATATTGAGCAAATTACAAACAGTAATAAGTTCATTCAAAGAAAATGCATCGTTAATGTTTTCCAGCTTCTTCTTAAACTCCTCGCTGTCTATCTCTAATACGAATCCGCTGAAATCTCTCAATCGCTTTCGATTTCCTCGATCGCCGTCAATTCCAAACAACAATTTATGGAGTACTTTTATTTTTTCTGGGCGGCAATTCTTCAATGCAATGTTTACTACTTTAATATCATTCAAAATCATTTTGAACAAAATAAAGAAATCAGTACATACCCCTTTTTTCTTTCTTAAAATAATATCGTCGTCGTCCGTCTAAGATCCGTCTGATCTTGTATAACGATAGTCACAGTCACTGTCCACTATTTTGACTTTTTGGGCATCTTTATCCCACTTCTGAATAATGTAGGTTGTTTGTGGGCGTTTTAACACATAAAGGATGAGACGGCCAACTGATGATAAAATGACTTGTTAGGACAAAAGTAATTATTATTTTGGCCACTAGATGGCTGCACCTGTCAAGCTGTTATCAGAAAATCGGCTGAATCATGTTTGACATGCTAATAACGAATCACTAAAATTCTATTACATAAAGCTGAATAAGCTGAATAAAATATCCAGTAGATGATGAAGTTTTGTTGAATTATTTTAAAAATCACGCAACCTAAACAATGAATAAATAATTAACTGAGTGCGAGTAATTGCGCACCTAATAACTGGTGACCCTGGATTAATTTCTTCTTGCTGGATAATTCAAAATGCCCGAGACGGAAGTTTTGGAAGCAAGCGGCGTGAGCATAAAAATACCGCCATTTTGATTTGACAAACCTGAAATATGGTTTTACCAGGTCGAAGCTCAGTTCAAGATTTGCAGGATTACATCGGAAGAGACTATGTTTAGCCACCTCGTCGCCCAATTGGAGCCAAAAGTTCTAGAAGATATTTGGGACATTGTGAAAGATCCTTCACCGAACAAATATACGGCGGCAAAGGAACGGCTGTTACAAATATTAGTCGAGAGTGAGAATAAAAATATCAAACGTCTTCTCACAGGACTTGAGTTAGGTGACATGTTGCCAAGTCAACTTCTCAGAAAAATGCTTGCTCTTGCGGGTACGGACGTTTCGGAGAAAGCGTTGCGCACCCTGTGGCTGGATAAAATGCCTGATTCAGTCAAGGGTGTTGTCATCGTCAGTGAAGAGAAGCTCGACAAATTAGCGACTATGGCCGACAAGATCGTAGAGATGGCCCCGAAAACAACAGATGTCGCAGCGGTGCAGAAGGAGTCAATGGGAGTGGACCAACTCCTGATTAAAATCGCGGCACTTGAAGGCGAGCTTGCCTCAATGACGTTACAGCAGAAGTCTCGGAGCCGTAGCCCTCATCACCATCAGCGGAATAGAAGTCGCAGCAAATCGAGGCGACGCTACAATCCACAAGGGAAATTCTGCTTCTACCATTTCAAATTCGGGAAGAAGTGCCTCCCTGGCAAATGTGTACAGCCGTGCAGTTGGAATGAGTCGGGAAACCAGTCCCAGCAGTAGACGCTGCGGCAAGTCCTGCTGCTGAAATGTTAGGCCGCAAATCCCGGTTATTCGTCAGGGATAAAAAAAAACTGGTTGCCAATTCCTCGTGGATAGTGGAGCTGACGTTTCCATTCTTCCTTGGACTAGAACAAAAGGTGAGTGCCAAGCCTCTAAATATAAATTGTATCTGCAAATGGCACAGAAATCCTAACATTTGGTGTCAAAGTGCTAACACTAGATCTAGGCCTAAGACGCCCATTTCAGTGGCCATTCCTTATTGCCAAAGTTAACCGAGGAATCATAGGTGCTGATTTTCTTCAAAAGTTTCATTTATTGATAGATCTACACAAGAAGAGATTAATTGATGTTGTAACAAACCTTTCAATAAAAGGGGAAGTTGCTACTATTCAAGGAAATTATGATCTCAGCACCGTCAATAGAACCTCCAAATATTTTAATCTGCTTAATTCATATCCTGATCTAACCAAGCCTAACTTGTTAAACAGAATTGTCAAGCATGGAGTGGAGCACCACATCCTAACAACTGGCCAACCAGTTTATTCAAAGGCAAGACAACTAGCCCCCGATAAATTGAAGCTGGCGAAGCAAGAGTTTCAGTTTATGCTTGACAACGACATTATCAGACCCTCCAAATCTCAATGGGCAAGTCCACTGCACCTAGTAAATAAAAAAGATGGCACATTAAGACCATGTGGTGATTATCGACGACTAAATGCACAGACAGTGCCAGATCGGTACCCAATTCCTAGAATTGATGACTTCCACTATATTCTAAAAGACAAAATAATTTTTTCAAAGATAGATTTAGTGAAAGCATATTATCAAATACCCATTGCTGAGAAAGACAAAGAAAAAACTGCCATAACCACTCCATTCGGTCTATATGAGTTCAATGTTATTAGTTTTGGACTGAGGAATGCCCCTTCAACCTTCCAACGGTTTATTACGGAAGTACTATTTGGACTGGATTTTGTCTTTCCCTATCTCGATGATGTACTTGTTGCTTCATCTTCAGAAGAAGAACACAAAGAACATCTGAAAATGGTGTTTGAAAGATTCCAGCAATATGGACTTAGAATTAATATTTCCAAATCAGTGATGGGAGCTGACCAAGTAGAATATTTGGGATATCTAATCACTGCAGAGGGTTCTCGTCCATTGCCAGATAAAATTGAAGCCATTACCAACTACAAACTACCATCAACTATTCATGACCTGCGGACATTTCTTGGTATGATAAATTTCTATAGAAGATACCTGAAGGATGCAGCAACGACCCAAGCACCCCTACATGAACTACTGAAGGGAGAGAAAAAGAAAGACCGCAGGAAAGTGCCTTGGACTGACGACACCATAAGGAGTTTTGAAAAATGTAAAACTGATCTTTCTGAAGCTGCTCTTCTATCTTATCCGAAATCTGGACTACCGTTATCACTTTGCACTGATGCTTCAGATTTTGCAATAGGCTCAGTACTTCAACAGTATGAAAATCAGAGCTGGAAGCCTATAGCTTTCTACTCTAAAAAGCTAAATGATACGCAAAGAAGGTATAGTACCTATGACAGAGAACTGTTGGGAATATACCTTTCTGTAAAACACTTCAAGCATCTGTTAGAAGGCAATGATTTCACCATCTACACTGACCACAAGCCTCTCACATTTGCATTTCAACAGAAAAATGAAAAAGCATCCCCATGACAGCTACGACAACTACAATACATTTCTGAATTTTCAACCAACATTCAACATATTCAAGGCAAAGATAATGTAGTTGCTGATGCTTTATCAAGAATTGAATCTGTCTCCACCATTGATTATGATGCCATAGCAGAAAAGCAAGTGCACAATAAAGAATTGCAGCAATTAATGCAGGAAAGTCCCTCTTTACAATTTAAGCCCTCAACCTTACCATCAGGAAAGATACTCTGGTGTGATACCTCTACATCAAATATAAGACCTTACATTCCAGAGGAATTTCGAATGCAGATGTTTCGACAAATACATGGTTTCTCTCATCCTGGAGTTAAAAGTATCATCAAACAGTTGACAGAAAAATTCATTTGGCCAGGCATGAAGAAGCAAGTAGGAGAATGGGCAAAGACATGCATCAGATGCCAGAAATGTAAAGTAAATAGACACACCAAGTCTAAATTCGGAGAATACCAAGTTCCAGATTCAAGATTTAGTGTGGTACACATAGATTTGATTGGCCCACTACCACCTTCGGAAGGCATGGAATACTGCCTGACTTGCATTGACCGGTATTCTTCGTGGATAGAAGCAATTCCCTTACCCTACATAACTGCTGAAATAGTGAGTAAAGCTTTCTACAACAACTGGATTAGTAGGTTTGGAGTCCCTGCTCAAATTATAACAGATCAAGGAAGACAATTTGAATCTCAATTATTCAGATGTCTTGCTGCTATATGTGGTGCTAAAGTATCGCATACTACCTCGTACCATCCCCAATGTAATGGTAAAATAGAGAGACAGCATAGGACCCTGAAAGGTGCTATAAAAGCACATAACAATATAAGGTGGACTGAATCTCTTCCTACAGTATTACTTGGTTTGCGAGCTGCCATCAGACCAGACACAAACCATTCAATTGCCCAAATGGTGTATGGTTCTAACATCAAGTTGCCAGGAGAATTCTTCGACCCACCTACCATCAAAATGGACCAAGAAACCTTTGTCTCACAGTTACAGAGGTATATGGAGCATCTGAAACCAGTACCATCAAGTAGTGTGAAGCACCAAAGAATATTTGTGCCTCAAGATCTCAAATCTTGTTCTCATGTTTTTGTTAGAATAGATAGGGTGAAAAAAGTCCTCGAACCACCTTATCAAGGACCATATAGAGTAGTTGACCGTTCTGACAAATTTTTCACTTTGTCAATGAAAGAGAAAAATGTAAATATCTCAGTTGACCGCCTAAAACCAGCCTATTTGTTGGTCACAGACAAAGATGACAAGCCGGCACAAGCTAAACAAACAGATGGGAATTCAGATCATAGAGACTCCCACCTCCCATCTGATAATCAAACAACTTCCAGATGTGGACGAAAAATAAAACAACCAGTAAGGTTTAGAGATTAAAGATTTTATGTCTATATACCTTTTGCTCTATTATATTCTGAATTAAAAGTCATTAAGTGTTTAATTATGTTGTGAATATATAGATGCATGAATAATTTCACCACAGATATTGCTTATATTTTAAATTTTGTCAATATAATATAATTTTGCATAATATAGTTAGTTCTTGCTCTTATTCATTCTATTGAATGTAGTGTTAAGACATACTGAGTACTGCATTATATTGTATAGACAAACAAATCAAATATTGCACTTAAAGAAGTTTGGGTATTCAGGTATATATATATACGTGTATTTACAGTGATCCACCCTTCTTACTATGGTACCTGTAACATTAGTTTCATTTCTTGTAAACAATTTTTTCATTATAGTACATTAATATGCATTTTTGATAGTTTGAATTTTATTGTATTGTATTGTTTTTACATCGGTATATTTATTTTCATTATTTGTCCTGTATCAACATATACATTATCTTATATATTAAGTGTATCCACATAACGTTCCTTGTCACAAATTATTCTTATGATATATTTTTGCAAGTAGAAAGAATGCTTTATTGTGTGATTTGACATTCAATTATCAGCATCAGATATTACAAACATTCATCCAATTTTATTACATGAATAGATTATTGCTGTTAAGAATTATAGATTGCATCACATTACTGATTACAAAATTTCTTGTGTTTCTTATTTCATGTCATTGAAAGCATAACACATTGACTATGTAAATATAAACTAGGAAATGTTATATGTATGGATTTGTAGTATATTGTGTTGCATAGTATTTTTGGTTGTATTTAGAGATAGATTTTTTTTTCAGCATCATCAGAATTAATGGATATATCTTAAAATTTATTTGTGTTAGAAATTCTTTGGTTTGAGAATATGATTCAGTAATGTCATTTTATATGAAAGTTCTTTAGTATGTGCAAGGAAATTTTGATTTAATCCTTATTTACTAAATTTATCATGTTTTATTTGTGGAATTTATCATTTTTAAGACAGTGCCACAGTAGATTATTATGGTTAAGATACAATATCTGAGTTAGCATTGAATTTTGTATGTATTTAAGCCAAATTTCTCCTACCATGGTATCTGATTATCGTAACTCAGTTACTGGTGAGGGAGTAATGTTAGGACAAAAGTAATTATTACTTTGGCCACTAGATGGCTGCACCTGTCAAGCTGTTATCAGAAAATCGGCTGAATCATGTTTGACATGCTAATAACGAATCACTAAAATTCTATTACATAAAGTAACAAATGTCACATTTATTTTATTTAAAAACAATTAATTATTGTTAATTTTTATAATGATTTTCATAATTTATAGTTCAGTTTTTGTATTTTTACTTTTACATCTTTTAATTGTGGTACAAGGTTAACTGTAAACCAAACTGTACTTGTAAAAAAAACGTGGTTTCTTGAGAACCACTTGCAGTCGCTGTAGTGATGTGTGAGATGTTGGAAGCTGAATAAAATATCCAGTAGATGATGAAGTTTTGTTGAATTATTTTAAAAATCACGCAACCTAAACAATGAATAAATAGTTAACTGAGTGCGAGTAATTGCGCACCTAATAGACTATATTCTGAATTTAGTTACAAGATTAATGGATGATGGACGGAACAGGAACAATACAAACACTGAAGTAAACAAAGTTAATTAAGACACCTCGTCTTCTTTCAAGTTATAGAACGTTACGGCTATCATCTACAGTGGCATCGTCAAAACACGTCTTCTTTCTAGTTATGCAACGAACGTCTTCCGTTGTCAACGTCTTTCACCGCGGCCTACTCTGAACTGGCAGCTACAGTACTTTTGCCGCTAGAGGCGCTGGTTTTGGCGCGCTGTCATGACGGCACCACATATATAGATAAAATATATATGATAATTATTTGAAAAAATGTGATCAAATGGATATTTCAATGTACTCAGTAATTCAAAAAATTATTTATCAACATTTATTTTTCTAGACAGAAAAAATATAAACACAGTATGACAAGAATGTCAATGTAAATGATGAAATCAATTTTATTCAACAGAAACATTTTAAATACTAAACAACAGGGTTTTTTTTTTATCATGAATAAAAACATTATTTTGAACAATATACTTTTAAAGCAGAACATTTATGAAATTTTTTTTAAAATGTTAAAGTTACATTGATAAAAATTACATTGGATGAATATCATAAAATAAAACATACAATACAGCAAATTTAATAAACAAGAATAAGGTCATGATATATATATAGATAGATAGAGAAAGAGAGAAGTTAAATAGGATATAAAGATGAGTTAGAAGAAACACTTTTATGCTTTTACAGAATTTTATAATTCAAAATTAATTTGTTAAAAAAATAGAAGAAAAAAAGTGAAACATACATGTAGCAATGAAATTGGGAATAAAAATTATATAATAAATGCTGATATGGAAATTGATTTTCAATGAAAAGACCTGTATTTATTAAAACAGAAATCACTGAGGTGCACTATGGTATAACATGATATTATGATAACAGTCAATTTCAGTTTAAATACAATAAACTATTGACATTTCATTTTTAACAATAGAAAAGTTGTTTGATATAAATTCACTTTGAATCCATCACAAATCTGCAAATGTAATTAGAAAACTAGTAATAATGCTTTCTGGAGCCATCCATTGTGCTCTTTTGTTATTAAACATGATTACCCAGCAATAACTGAATAACATGAATTACTAAAAGATAAAGAAAACTTTAAGGTTCATAATAAAAAAGTAAACCTCATTATGAACCTTATAATGCCAAAAACTAAAAATCAAATACAAAAATTATTTCACGTTAATTAATGGTTTTTATACTTAACTAATTTATAAACTTAATTAAATGACATGTGTTTTCAAAACTTATATATATATTTCTTATATATAGCATTCAATTTATCAAATTAAGAGCACGTTAAATAAAATACATCAATTATATATATATATTATAACAGTCAATAAGAAAATTCAATTTTCAATAGTTAGTAAAGATTTCACTTATTAAATAAGAAATTTATTCACTTCCAAATAAGTTTAGCATTATAGCAGTTATTTTTCCAGCAGGAGTTTGTTAACTTACATTAATTAAATTTAGATAAGATTTTTTAGAAAATGCAATGTAATATTCATGTAAACAATTTAAAACCTTATAAGCATATTCAAAATTATCAGAAATTTCATCAAATGTGAATAAAGTGAATTAGAAATGCTCTCACGATTTTGTTTGATTGTTTTTGTTGGCAAATCGCTTACCAAGTTCTTTTTTTCGAAGAATTTTTCTAAAAAATTACTGATTGCGATTACTGGAATTCCATTTACGATTTAATAAATTAACACACACTGAATGAATTCTTCAAAATGATTGAAGCATATCACCGACTTCGAAGGCTTGAAAAAAATCTATATCGAAAGGTACCAACCCTAGGCAGGATTGTTGAAAGGAATATAAGAAAACGTTTTATCATGACAAACACTCTTGCGTTTCGCATTAAAAAATCCATCAGCACACCAGTATTTCCTCTTTAAACACATAATAAGAGGAAAGAAAATGACTCAAAAATTATAACATCAAATGTAAACAAAAAAAATCCGTTTCATACTCGGCGGAGAACGTTAATGGCAGACTGATCGACGAAAGCGGTGCGGATGGAACTTAAATGCCATGCGCAGATAGCTCATGACGTGAATTTTACGTCACATGAATTGATCCCATTATGAGATGATTTATCGTATTTTGCAATAAAATATAGCAGTTCGTCCATTTCAGATTATTTATGTTTGTATTATCATATTTTTTATATTAATTTAAAAGTCCTGTTTTTTTAATGCGAAACTTA
Organism: Argiope aurantia; assembly: GCA_026543865.1. NCBI lineage: Eukaryota > Metazoa > Arthropoda > Arachnida > Araneae > Araneidae > Argiope > Argiope aurantia. The sequence goes on along the minus strand of JAPMOR010062530.1, from coordinate 891,592 downwards.
TCATTGGATGTCCAAGAATGCACGCAAAAGGACATTGTCCATTTATAAGTATTTAAACTAAATGCTTTTCTTATTTTTAAATGTATCGTATATTCTCTAATATACTTTCATGGAAACCCCTTGTGATGAAGGTAGTTAGGAAAATGTTAAAATATTTTACAAAATTTCTGAAATATACAAATGATGCATGTTATCGTAAATGAATTTAAATATGTATAATGCGATGATAAGGTTCTATTTCCATATTTTTTTTGAGTCAGTTAAATTAAAAAGTGGTTTTAATAGAGTAAGCCGAAAGGGGTGATTATTTCTGTTGAAATATGTACAATCATAGAAAAAGCAATAGAGAGAAAAAAATTATATTACAAATTTTGGAAAAAGTTTATACCCTGTTCACGCAATGAACTGTTTATTCAAATGTAGATAAACATTCGAAAGATTTGTTATTGCAACTATTCTCTTGAAAAGCAGATCATGTTCCTCCGTCGGACAGACCATGCTCTCCTGACGGGCAAATTCTAACTTTACTCCTAGTCTGAACTAATGAGAACGGGATAAGATTCTCAAAAGTAAAATCTGCATGGTTTTATGGTTTGTGCATGGTAAAATCTGCATGGTTTCGAGCTTGTTACAAATCTCGTGCCGGCGTCCTGGCATAGGGGTAGCGCGTCTTCCTTGTGATCTGGGTGTCCTGGGTTCGAGTCCTGGTTCGGGCATGGTTTTTCTTCATTTGTTCTATCTGTGCGATGCGTGAATGTGCTCCCCTGTAAAAAGGAGTTGTACAAGCAAACGTGAGTAGCTAAGACGTACTCTTGGCCCTAATTGACACTACTACAAAACAAGAGACGCACCCTCGGCATAAAATCGCTGACTTCATCAGCGATCTTGTCCATAGCAAGTGCCATTAGAAACAACAACAACAAATCTCGTAGCATTTATCCTAGCTCTGATAGGATGCGGAGCGGAAGTTTGAAGACGGACTGCAGACTCAGTTATCATCCTAAATATCTACCATGTTTTTTTTTTAAAAAAAACCTTTTATTTCGAAATAACTTGAGTGCTCCCTCTTTTTATTTTTTCACTGACACTGGTGAAAGAAAATATCGGTTGCTTGAATTAATTTTAATTTGAATCCTAAGGAAAGACACAAGGATTAACAAGATTGATGAATAAAATAAAAAAAAAGAAAATGTATCGTATTAATTTCTGAAACGAATAAAATTTTTAAAAATTCTCATATTTTTATTATAATAACGCTAATTTCTCAATTTTTCTTTTTTGCATATTATTATTGCATCCACAAATCACAATCACAATGTTTAGCTTATTGGCCATCAAACTGTTTTTATTTTTGTTGATAACGGTCAAATTTGTTTAGTTTCATATTTAAGATAGGATTTAGGCATGTGATGGCATCAACTGTTACACCACGGAACAGATGTTTGCATTGCACTTTCTTTACAGTTGTCTATTCTGTTATGTGAGTGTTTGTTGAATGATGGGGCCAAATCGAGCGTGTTTTCTACAGAGTATAAGCCTATATATTTGTTTATGACCTGTAGATACAGTATTTATTAATTGGAACAATGAATAGTATTGTCTTAGAGAATTTTGATTTGAATTCCAAGCAACGTCTTAATACACCTCTTCAAAATGTGAGACGTTTTGTGTCAAATAAGCGAAAATCACGGAAAACCAAGTATGAACGAATACCTTTGATTTCTCCCGACACGGATAGCGCCTCTGATGAAGAAATTACTCTTCATGATATTAGACATTTAAGAAATGATTTAGTAGATGAAGCTAACCAAAATTCATTACGAAAAATTAAGAAACCCAATCGAAGAAAGAATGGCGATGTGTCAGATGCTAAGAAAGTTGTTGATCCGTTTCAGAACTGTGATTTTTTGTATTTGAAAATAGAAGAAGGAGACACGTTGCAAAGCATATCCATAAAATATCAATGTCCAGTTAGTAACCTTTTGAACTTCTTTAGATTTAGAGATATTGTTTATATTTGATATTTATTTAAAATGACACCTTAAAAGGAAATTGCGAAACGCAATTTTATTAAACTTTTTATAAACTTTACGCTTTACTTTTACCTTGATAATAAGCTTACTGTATAAATTAAATTAAATCAATTCAGTTTCAAATTTTTGTTGTTTCTGTTGACAAACTGAAACTTATGAATTATACATGTGTTAAGTCTGATAATGTGATCGGTAAACTCGGATATAAGTCCTGTAATTCCCAAAAATAATTGATTCTATGTTTCCACTTATTTTGTATTTAAAATTTAGATATTTTAAAATTTCCTTATTACTTTGAAATTAAATATTTCATGTTTTTTAGAATACTCAGTTCATCCCAATTATACCTTTGGCATTTTTTGTAAAAATAATGTACATTATTTGAAAAATATCAATGGTTATAACTTTACTTCTATTGTTAGAAAAAAATTTATTAAATTAAGTAAATTTACTCATTGTTTGTTATTACAGGATCCTCATTATTTTACTTAATATTAAGATTTTTTAAAGTAATTTAATAATTGTTTTATAATAGCAAATAATCTATAATATAAGTAACGCCTCTATTTTTTTAAATCTACTTTTTAACATTTAATCTTTTTAACAAAAGTTTTGAGTGCTTTTTGGGGTATATAATTAATAAATAATAATTATTTTTTGGCAAATTTTATTATTTTTTAGTTGCAAAATATTGAATGCATGCTGATGTTTATAAAAATTGATTCCTATATATATATATATATATATATATATAATATTGAAATTTGCAAATGCATGGCTTTAGTAATTTATTATATTTATTGTTATGTATTAAGATAAGAATTTAGGTATATCAAATGCCTATAATGTGTAAATGGTACAATTATTCAAAATGAAAAGTTTTATTTTTTATTTTATAAATGTGTGATAAAATAGTTTATACACAAAATATATAGTTTACTTTCTGTTTCATTTATATGAAATAGAGTAGTAAGGATGGCAGCCATTTGTTCATTTCATCTATATATAAATAGAAGGATAATTTTTATATAATTGAAGTTTATTTTCTGGGAAATAAAAATAGATCTTTTCTGCCATGATTTAAAATAGAAATTTAAATTGTAGGATTGATTTTGTAATATTAATATAAATTGTAGTAGGACCTTGATTTCATTGATATATATTTTTTTGATGTGAATTGTTAAGAATGAATCTTAGAATTTTTCTAAAGCTGCATTTCTTTTTAGAGTAGTTAATTATTTTTTATTCTATCCTATATTTGTGCTGCATAATATAAAATAGGTTTAAATCTACTTTGTAATGCTAAACATAAACACTGCAACATATTGCTTATACTAGAAATCAAGATGACTGACAAGACAAATAGTGTAATGGAAAGCTATCACTAAAGAGCTGTTTGCAGAATTATGGAGGCAAATTATTAAATGAGAACTCCTCCCCCCCAAAAAAAAATAAACACCTTCCTGCTATTATAGAAAAATGAAAAATATCTATATCGATAATTTTTTTCTCCCATGTAAATTTATTGAGTTAATCTTCCGTCTATTAAATTGAGAATTGCATATGCTTATAAGGCAAAACATTATAACAGTTATAATTTTTTTTAGATATTAATGTTTGTGTTATTTTTTTTTGTTTAAAATATTCATGTTATTATTTTTAAATTTACTCAAGTATGTAATTGCCAGTCAATTAAAAAAAAAATTTAAGCATATTTTCTTTTTTTAGATTTCGGATCTTAAAAGAGCTAATAACTTGATGAGTAGCCAAGAATTTTTTGGATTGAAGCATCTCAGAATACCTGTGAAGAAGCATAGTTTGCTAACAGAAATACTAACGGATTCTCCTGAAATCAAATCCAACTCTACAATTGTAGAACAAAGTTCAGAAGGTGTACAGACTATAAGTATTGGTATTGGAGGCTCTGTTCGCTGCCCTTCACCACAAGATTCAGCTGCATTTTTCAAACGAATGGATGAAGATCTTGTAAAAATTATGTTGAGTACCAATACTCAAAAGGATTCTCTTGAAGCAGCTGCCGCAGCATTAACTACTCCTCAAATCCAACCCCTTGTCAAAGATCCTTATAATACTGTTGACTGTGGAATACAATGGAATTATTTAATATTATTTATGATAATTGTTGCTGTTGTTATTCCTGCTGCAGTTGCATTGTACATGTATATGCGGACATCACATGAACACCAACATAGTGTCTATCCGAATGCTTCTTCCAATAGTACAGTGTCTGAATTAAGTGGAAAAGATAGGAGATAACAGTTTATAAAAGTTAGTGATAATGTTAAAGTATTTAAATTTTTAAATATTTTGTTTAGCAATTTATATTTTGAATATTGTTAATATATTATTTTAGATTTGTATAGCTGATTTATGTTAGGAATTTATTGTAGTAAGCAGTTAAATTCCTTAAAATATATATCAATTTTTTTTTAAATATCTCTTTCTTATTACTTATCTCTTTCTTATTGAAATAATTAAAATGTTAATTCCTTAAAAAATTATTAAAAAGAAACACAGTATTCTCTCTTTAACTTTACAATGAAGAAAAAAAGTGCCATTAATGTTAATTATTTTAAAACTATTATATTGCTGATATTTATATTTATATTCTAAAAAGTCAGTTTATATCCTGAATATTCAATTGTAAGTTCAGAATTCCTTGATATATATGCCACTTTTAATGCAGGTGACTTCTAAGATTTTTAAACACTAATTTTAAAACTTGCACTTTTTCTTAATTTGTTTTGATGTTGTCAGTGTAAGATAAATGCTGTATTTAAAGTGTCCTTAATTCTAATATCTTGTATTATTTCTGTCAATTTAAGGCCATAATTAAAGTTATGTTTATGTATTTTTTTAGAGAAATGAAATGCTTGCTAATAATTCAATAGAAAAATTTTGATTTTCTCAAACTTTTTTAGATACTGGGTAACCAAATTGAAGGAGTACAGCCGTATTTTTTTTTTATAGCTGTACTTAATTTAGCTTTTCTTTTTGTAAAATTTTGTGCTGTATTCTTACTTTTTTAGCATTGCATATATTTGTGCCAATATATTATAACATTGCATATATTACTGCCACAATCCCATTTTAGGCAATTACCATTTTGAAATTACCGCATTTCTTTTATCTAATGTATGTTTTTGCAAAATATCTTGTTATTATGCTATTAACAATTGCATAACCAATTATTTGCTTACATTCTTTGAAAATTATTTAGCTAAATTTCCTGTTTTTAAAAGTGTTTAGACATTTTCTATTAATATGATTTCGGTTAAAATGGGCAAAATCGAGTTAAAGCACATTACTTATAGTTAGTATGAAATCAACAATAATACATTAAGAGTTTCAAAATTAGATAAATTTTATACCTATTTTATGGCTTAATTACTTGAGTGCACTGTGGTGGCTGCTCTTCTGACAAAAATGTGACATTTTATGTCCATATTTATACCTGACAACATCTGCTGTCCTGATGGTAGAAAAATACTATTCTTCATTTCTTTTCAATTTTTCGGTTTTAAATTCAAGAGTAGCTATTTATGTGTTAATTTTCCGGTTTATGTCTTGCATTCATTTTTACTGTAATTTATACAATAAATTTTATCATAATTTTTTTTAATTTTAAGATTAAAAATACCTTTTAAAAAATAAATTGTTTTGTTTCCTTACATAGAATTTCTGCTTTTGAAATATTTCATAATTTCTAGTACAAAATATTTTCAGGGTTTGGTTGCATTTCAATTCATCTAACTTTGTCTGAATGTTTTTTTCTTTATTCACCAGAATTGCTTATTGAGTCAAATGTACGATCTATGTGCAAAATAATATATTTTTTCCATCTGAATGATTTAAAATGGATATACTATTTTCTTTAATAAAAATGCCTTAGAAATAGAAGTGGAACATATCAAATATAAGATCACATAAGTTGAATTTTTGTTTATTTGGTATAGTTGGTTTGTGCTTATCTATTAATGCTGTTTAAATTCATTTAATTAATTTCTTAATTATGTACCATTTATACTTCATTTTTAAATGAAAGATCATTAAATTTCCATTGCATATTTTAATAATTTAATGGGTCACAATATTTTTTATTAGCAATTCAAACAACTTCTAGTTAATAGAAAAAATAATGGAAATCTGCCTTAAGTTATTTTTATTTTGTAAATAAATTGCAACCTACTTTAAAATTACAAATTATTTTGTGTTGAAATGTGTATAAAATTTTGCAGTCCCCCAATGCTACTGTGTATTAATATTTTATTATGTCATAATTCTAAATTACGGTAAACCTTTGATTTAATGGATAAATCACAACTAAGTATCCATAAGATGGAAATATCCATTAAATGTTAATTAAGATATAAACAAATTTTAAAATAAGATTTTGTTTTCTAAATCCTATTGTGTAATATAAAAGTGAAATATTTATTATTCATATCATATGAATACTAAGAAAGAAAGAACCCACCTATTTACTACTATATTTTAAAATGCCAAGAGGTGGGAGAGTGCAAGAATATTTATTCAATTCTGTATAATCATGAGTTTATTTTATATTATAGTTGAAATGGTTTAATATTTCTAAATATTGTTTCTATATATAATGGATAATTCATTGGAGGATATTTTTAGTACTGTCTGTTTCTCGCATTTTGTGATGTAAAACAAAATTTTTTATACTAACATGAGCATAAGAGAATTATAATTTTTGTTTGACTTAAAAACGAATTTCTAAGAAATTTTTCATGTTATGTCAAAATTTAAAATTGTTACAGATGTTATGGTGTGAAAGCAAGTTATGCTTTCACTTATGTCTAAAATTTAGCAATTATTTTCTTCTTTTAAATAATTGCTTTTATGTAAAATATCAAGAATTAATAATTCATTATGTTTATGTAAAATTATTAAAAAATGATTTTTTTATATAAAATATATATTACTATACAAAAAAATCTTCATTTTTTTTAAAGAATCAGTTTAAATATGAATATTTATATTTTTTATGCAGAATTGTTTTCTGTGAGTAAGAAATTCCATTTTTTTTTTTTAAGAAAAAGAATTATTTCTTCAAATTTTTGCATTTTTTTTTAAAGAGTTTGGCATTTTAATACGTGGATGCTGTTTTAGAAAAACAAAATTTTTGTTTTAATTGTTAGTAAAACTTATAAAAATAACTTTAATTTTTTAAAAAAAAGAATAGATACTAGGGAATAGAAAACTTAATTTAGAAAGAATTTTTGATATTAAAGTTTCTTTAAAAATTTTCTCTTATATTTTAAACTAACTGTAATTGAAATAAATTCTGACATATATTCTTTTGTCTAAAACTATATTCAAATTTAAGGGTTCAAACAAGGTAATATAATTAAAAACTTAAATTTTATATATTTATTTCAGGTATAAAATTTGTATTTAATCTTTTATACTCTTATCTTTTTTTGGTTTAATATAATAATTTAACTAAATTATAAATATTTTATGTATTGAAAAAAACAAATACATAGAATTTTTTTTTTGTATTGAATGCTTATTCTGATAAAATTATAAACTAATTTTATTTATTCTTATGTCAAATATTGTATGTGTATATGTAAAACTCATAAATATAATTTATTTTGTATTGCTCATGCTTTTTTGTTGTTGTTGTTCAGGTATGGCTGAATACTTAACTGTTTATTAAAATCTATTTTCGCACATTATTTGTTTTTATTGCTGTAGAAAGTGAGAATGTTGCTCAATCTGTTCTGAAATTTATCTTTGGATATCACTTAGTGTTTCTGAAATGACTATTCAATAATTTTGAAATTTTAATGTAAACTGTTTCTATTTCTATGCATTGTTTTTATTAAAGCATGTAAGAAATTTTATTAAAAGTTGGTTACCTTTTTTGTATGTTGATTTTTTTTTATTGCTGATTTTAGCTTATGAATTATTTAAAAGTAGCTTATACCTTCATCTTGCAAAAAGTCTTGCCTTTAAAGTTGTATTTCAACTTTAAAATGTATATATAGTTTTAAAGAATTATTATTCATTTTCAGTATTATTTTTTTAAATTTTTTTTTATTACTTTATGTAATGTCATGTGATAACTTTCACGACATTTCAGATCTGCAGTGACCTAATGACAAGGTCAGATTTTGTGATCGGCAGATCGCAGGTTGTAAAATCAATTCTATATCGATCTGGCTTGTTGAGAACTTGACATATGCTGGGTTATTCAGAAAGAAAGAGCAGTTGATTCTTTCCATCTTCGTGAACGACGACAGATAGAGACGTAAACGATACGTTATTAGATATAGGAAAGTTCAAAATTTTATTGTATGCTTTCAACGTGAATTCAATTTGTTATGCGACAAAATCATTTCTTGCTGTAAATGAAATAATTGGTTGTTAATTATTAAACTCATTGCTGTAACAATCCGATCTTGAAGAGTAAGAGGCATAGGTTTTAAGAATACGCTATTTCATTGATTGCGAGATTCCTAATTTCCTGCTTCTTCCGTTTGTGGAATTTCTATTATGTCCGAAAGCAATTCAGATGCGTTAAACATTTTCATCTGATGTGCGAGGACGATCAGTGCTTTTATCCTTGCATTTCCAGCCAGAATATTCTTTGAATCTCTTTTTATCATTGGTAAATCAGTTTATGACCAAGCGGATCTTTGTTGAACTTGCAAAAAAATTGCATGCTGCAACAACAGATTCATTTTTTGCATGTTGAAGTACACAAAACGCCCTTACCAGAGTCATTGTTTAAAAAACAAACCACTTCGCTCCTATTACTGGAGTTTTCCGATTAGGAAAAAGAAAATTTTTAATCTACCTCTTCTTTTTGATAACCCTTAAATCGATGTTGGAGGTCGTATGTCTTCCCATTTGTATAGTGTACGATGTGAGCCTGCACTTTGGCACCTACTGACTGACTTTTTGAAAGGAAAATGTCTGCTTTTATTTATTATTTGAATTTTTTGTTCGTTTACCAAGTATAAAAGTAAAAAAAAACAGTCAAGAAATTTGACTTTAATATTTGATTTATTTACTATTTGATTTCCGTGAACACGGAAGAAACCTTTTTGATTCGACTTGGTTACTTTCATGCTTGTAAAGGTGGGGGGGGGGATCGATTTTTTATTAGCAGTTTGAAATTTTGAACTCTTAAGCTTTCTAGATGCGTTATACTATTTTAATACTATTTCCAGGAATTAGTTTATTAATAAATAATTAAATGAAATGGTGATTCTGTACCAGTGGCACCACCTGATAGTAAGTTTGAGAAGCAATAGATCTGTTAAGAAGCTAGAAAATAAGTAAAAAATTCTGCTGGTTAGTACACTAATAAAAGCGAGCTTCAAAACTTTTAATTAAATTTATTGTAATTTTGTGTGTTGGTGAAACATTAAGAAAAGAAAGATTTAGAAAAAGGGAGTTAAGTGTGTGATCATTACGCTAAAAATAAACCAGAAACATTTGGACTAAATCCGGCAGCTGGAAGTCCCTCTTTCCATTCGTGTACGATAATTCTAAGATACGGTTTTATCACTAGAATTGTTAATATGTGCTTTATTGTGCAATCAATGGTTAACGGAAAAATGTAAAAAATACGTATTCACTTCTCTTTAATATCAGAAGGAAGGAATGGAGGTTTGTTTTCCGGTGTATGCTCCTGAACGAGTTCTTAGCTTGTGCCGGGTTAACAAAATCAAAATATCACAAAATTAATATCGGATATTTTGTACTTACATTAAAAAGTAAATACACAATTTTGAACAATGTATATAAAAATCGAGAACTACTACTTCCCCTGATTAAAATAAAGTGCTAAAATTTTATAAATACAAGGTTTTCATTAGTAAGCAAGGAATGCAGTTCATCATTTGTGCGTCTAAATTCTGATTTTAATATTCTGATTGATTTTTTGATATTCTTATAGATATTTTTTTACGTCTAGATCACCAAACTTTATTACACATAAGATGTCCTAGATTTCTCCAAGATACTTGCATTTCCGCTTTTATTTAACTATTTTCAAATTACACTAAGATCGGTTGGCAATGGATTGCATTTTTTGGTAACTTATCGCGGGGCTGTAAAAAGAAACGTGTAGCTTATCTTCACATCTTATATTGTTTTCTATGATAGTGATTGAATAGTAAAAGTTAAAAAATACGGTTATACCAACAAATTTTATGCATAGTTTTTATATATAAATTCTAAAACGTTTCATTACAAACAATACAATAATCTTATAGTACATACACATATTTAAACACATTGTACAGGGTGGTTATAATTAAACTTCCCCTATAAACAGCATCCTACAACGCAAACGGATGAACTAATTGCAAACAAATTTGGTGTATAGACTATACATAAGATACGCTCATGGATTCGGAGAAAAAAAAATTAAGTTCAAAATGTCTACCAGAGGGCACCTTTTCCGGAAAAGCATTAAATTTAACACAATAAACAGCTAAAACGGATTACATAAACAATATTAACAATCCAGAAAAATAATAGTGAGTAATAAAATGTAAAACCGCAAAAAGCTGTCAGTTCTAGGAAAAAAAGTCAAGATTTGCATGCTTGCAAAGAAGAGGAGGCTTTATGCAAAACAGGTTAGGGTAAAAAACTTTTGCAGTTGTTCGATGTTTCCGGCCGTAATGATGACGGTATCTTGTTGCGACGTTGAATGTCTTAAAGAACTCGATAACGCTTCAGATACAATCTGTTGTTGAACACACCGTCCACCGATTTGAAATTTTGCAGGTGAATGAGGGTGGTCATATGGAGCACCTTTCTCTACATTATCCTGGACACGATTAACAATTGCTCCTCTTGTGAAATTTCGTCTTAATCTGTTCTTGTTTCTGCAAATTGAACAGTTTTTCTTTCTTTTTTTTTGTTTTTCTCAAACAGCGTACTGTTATTTTTTTCCCCTTTATTTAATGTGGTTCGATGACAAGGTGACCAGAAACTAGTAAAAAAAAATGTTATTATTGTTTCTGTATTCGATTTTGGTCGTTTATTGTGTTAAAATTAATGTTTTTCAAGAAAAAGCGTCCTTTGGTAGACATTGTGGAAGTAAAAAATTTTTTTCGAAATTCCGTGAGTGCATCTCGTATATAGTCTATATACCAAATTTGTTGCAATCCGTTCATCCGTTTGCGTTGTATGATGCTGTTTATAGGGGGAGCTTAATTATAACTACCCTGTACTTAACTTATGTATGATACACGTCAGGGATTTTAAATTATTTTTATGCATTGTAAACATTCAATATATTGTGCATTTACAGTGTTCATATCAAATGTTAAGGTCCAAATAATATTTTTTAAAGGTCAAAATATTTGATTAACGCTGAAAAGATAAATTCGTACATATGGTTTTTATAGAAGTAACTTGCTGATCGCGTTATAAAAAATAAACTTATTTACAGCTAATACAAAACAATCAGTAGCACTATCATTCAGTCGCAAAAAATTATTATTATTTTTAAAAATTTGGTTCATAAATATTGCATTTGTTGTAGGCATTTAAAATTAAGAATTTCATTTTGCATTTTTGGATAACAGATGCGAATGTAAAAAAAGGAAAAAGTTTATGATTTTTTTTTCATTTATTTAAAATTTTGAAGGCATTGGTAAGAATAAACAATAGAAAATTGGACATATTTTATATAGCTAAATAGCAAATATGTTCTACATCAGATATTTTTCCCACTTCTGAAAATCAGAGAAGCAAATCCTTGATTAAAGGACTCAATTTACTAAGTAACAGATTTATCAAGAGGCAGAATTTGCAATGTCATATCTCTTTGAGGTATAGCTTGGAGGTTAAGAACTTTCCGACAACTCACTGAATATTGGCAAAAGATTTTGAGCGAAACAGAAAAAAAGTATTGGCACGTTATTCATAAATATCTTCAAATATCTTCATTAATTAATATCATGCAATAAGAATCTTATTTTTACTTCTTTTTTACATGTAAAATTGGGTAAAATTCAATAAAAATTTGTTTCGTTTGTCCTAAATAATGGATGAAGCATTATATATATTATTCTCTTAACAAGTTACTTTTTAATTCATAATCAATTATTCTAATTCTAATTGATAGATTCGAAATTATTCTATATTTCCAATCCAGATTACATTACATTATTCTTTGAAATCGCTGTAATTGTTATTAGATTTTTTTTTTCCCCATGTAAAAGCACTATTTTGTACAGGGGAAAAAATGAAATTTTATGGCTCGAAGTACCATTGCCATACCAGCCAAAGGCAAGTTCACTTTACTATATAGCAAAAAGAGGCTTTTGTACCTCAAATATGCAAGCTAATACTTCGAAATGAAATTCAACTTTTAATATATAGAAGCATCTTTTCTTGGCATTTAGTTACATTGTCAGTGTCTAAACAATGGAGTAGAGATGGAAGAGGGAGGGGAGGGTAATATAAATGCCTTTGAAATAAAACTTAAAGATATTTATATTACTTTTTAGAGAAAAATACAATCAAAGTAATACCATATTCCGGAAGGCATTTCTGTTTGCTATGTTAGTAGTGTTAATTAAGGAAATGAAAATATAAAACTGAATATTTGACGCTATTGTTCTCTCTACATCACAGTGTACAAAGCCAGTCGTTTGAGAAGTAGCAGAAATGTAATGATATTTTCAAAAATAAAATATACCTTTTATTCTTATAAAGCAAATCAAAAAATTAAAATTTCTCTTCGGTCAGTGAAAATTAAATTTTCACAACTCCGGTTTATCTAAATCATCGTTCATTCCACTCCCTCGTTAGCTAATGAGTCGAAATAAATGCTCACAATACCGTTGAGTTGCCAAATATTGTTGCCTTCGGAAATATGAGTATCTAGATATTTGTTTTTGAACAGTCTTTGTAAATTACCTTTTTACTGGAATAGAAATGAATAAGCAAATGTGGAAAAAGATATTCTAATTGCATGCCTTGAAAAAAAAAATGGAATTGGAAACATCAAACATTTTTTAGAAAATATGTATTGATCAGTCAGTAAAAAAAAGCAGATACTGGATTTGTAAGTACAGTAGAGTCCCAGTTAGCAATATCATTTCTAATCAGATTTTATCCATATAATCAAATACGAGAAAAACTAATAAAAAAGATGAAATTTCTGTTAATATCAATTTAATGACTGCCAAAATAAAGCTGTTTACATTTTGAATATTTTATTTAGATATTGCTTTAAAATATCAGTGCTTAAAGATATAAGTCAATGTAATTTGCTTTGCTGTCTTTATTCGGGGAGAATTTCCAAATACTGAAGTTTTATTAAATTAATACATTGTGAACATTTTATTGCATTTTAAAAATAAAATGTATCTCACATAGCTGCAAATGTTTATTGTCTTGAATTTGTAGACCAGTTCTATGAAATTCTTAAATTTATCATCTTTATCATTAATATGTAGAAGAGACCTTTATCTTAAAAGATCACAACAAAGAAAACGAAATTACAATAAAAATAGCGGAAGTTTAAATAAAATCTAAACTTTTTCAACACGTAGAGGAATTTTACGATTTAAATATTTTTTAGAGTTGAACAAGTCGTTCACTACAGCTTCCTCAATCAGAGTGCTCAAATCGCCGAGATCTCGGTCATTTGCAGCTATTTTCCTCAAAATGCGGCGAACTGTTTTTCCTGATCTTGTTTTTGGCAGAGCTGTCGCATGGTGGAAGTATTCCGGTCGAGCAAAGGATCCTATCTGATGTTCAACTACATAAAAAGAAATTAAAAAAAAAGATAGACGATAAATAGTATTATTCTTACTTGTTTGAGAAAAGAAATAATATTTCGCATCCTGTATGACAGACGATAAATAATATTATTCTTATTTCTTTGAAAAAATATTATGTATTCTCAGAACTTTCCTTTCAATACAAATTACATTAAAAAAATCAAGAATAAGGAAATGATATGATAAAAATAATTCTGACTGGAATAACAAGAAATTGATTTTCTGACATCTATAATTTTTTGCATAAATAAATAATAGCAATTTATAAAAATCCACACTATCATAATTTATGTTTGTGTTCTTTTAATATTCATATGGTAAAGAATTCTTAAAAGAAGCTTTTTATTCTTATTCGGAGAACACTTTTGAATAGGGCGTAATCTAGCAAGTGTGCATTACGACTACAACTAAGATCGGATAAATAATATGGGAACTCCCTTTTTATCGTACTTAAAATTTTCTACTATTTATAAACATGTTTTGAAATCTGCAAAAATAATACAGATCTAAAATAATAAATCAAAATTTCTGCATAATGAATTAAAGTTAATGATTGAGCAAATATGAACGAAAAACCTTTATTTTCTAGTTCATTAATTTATTTATAATTGCTTTTTTGCTTCTGAGTCTAAATAAAAATTTTCGATTTATAAGGATATATATATATATATATATATATATATATATATATATACACACAGTGGTGGCCAAAAGTGTGGACATTTTTTGAAAGTTTCATGTTTCTCAACTTTGCGTTCTTGTAGAATATATTAATTTTCACTTAAATACAAATGTTTATATATCAAATTGAAGGTAATTTAATGTAGAATTTAATAACAAAAACAGTATTACAATAACTGTATTACAAAAAAAGTTACGCTTATTTTAGTAAGTTCTATCTTAGATTTGCATTTTTTTAAAGTGATACACAATCAATACTTAGTAGGATAACCATTATTTTTTAAGACAGCTTCACAGCGTCTTTTCATCGAGTGAACGAGTAATTGGAGTTCATCTTTCGTAATCACATAATGCCAAGAATCAATTATAGATGGCCTGGCCATGGTCTACATCTATGCCTTTATTTTGAAACCATGCTTTGCATACTTTTGCTGTGTGGCATGGAGCTGAATCCTGCTGAAAAATAAATGGTGCTTTGTTGGGGAAGAAATCCCTGATGGAAGGTATCAATTTTGGTTCCAGGACAATTTCGATGTATTTTTTGCTATTCAGGATGCCATCAATCACTTGAATTCGGCCCACACCACATGCAGACATACATGCCCAAATCATGGGATTAGTTGTTGTTTTTATAGTTGCTTCAATACAATCAGGATGAAGCGCTTCACCTACTCTACGTCTCACGTACTTTCTACCATCAATACCAAAGAGCGATATTTTAGTCTCTTCGCTCCAGATTATTTGCTTCCATTGATTTTCTGACCATTTAATGTGTTCTTTTGCCCACTTAACTCGTTTTTCGAGTTGCTTTTGATTTAAATATGGTTTTTTCCTTGGAATTCTAGCTTGTAGTCCAAATCCTGATAACCTTCTTCTTTTTGTTCTTGAACTTACTGCAATACCCGCTGCATTCATTTCACGTCTAATGACATCTGATGAAATTTTTCTATCTTGAAGGCATAGCCGTTTAATTTTTCTATCGGCAGTAGCAGCTGTGCATTTTTTTCTGCCTGATTTGGACTTATTTTCCACTAATTTCGTTTTTTCATAACGTAAACAGAACTTTCGTACACCAGAACAAGTCACTGAACCATCAACTTGTCTTGCAATTTCAGCATAAGAGAGGCCATTTTCTCTCAATATGACAATTCGGATTCTCTTTGTAGATGTCCAATCAGTTCTTCTTGTTGGTGTTGTTTGTTTAAAATTAGTTTAATTAAAAAAAAGAACTTAAATTATTCAAAAACAGCAATACTCTAATTAATTGTACTAGTATGCATCATTCCGCAAACTATTTCCACAACAATAACTCTTTTACCATCCAAATAAACTAAATTATAGTTACAGACATTTGATGGGTCCTCAGAACAGTGTTTGTGATTGGCTAGTACGCTTTTATTACAAAACACGTCATTATTCAAAACGATTTGTGTTTTGATTCATGTTTTGTGTTCTACTAAAATGAGCGTAACTTTTTTTGTAATACAGATATTGCAATACTGTTTTTGTTATTAAATTTTACATTGAATTATCTTCAATTTGATATCTAAACATTTGTATTTAAGTGACAATTAATATATTCTACAAGCATGCAAAGTTGAAAAACATGAAATTTTCAAAAAATGTCCACATTTTTGGCCACCATTGTATATATATATAT
>JAPMOR010062530.1:798265-875308 GCA_026543865.1 Argiope aurantia | reverse complement strand
ATGTAGAGAAATAATTTGCGGGCAAAATGGTAAGTTTTGTTTGGTCAAATTAACTCATCACAGTAATTTAATGTTTAATTTAGGATTGGTAATTTTTAACAATGGCCAGATAATGTGGGTGATATCTGAACCAGTAACACAATTCTGAAATTCTGTACCATATCAAAAAGGAACTTTCAACTAACAAATTCAAGCTTATTCTTTATAATTCAGGATTTCAAATACTAAATATAAATGAAAGGGCTCAGTGATGCATTTGATTCTCAGTAATTTGGAGCTACACTAATTCGGCGTTTTCAGGGATCGAGAAAAGATTTAAAGGAAAGTAAGTAATGGATATGCATTTCAGAGACTTTGCAATGACGTAAACATTAGGATTTTGAGTTATATTCTGATATTTTTTTAAATATATTCCATAATTTTTTGCATATTTTAATACATTCGTAATATTTTACGCAATAATAGACTTGTTATCAAAACATCTCTCTCTCTCCCTCTTTCTGTTTTTTCCCCAATGAACTACTAATACGGAATTTTCGTTGACACTGCAGTCCTCTGATATATCTGCTGGATTACTGAGAATCTGCTGTAGGAAGGGGAAAATGTTTATACGAATTTCTGAATAATTTATAAACTTTGAATGAATTTTTAAAAACTAAATATGTGAAATTTTATTAAAATTATTATATATATATATATATATAATAAGAGAATTTCATTATTTGACAAATGTAACAGAAAAATATTTGCCTTCTGTGTTCAAAAATTCTTTTCATAAAAGTTTAATAGTTTATTTACGAAAAAACTTTCATAATATATTTGATAAACAACGCTACAAATGTACAGAATTAAATTTTGGTTATACATTTTTATAATATTTAAATTTCTTTGCAAGGGAAGAAGCTTACCTTTTTGCGTCAATTCTTGAACAATGCGTTCATCAAATTTACATCCCTGAAAGAAAAATAAATGGTATGAAAAATTTGATTTCCACAGAACGTGTTATGTTGCAATTTGTTAATGATACTTTTGACATAGAAATTTCGCCAAGTGAATTTCTTAATTTTTTTTCTGGAAAAATTATTTTAAACTAAAAAAATGACATTACAATTTTGTTTTTAAATTATGAAAATACTATTTTCAATAGAAGAACATTTATGCATAAGTAAATCACTATTAAAACTGGTAGAATTTATTTTTCAGGGAACTTTGGTGAATAACTAATTATTATATTTTACAATGAACTATTCTATAAAACATTTAAATTTAGTCAAGTAAGATGAAATAATTTAAAATTACAAACAATATTAACAATGAACTTTGTATCTTGTTTCATAGTTCTTTTACAGATTTCTTTTTTCTCCACCCGAATATTATTTCAAATTGTTAGTATAATTTATTTGAATTATTAATGTGTATAAAAATTTTCTTTGTGATATTTATATCTTTATTTCAAAATTTCTCACCTAATCTTTCAATGAAAACCACAGTGAAAGTTTTTAACATTAGAGTTCAGGTATATAAATAGCTAAACGAAGACCGAGTATTCACCTCGTATCCTCTAATAAATAACAAAAGTAATGTTTGTTTTTTATTAAACATATTAAACAAAACAATTATTTTTAAATAAAATAATATTCAATATTATTCTAAATTACGTTAGAAAAATTCAAAAATTCTATGTATAAAAATTACTGAAATAATCAACTGACAACGAATATTTTGCATTTTCGGATAAATAGTTAGTTGGTTTGCACAGCTCTTTTATACCATAAGTTGCATAAACATAAATAATGCCCCAAAATTATAATCATAAATTTAAAATAGTATATGTGTTGCAAATGTCGCACTGTGTCTTAATGCTACTAGGAGTTCTGTCTCTTCATAAAAGTCTTAAGAGTGGTTTTAAGATACTTTTTTTTCCGTTTGACAACTGTTAAGATCTTCTGCAATAATTTTCTTTCTGCTTTTGTCCCGGTATTGTTTCAATGTACACAGCTGAGACAACGCCGTCAGGACAATACTGTTCGTTTCAGAAAAAACAATTGTGGATAATTTTATTCCGCAAAGGGGATGAAATGCAGAAGATATGTGCGTTTATGGAATTTCTTGGTTAGGCCTTGATTTTGACTTACTTCAAATTAGATAGAAGCATTTTCTTTCACCAGTGCCCTATTTTGGCGAAATCAACTCCTCCTGGGGTGTACACAAAAAGCCAGAAGGTTCCTGTTTCTGAGAACCAACAATAGCTGTCTAAACGGGACAAATATTTGCCATTATCCTATTGGTAGTTACGTGATCTTTCTTAGGTAGATGTGGCTTCTATTGCACTGCCATAGTTGGCCCAGTGTGAATGGTGCTTCATTTACTGACAATCTTTAGTTTAGTGATATTAACGTCCTGATTTGAAACAATACCAGGAATTTTTTGAAATGTCAGGACTGGATTAAGCTCTTTAGGGGCCCTAAGACACTGCGAGTTTCAGGGTTCCTTTTTCTTTTTTTTAAATCAGAAATTTTTATTGGCATAATCTTAATATCTATATAAGCAATATTTAACTAAAAACTATTAAAACAATCTGAATGGAGAGTCACCTTCAAAAGAAATTGTTTAAGTATATCTCGTATAAAAAAAATCAAAACTTTCAGATAAATAGTTATTAAAAGTTAAAAAAAATATCGAACAGTTTTAATACAATTTAAGCACTTTAATACAACATTTTACAGAATTTTGGACTTGTAAATCAATCAGCCAACTACAAAACAAGTTAGGTCACATTTATCTGTTAGTGAATTCCAAAACATTAAAAAAAATAATCTCAAGAATAAGAATGAAGTTCTGAAATAAAGCGGTAGTTGTTTTCAATTTCAATAAATTCGAGGTCATAGATCATATAAATCAAATGAAGTTACAAAATTAAATTGAAATGATAGTTTTACAAAATTATAATTAAAATAATGATCTGGAATTCTCGGAGGCCCTAGATAGTTGCCTACTTTGTCTTTTTGATAATCCAGCCGAAGATGTTGTCAAATTACACGAACAGCATCTGAACCTGGATCCTCCACTCTATTCCATAACAGTGTCAGGACATTGGATTGTCGACATCAAATTTAACTAGTACCAGTCCCACCTATATGGCAATCTAGTCACGAACCTGGAGATTCGACAGTCCATTCGCCTTCCTCCTAGATTAGTACTGAATTTAAAACTAAAACCGATGTTTTATTTTACTCCAGATGTTTGATTTTAACATGTAGATTCATATTAACATAAAAATGAATTTAAAATGTTATTTAAATAGATATCATTAGTCAAGACGGAATCTCTCATTAACGTAGTGGTTTGAGTTTTAGGACCGAATTTTTATGAACGAAAGGATATTGGCCATAATAGGTATGTACTAACTTAACTACCTTGTATGAAATGAGTAATGCCATGATTATTATTAAAATAAATGTAAATAAATTTTTTCTCATATAACTTTGTGCTATTCTAAATTATATATTCTTTGATATAACTTTTTGAGATTTCATTACAGTTAGCAGCGGAATAGCAACGCTGGATACAGAGGGAGTATAAACGCCATGGGAACCAGCCTTAGAAAGCTCCAAGGAGGCTAGCTATTACAACGATTGTGGAATTTTTGAAGTACAATATGATGAGAGAAAAAAATTAATAACATGAACCCCGAATTCCATTTACTCTTGCAGAGCTACTGATAAATATTAAGGATGAAAAAATCATATTATTCATAGACACCACTTTTCCCTGCTACGCCACTGCGAGTAACTAAGGTACCTGCATGTAAAACAGTGAAGGCATGTCCATAAGTCTTTTGTATTTATCAGCACTAATCTTTCGTTTTGTAAAAAGTGCAAGATCATTTTTCAGTTTTTCAAGTGAAATGTTTTGGTAAGTACTTACATCTTTGAGAACGACGAAACAGTATAGGCATTCTCCTTTGACTGGGTGAGGATGACGTACAACTGCGATTTCAGCTACACTCTTATGACCCATGAGAGATGCTTCGACATCAGTAGTGGACAGTAAGTGACCAGATACATTAAGCATATCGTCTACCCTGCCTGTGACCCAAAAAAATCCATCTTCATCCCTCATGCCACCTGCAAATAAAAAAACTCTTCTTAAATATCAATATATATTACATATTTATGCATAAAAACATAACTAAAGATAAAGTTCTCTTATCCATAATATGATTATGAGCATATTTTGAATAATTTATTAATGTATGTGGAACTAAATTTATATGAAAGCATACATTAATATTTTCAGATTTAAAATATAAAATTCCAATTTAAAATATAAAAATTTAAAATATAATCAGCATTTCTCATAGAATTATCATCCGATAAGAATCTTTTTTTTTCAGGAATTCAACTATGACGTGTTTGCATTATTTTATGCGAAATCTTTTAATTTGATAGTGTTGATGATTCGAATCTCACTTGGTCTAGCATATCTAGAAAGATGCCAGACCAAGAATCAATGACTTGTTATAAATGGGGAGTATGGCATTTACTGCTAATCAGAGCTATCTAGGAGAAATTTGACTGTCATTTAGCTTCTCTGAGGAAAATGGTTCGCTCTTGTGTTTCTCTTGGGAGGAAAATTTCCAGCAGTTAGCAAGAATGAAGAAACTAATTCGTGCTAAAGCGCATTTCGATTAATATTTTTTTAATGAAAAATGCAGACAATGTGTACAATCCAAGGTTACAATCCAAGAGAAGTAAGGTTAGGCTCATAAAAAGTGGATCTCATAGTGATGGCACCAGTTTGGGAGTGCGCTTCTTCATATCTGTGTTATGTTAAGGAATAAATAAAGTGTTTGAAAGACGTTTTTAGAAATATTAAAAAACTTTTTCTAAGTAAGATTTTTTGTTGTTGTTGAAATGTTGTTAGAGAGTCACACACTATGAAATAATAAAAATTTGGAATATTTGATAGAAAATTCTAATAAAACTCAAAGAACTTTATTTCTGATATTGTTCCGATGCAAAAAAATGAAATAATTATGTCAATAGTATCTAAAATTTAAGAGTAAAAAACCCATTTTTAATCTCAATAGGGCTTGATTATTAAGGAAAAAATTATTAGGAATAATTTTAATTGAGATTAATAAAATACATATTCATTTAAATAATTGTATTTTCTTATTTAATCTAACTAACAACGAAATAAACTATTTTTGAAAGTCATCTTGAATCATAATTTATAATTTTAAATAAACGTGAAAAAAAGTTTATTTCTTGCACATTTGCTTTCATTTCACAGTTCTGAATTGAATTATAGAAGCAGATATCACATATTTAATTCATAAATGTTACTTTTTCCTACATTTATTTATAAAATTTCAGAACCATCGGTAAATATTATAAGTATTTGCACTAAATATAAATGATTATAATATTGTTTTGTTATATTTTAAACAGAATAACTTCTAACAAATTTTATGTACCTTTGATTAGGAGAAAAATGCAATCACATTTTAGAAGACTGACAGTATGAAGCATTTCGTTTCTTCCCTCTTTTTGGTGTCCTTTTTGAATATTGTTTGTTTTGAATGTCCATTTTAACCATATAAGCCGAATGAAAGTTCGAATTCTCGAATAGGTTTTAATTATTAACTTTATAATTTGTTCTTTCGAATGATGACCTACATTCCAGTCCTGTTAGTGATTCTACGTAATTCTACTATCAAAATCCATTTCATAAAAACAAGTGATACAGATTTATTGCAAAGAAGAAAGCTCAGAAGCACAAATTTTTCTTAACTCTTTCAAGTATGGTGGTTCATTTCCTGAACCACTTCTATCAAAATAATAATTTATTTTTAATAAGTTTATTAAAGTTTAAAGCAGTGGCGAAGAAAGTATTTAAATGAATAAAAAATATATATTTAAAGCTTAAAAATGTACCTTTTTTTTATTATATAATTAAGAAATAGAACCATAAAGCATTAAGTACTTTCATGTAATTGATTAAAGAAATACACCACCGAGCTTCGAATAGTTAATGCTAAGTTGACATTTTTTATCCATCTTTCCAAATATGTAATATTTGATATAGGAAATCTGAGAATATCTGTTAAAAATTTGAAATATCTTCTGAAACAGCTTTTAAAGCAATGACTTTGCATCTATCAGTTTTTTCCCATTTTCTACATTTTTTTTTCTGTCAGTAAATATTTTAATTGATTATGAAAAAAATAATTTAAAAAAAATTCTGTTGATACCTTTTGAAACTTTCTGTTGAATTGATTGTTTGATATGTTTCCTGCTCTTCGAAAGTTTTTATTATAAAAATGTGGGAATACCAAGTAATCCAACTTTCAATTTACGAGAATTATTGCTCTCGTTAAAAGTACAGTAAAAAAAAAAAAAAAATCGAGAATTTGTAATTTTTTTCTTAAATTATTAGCCTAACGAAATGCAAGTTCAAAAAAAAATCTTTTAGCGAGTTAATCTACCGTAAAATGCGATAAAGTAACTTAAACTCATCGATGAGCATATTTATGATATTAAAACTAACAGCAATATCAATAAATTTCATTCACTACATTTTTGAGAAGAATGTCTTATAAAGTATACGGGAGTTATAAATTTCATTCACTCTATTTTTGGCAGCAGTGTCTCATAAAGCAAATGGGCCTTGCATGCCATTTTCATAAAAAATATAATAAATATTTTGGCCTCAAGGTAAGAATCTTTTTACCAATGCTGTTTTTGTACTAAACTTATTTTCACAATTTCATTTCATTGCTCGCAAATTCTAAAAAATACTTATTATTTGTATCTAATGTTCTAAAACGAAATTGTGAAAATGTTTAATAACAGATTCTTACTTCATTCTTTCTCGCCAAAATAACATTTCGTTAGATATCAGATTTGATATGACGTAAGAGTTTTCAATAATTATTTATCATGTAACGGTTGTTTGCGATAAGTTTTACTGTGATATCATTGATCTCCATAAGTACAAAATAATCGATGTTGAATCATTGAAGAAAAGTGATAAAGCGGAAAAGGGCTTTTGCGATAACGAAAGAAATATATTACAGTTGTTTGATAATAATAATAATAATAATAAACTCTTTAAGAAAGTTATTTTAAACTTTTTCTTTATGAAATTACCAAGAAATATGACATTTCTCGATTAATTATAGTTTGATTTTTATTTTTCTAAGTTTCAGAACTAGCTTAAGAATTCTCGTATAAGATCTAAGCTAACATTTTATCTCAAATATTGCACCAACAAAATAGTTAACGTATTTTTTCTGTTAATTTAAGTCTGTATTTCTAAATATAACCGATTCAATGAATTTGGAATTGTTCTTATTTAATCACAGATATCTGAGATCTTTATCTTTAATTGCTTTTATATTTATTTTTTAAGTATGACGTTTTATACTAGTAAACATCTCAATGAAATAAAAAAAATACCATTTCTTTTATGGGTTTTCTCAGTTCGACATTTTTATACATTTTCTCATAAGTGATGGATTTTTGATTAGACAGCGGTTTAGAATCGCTGGGCTGAGATAGTGCGATAGTGCCGCAAGTTCTTTCATTCAAAAAGTTATTGTTACCAAATTATTAAATAATTAATATGAAAAAATATAAATTTTAAAATATTAAGATAATAATAAGTCATCAAATATAATTTTTAAATTTCTATCTGTTTCATTGCTTTTACTTAACCCTTTAAAGGGCCATTTTTTTCTAGTCATATTGTGTTAACATATTTTTGGCTTGAAATTAGAATAAGAAAAGGGATTAATTTAGCTTATTAGATAAATTTAATTTGATTAATTAATTAATTTGGTTAATTAATAATTAACACATTAATATTATTATTAATAATTAATAATAATTAATAATCAGGACACATCATTTTGTCTGAGATAAAGAACTGAAGCATCTAAATTTCTGACTTACTAAAAGAATTTGTCAGAACTTATGTCAACCTACATAATTTCATACAAAGATTGATAAATTTGGTGGGAAGCATACTTCCCACGGCCCTAGAAAGAGTTAATTATTACAAGATTTATAAGCACTGAACATTTGTTTATAATTAAAAATGTGTACAAAAGTGTACATTGCACAGTCATGAGATTTAGTAAATAAATAAACTGCATTTTAAAAAGATACTAGAATAAAAAAATACTCTAAATAAATAATTAACTTGTTGATTATTTTTAAAATGGGTTGAAATGTGAAATTAAATTCGCTAGTTTATTAAAAGAGGCACGTTATAATGTAGATTGCATAAAACCGCAAAATGCCTAATCCGTCACTGTCTCATAAGTATGTATACAATTGTGGTTAAAAATTATTGTACTGATTAAGTTATACAATCAAATGTTCTTAATTGTAAAATTCTTCTACGTTCAAAAAGTTCTGGAACTTTCTAACTATTTTCCCCATATAAATGAAATATAACATTTCCCACAAAATAAGTGAAGACTATCATGTGATCGATTATTATCAGAATTATAAACACAACAGGTTTTATCAGTTTAAAAACAGTTCACGCTTGTAGTTCGTGATTACATGTTTTCAAAATTTCTTTATGGAGAAAACCTCCATCACAATAAGGTGTTGTCACAGTGCTTCTGATGCTAAATTACTTGTCAGAAAATAAAATTTCGGTACTTTCACTAACAGTTAACTTATTTTACCAGATTTCGTCCCATGTGAATTTTTTATGGAAGAAGAATTTACTAAGGTTGCAACGATTTTCAAGTTCTCAAAAAGTGTAGCGATGAAGTCTTGGAGTGGATGATAAAAAGAGGATTAGAATCCACATTTGCATCTTTGCATGAATGATAGTAAAAATGCATAATTGCAAAGATAATTATTTTTAAGAAAATAAATAAATATTTTTTTATCAATATTCGTTTTTCCATAATAGGTTCCCATACTTTTTGCATGTCAATGTACAATTTCAGCTCTTCTCTTAATACCTTTTTCTTTTGGCGCAGCATAGCCAATTCTCATTCTTGCGCCATAAAAATCCAAATCAACCTTTAGTACTTATTTAAATAAACTAAAAGTCAATTTTTCTGTTGTAAATAGTAATTCAAACTACTCAATGTATTTTCTTCCAATTATATTAAAAAATATTATAAATCATAAAGAAAGTTTAAGTAAAAGTGTCTTGACAATTAATTAAATAATAATTTTTCTTTAATTAAAAATTATATTTTCTTTAAGTATGCACAAACAAACAACGCTGCAACTTCCACGATTAATTTAGTAAATAGAATTTCAAGAAGCCAAATATAAAAAGGAAAGATATTTAAATGAGATTTAAGCATATTAACTCTAAAAAATGTTTCTTTAACTTGATAATTGCTTTGACGTGTCTTGTTATTTAAAAAGTGATTTGAAACTTGATTGCTTGCTTTTAACGGTCGATGGAGATTGAAAATCACAGTTAATAATTTCTGCTTTCATATTCCAAGTTATAAACAAATTATTTACGTTTATATTCATAAGTTTTAATAGTTTTAGGAAAAATTAGTTTTTTCTGTGGTTTTTAAAAGTCGTTTGGGGCAATCCAAAGTTTCCGAACAGCTATGAGATATTAAAACTCTTTAATGCAAGCGATTTTTTTTCATTCTGAAATTAAAATTCTTGTTACATACAATGGCAGCATGTTATGCATCATTATGTTTTATTTAAAATAATTTTTTTCATTGCAAATTAGTTATTAAAAAGCACTGGTATTCCGTCGGGTGTTGTAAATACTTTTTCGTTTTCTTTCTTTAAAACAAACTTTTACTTTTTCTCATGTGTTCCAAATTAAAAATTTTTCGCAGAAATATTGAAGTGGCTAGAAGAATTTTTTTGTAAAAATTAATTGAAAGATTATATTTTTTATTAAGAATCATTAATATTTAATTCCGAGTTAATACGTTGGGTATATCAGAAACTAATAAAATAAAAATGCCCTATTAACATTCAAAAATTCAAAATGAATTTCATTAATGTAGGGTTTGTAATTATTTTTTGATATCGAAATTTTGAATTTATTTGGATTTTATTAAAAAATACATTATTAAAAAAACTAGAATATTATGCACGTTTATCTTTTCACTTATGGCAGCGGTCTTTTTTTAAAAAAAATATTTTAACATTACATTTTTTAAATTTAAAATAGAAATATGCTTAAACAATGTCATCGTCTAATTTTACATCAAACTGAATCTATTTAGTTTGTTTCATTTTTGAGTAGTTGGGAAAAATAACATAATTCTAAAAATGTTTTTTATTCCTCATCAAAATCACGATTTTAATTTTTTAAAAATCCTGCATTATTTTATGCATATTTCGAGTATGAAAAAGTTACAAAAATATTTATTGCAAATTTTAATAAACTTGCTTACCGTCCCCAGTGCAGTAATAACCTGGAAATTTTGTGAAATAGGTATTTCCAAATTTTTCGTGATCTCTGTATATGGTTCTCATTACAGCGGGCCAGGGCCGCTTAATCACCTAAAAGAATTTCTTTTTATTAGTATCTCAGTTATGCAATGAAATGAAATTCCTTTATTATGAAAGATTGTTTTAATCTGTATATAGACACCTTTAAAAAGATATCCAAATAATTAAGAAATAGCCATAAAATGTAACGAAAATCTTTAAATGCTTAAACAATATTGTGAAAAAATTTGTAATTAAATAACAATCATAGGACTTACTACTACGATGAATGTAATTTTAGAATAAGAAATAACAAATAAAAATTTCTGAAATAAGTTTCTTGAAAATGATAATGATTATCATTTAAAAATACAGTTAAATTTTAAGAGTTTCATCTTCAAATCTAATATTTATTATATACATGCTCCTTTTAAAAAGTTTTTTTTATTGTATTGAAGAATTTTTAGTCCAACTTGCGTTACACCATTTAAAAAGTAAAGTTTATTTTATTCTAATTAGTTTCTCGATGTAGATATCTCTGCTCCCATTCCTCAAAAATTCCTTCTTGTTCACAATATATTTCGATTTCCTTATATCAGAAATATAAAATTCTCCAGTTGTTCTATTACCAATGTTTTTTTTGCTTGATTTTCAAAACTAATAGACAAAAAAAAATGTCGAATGCTTTCTATGCTGTTTATGCATACAGAATGACCCAAGATATAATTGAAATTGAAAATAAATAAATTTATTTTTTAAGTTCGCCTGGATTACCAAAGAATATGCCAAAAAAAAACAATAAGAAACATCGTGCTATGCAATTCAGCCCGGAAGTCTAATTTTTTTGTTTGTTTGTTCGTGTGTGTGTAAATCTGTTGAAAGGAAAGATATAAGAAAATAATACGGGTGTTTTAAAAAGTCTGAGAAAATTAGAGACAAAAACACTCAATTGTTTTTTAACAGAATCCTTTCTTAACAATTTTAATCAATTTTTGTTTTGTTTAAGAATTACATTAAGTAATATTAAAACAGTTTGGATTATTTTAACACTAACCGCCTTTGGCGACCAGCCGGTTCAACAATATTAATGTTCGTTTAAATTTTAATAATTAAATATTTTACGAAATTCCTACTTTAATGGATTCTTCATCAAAATATTTTAAAACTTCAAATTTTGATAGTCATATAATTCACTCATAATTTTATAAAGGCCTTCAGTCATAACGCAATATGTATCTCTCTAATTTTCTGTTAGCTCTCGTAGAATTTATGCTTTAAATTAAAGTGGAAAGAATTAATCTGTAATTAATATAATAATATTTTTTACTGAAACCAAGCATTTTTTTATAATATGATTACTGATAACAGAGTCACTGAGCGTTTAAACTTTATGGGCACTAAAGAATATCTTAATTTTTATTATATTTCAAGAATTTGTCAACAAAATTTTCTCAAATTCATCATGAAAAGATCGATTAATTAACAATGTTTAATTTTAAATGCATCAAACACTAAGAAAATAAAATGAATCGTTTAAAATAATCGGTCGAAAACATGTTTAAAAAAACTACTTAAAAAACGATGTACTTAAAACTATAAGCATATACAAAAAATATATAACTAACATAAATACAATTTAATTACAAAAGCATGCAACTAACCTAAAAATAATTTAAATCAAGAATCATTCGTTGATAATATTGTCAACAATCAGAAAACAATGCGCATGCGTGAATTTTCAACGTCAGTTACGGTAACGCAAATACGTGAATTTTTCTACGCCAGTTGGGGTAACGCTATGCAGATTAGAGATTTTTAATTTCGTTTATTCTGTGTTATTTTAATTCAAAAGTACTTCAGAATGAATCTGAAAGATCGATTAATTAACAATATTTAATTTTAAATGGATAAAACATTAAGAAAATAAACAGAATTGTTTGAAATAATCGGCCGAAAGATGTTAACCCTTGTCTCATTACTGTTGGGGAAAAAAAAAAAAAAAAAAAAACTGAAGCCTTACTCATTTGGCGTTGGGGAAAATGAAAAGATTTTTTAGCGGGAAAGTTAGTTTTTAATTAATATTTAAAATTCTAATTAAAAATTCAAAAGAAAAGGAACCCTAGGTGCACATTCCCGACCTCCAAGGTATACATGTACCAAATTTGGTAGCTGTAGGTCAAACGGTCTTTTCTGTAGAGCGCCAACGCACACACACACACACACACACATTGAGCTTTATATATAAGTATAGATAATGATATTTTTAGATTGACATATTATTTGTCCATTACTTGATGTGCGATGCAAAAGTCTTTCAAATTTTGTGACATCCATTCAATCATTTGCTTCCTGGTTAGTGAGCATTAATGAAAATTGTCTTCAAATTTTAAAATTAATTAGACTTTTAATTAATAAAAATTAAAAAAAATTCTAACGTTTCTCTTCAATAATGCATAGTTGATTAGAGCCCATTTTTAAACTACTTTAAAATAAAATTTTAAAAAAATCTAGCGGTTCAGAGAAACTGATTTTATTTTCATTTAATTTTTTTTCTGAAATTTTAATTAATTTATTAAAATTTATTATTTAATGACTGATGCAATAGATTTTCGCCTTTCGTTCTCTAATGAAATTCCCAAATAATCTGTTTAGTTATGAAGTTGAATTTTTCAAAATATATCTTTTTACAATCTACAGTTTTCAATATGTATCCTTTTTATTTTGACTAAATTTATAATTTTTTTATTCAATTAAAAAAAATTGCAAATTTGCGTTTCAAAAATATTTAATTTCAAAACTTACTTTCGTAATTTTGTTTGAAATTCAATGAAAGTGCGTTGTATTTTGCATTATTTTGATACGCCTAATGTTTTGAGTTTACAAACTTAATGTAGAAATGACGACGAAACGCAGACGATAAAATGAATAATGATTTTTAACACGATAAGTAAGCTACGCTGTTATAAACTGGAGGTTCGAATTTCCTGTTTTTATTACTAAACAATAACTGACACAGGAAAATAATCTAGTTTCAGGACTGCAACGACTGATAAAGCTTTAACAATTAGACATTTATTGAATACAAATTAATAAGTACTATTCGAACAAAAAAATTTCCTACAGGAAATATTTTGTTTTGGCTGAGTTTTTCGGAAATAATTTGAACGACTTGAATATGATGAATGAAAAATAAAAATCGTCTGTTGCTTAATAAAGATATTTAAACGAATTTATTGGCATTATTCCAAATTCATTAGTCTCACTGATTCTATTAAATAATCATTGTTTAATATTGTACATCTTATGTTTAAAACAAAGTTATAAAATTACAATTAATTGACATAAAATATTGGTAAACAAAGATATTTCTTGATTCAGTTTGGAATGTCCGTTTTCTGTGGTAAGTAAAATTTGTCTGTAATTTTAGTTTAATTCAATCTTTTTATCGTAATAGGACTTCAGTTTCAGAATGATTCATTCTTAAATAAATTTGTCACATCAAAATTAATTCTTTTAATAAAAAAAATACTGCTTTCAATTAAAAAAAAATCTATTCATTTCTAGAATCCTCTAGGATCTTATTTTTATCATTACTATTTAAAATATATGAAAATGGCGATATGATGCATGAAAAGCATTCTTACTACAGCTAAATGACGAGTTTATTTACTGATTCTCTTTCAAAATGGAAAAAGTATTACATTTTATTTGTTTCTTCAAATATATTTCAGGCTTTTAAGACTGTTTTAAGACGTTAATTCTTAAAAATATATAGTATTCATTGTTAAAATTTCAGACATAAAAGTAAATTACTAATTGGATAATATCATCTTTTACAAACCCTATGGAATCTGTATTAACGGGAATTTTTGATTTGAGATGTATTCATAATCTTTTTCAATCAAATGTAAGAAGTTTTATAATTTACATATAAATTTTGAATTAAGAAGAAATGAATGAAACAGTAAAAATAATTTTTAAAAATATAATACCAAGTAGAATTTTTAAAAATTATTCCATACTTTTTAGAATTAAATTGATAACTCTGGATTTCGAAATTTTTTTTCTCAAAAATACTACCAGAGGGCGCCATACATGTGAAAACAATATGTCCTTAATTTAACCAATTAATTGATAATTAAGTTTAGAAAATTAAATAGAATTTAATACCTTTTAAAATTTTATATATTTGTTAGAATTTTAAATATTAGATAAAACATATTTGAGCTTTCTTACCAAGTTTCCTTTACCCGGACCTTTTATTTCATTTCCATCATCGTCTACAATGGCGGGTTCTACTCCAAAAAATGGAAGAGCCTAGAAAATTAAGATTTATTAAAATACAATTTTGATCAAGGCAATCTTTCTACTAGAATATAAATGCATTATAATAAGGAAAATAAAATCATATTAAGTAAAAAAGATTCCCGGCACTGTAAATGGAGTTTCTCCCATTGTTATGCCCGAAAACTATATATATCAATATTTTTTTAACATCTAAAAAATAATATAAAATAAATGATAAATTTAATTTAAGGTAGGAAGGGTTTTTTCTTTTTCTTTTTTTTTTTAATATTTAGCTTGTTAAAATTTCTTTCATTTGGAACTAAACTGATTTATGCTCTGTCATCCTACAACATTAAAACAATTTCTTATTTATATGTTTTTTACAAGTATACATCGTTTTATCAGAATCATGTGTATCCAATATAATGATAAGTTACTTCGTTTATACGAAGGTTTGGAAGGCAAAGGACACGAAGGCAAAGGAACGTCGTTTTCCGCTTGAAGAAGCTATGGATTTTAAAATGATCTGAGCTCTTTGAATCTCATGAGAGCTCACAATCAGATTTAATTGGAGGAATACGTGAATTGCGCTGCCAATATCTTCACTTCGGAGGTTAGGAATTAATAGAAGAGACATTTTCTTATACTAATTTATGACAAAGAAAAATGAGAAGAAGTTATTTCATACTTCTTTAAAGACACAATGGATACCATAGAAAAAATTTTAAATGCTTTTTGTCAAAGCACTAGTGAAAAACATTCAATAATTCAATTCATAATTCTATATTTAGTATACGCAAACAATCAGCACATCGGTTGATGATTAAAGATTTTTTAAAATTAAATACCTATCTGCAAGTATATAAATTGTATATAGTAATAATAATCTTTTGATAATGATCTAGATACACAATTAAAGCATGATATCTCTCATTTTTATGCTATATATTTAATTTTAAAATGTAATTGTTATTTTCGGTATTTAATCATTAATATACTGGCATTATCTTTAATTAATCTTTAATTAATACTGGCATTATCTTAAATCATTACTTTGAACTAAGTTTGCAGAAAAAGCGTTAGATTTAGAATAATCATTAATTTAAATTTTTATTTTACGCATTTTCATATATTCGTCTATTTGCAGTAGCTCTTTTAAAGATGTATAATCGATGCTGTATTATTTCATTAGAATTGACAGCACGTTTAAGAAGTGCCTGGTTTGAATAATAGATGGCGCTCACTTCCCTAGGTGTTGGTGAAAGTCGAGATTTATTCGATTTAGTTGAGATGAAGAGTAGAAAAGTTTTGAACAGAAAATTTCTTTCATTAACATTTCTAAATAACAAGAATTTAGAATAATATTTCGACATTTCACTAGGATCTATGAAAGAGCAATTTAAATTTAATTTTTTTTCTCGAGTAAATGCTTTATGCTATAATTAATTACCCAATTACGGAATAATACAACTGTTCTATTTTAAAAGAGAAGCTGGCTTAAAAAAACTTTAAGAATTCTCGATGTAGTAGTTGTATCTTTCATAAGAAATAATTAATAAGATATGAAGCATATCTTATTAATTATTTCTTATGAAAAACTTAATAATATATGAAGCATATCTTATTTTCCATTATTATGTAATATAGATGTTCTGGACTATTGAGAAAAGTTTAAGGAATCACTTTAGTTCTCTAAAAATAGTTTGTTGCGAGGTTCGTTCCAAGCGTTTTTGAAATTGGGAATTTGTAAAATAAATTAACAGATGGTATTTACATTTCGATAATAACAATAAATCGTGCACGTGTCATATTTTACAGCATAGTGACTTATTTCTCATCAATTTAAATTTTAGCAAAGTTAATGAAAAGTTCTCGACTAGTGTGAATAACTTACCGCACATCCAGGCTTTAAAGGAGTACAGAAAGGCATCGGGGTTAATAGATGTCCTCCCTGGAAAACAGAATTTATAGCACAACTTTATACTGAAGTAAGATTAATAAAATCAGAATTATTTTCATATCAAAAGTTATTAATACATTTTGACATGCTATTTTTATCTTATTTTTTTTCCCGGTTAGATTTTCTTCTTAAAACTACAGAAATAAAACTTCTGGCTATACAGTAAGTACTCTAAAAATAACAAAAATGTCGATTTTTTGTATTTTTTTATGGCTTATATGTCTGCGAGACTAGATTCCAAATTTAAGATTTCATATCTAAATAGTTTTAAAAATATTTGAATTTTCCTGAATGTCGAAAAATTTCAAAATTTCTGTATTTAAAAATTTTTATAATTAAGGGGGGTGGCCTGGTTAGTTTCGTTTTCATTTTGAACCATTTTTTCTATTCTTAAGTTTAATTAATCAAAAATATTTTTGAATAAATCAATCCCTTAGGCGGAATTGTTAGCTTTTCTCTCTTCATTCGTTTCTATTTATTGTGCTTTCTTTTCGAGTCTTCATTATTACTTAATAATATCCATAAGAAGAACTTTTATTAAAAATCAATACCAAATTTTGCACAAAGCGTTTTTTTCACTTAAAACTTTGTATTTTAATATTTTGTTGTTTCTTGTTCATTCTTCTGTTGAGAAAATACCATGACTGAAATGTTCTCGAGTTATTAAGACATAATATTTTGAAGACATGATTGATTAATATTCTGGTCTGCAGATACAAATGTAAGATTTCATAATGCAAGTATTTTGAATATACTGATATTATGAATAAAATTGAAAATATAGTGTTGCATCAAAACTTATTATAGTGAATACAAAGTTATCTTACAAAAGATCAAACCGGCGAAATTAAGCCGATTTCAAACTATGAAGAAATTCAAAAGTATTTGCAAAAAATGCTGATAATCTTTAATGTTAACCTGTATTATTATTATTTATTAAGTACATATTGTGTTTAAAACTTCTTATAATTCAATCCTATTGAATTAAAGTAGTGTTTTGTGCATTTTTTATTTGGGGAAATAAGATATTGAAACTTAGAGATCTACAAGCATTATATATTTTAAAAACATTTTCTTCAAATTTTTATTTTTATTGATGCGGATATTAATATGTCCTAAGAATTTTTTTTTCTGTTCAAGATAGAGGATTGAAATTTTTTGTAGATTTTATAGACATATGCACTATAAAAATTAGTACGGATTTAAGGTTGAGAGCTCTAGTAATTCTTAAATTTTTTTTTTATAATTTTTATATTTTTTAAAAATTTAGTTTGGAAAATAATTATTAGAATTTAACCAAGAGTCAAATCTTCAATTCCATACTAATTTTCTCCCAAGTAATACAAGAATATAAAAAAAACTTAAAATAGTTCAAAACATTAAAAGAAGTTTTTTATAAAAGTTTAAAAAGCTTCAAAATTTCTTATATTTTAAGTTTTAAAATAGCGATGTTCACTAAACTGTCTTTTTTAAAAGTCAGAATCAATTTAATAATATGATTTAGAACAGAGTCAATATTTATTTTTAATATTACTGGTCTTTCGATTTTCTTTATTTTTTTGTAAAAGGATACTGTATAACATTAAAGAATTTTCAGATGATTGTCATACAATAACAGTGCATTATAAGTAAAATATGCGTGATCGATAGTTTATTAATATTACAAAACACTCATCCTGAATTTCAGTTGAATGAAATGTCTTAAGTTTAAATTAAATGGATTATTTGCCAAGTGAATTAGTCCAAAAGAAAATAAAGAAACAAAATGCTTTTATAAATAGGAAGTCCCACATGAGCTTGATCAAAAAGGAAATGCAAGTGATTGTTTCGCTGTATTTACTAGAATTCTAATTTTAGTTCTCTTGCTCACATTCACGTGCAAGTAAATTAACTTCGACAATTTCTCTGGAATATTTTTTGGTTTATATTTTAATATTATTAACTTATTTCTTAAATACAGTTAAGCTACAATAATGATGTGAGATTGAGTTTCGTCAATTCCGATGGCGGTCGTACCTCTGTATACATTGATGGGATCATAAGGAGAATATTTTGTATTCACCTTAATGCCCATTTTAATAGTTGTGAAAGTTCAGCCATTTAGGTTACCCTGCATGCTAAGGCAAATTAGGTGGTACTATTACTTAATCTTACCATTGTATTACTCCATGTTATATGTTCTGTAATCCTTATATGGAACGTCTTCTTTGATTAAGAAAATAGATTGTTGAATTAATTATTAAACTAATTTGAATAATTCAAGTTAAATATGATATTAAGAATATTCAAAGAATGCCTATAAGATGTAAAGAAAAACTAATGCATACAGGATGTTTCAGCGAACCGTTTCAGAACTTCCAAGAGGGGTAGGGTACATCCTGACAACTCGAAATCATAGAGCAATGTGGGGTCGGAAATGCTTTCCTGAAGCGGTGTTGTACACAGAAGCACCATAAAGAAAAGAGACCGTAAATGAGAAATCGTTTTAATAATATATGAAAAGAAGCAAAAGTACATGGATTAAAGTAAGTGTTTGAAGTTTCTTCCATGGGCTACAATGCACGCCTCACATCTCCGACCCATGGACATCCGAACATTCTGGAATACTCCAGGCATATCTCGAATTTCTCCGGCAGCTACTGCGATTCTTGCAACGAGCTCCTCAGCAGTGTCAACAGGGGTGTCATAAACTAGCGATTTCATATGACCCCAGAAATAAAAATGAAGACATGATAAGTCGGGTGACCGAGCAGGCCAATGCACGGGACCCCCACGTCCGATCCACCGTTGGCCAAATGTGACAAGCTACGAACATCTCCTCTATAATGGACAGGGGCTCCGTCGTGTTGGAACCACATTGTCTGTTGCGTCGATGCAGAAATCTGTTCATCTTTCAAAAGTTGTGGCAATACTTGCTGTAGAAAAAGCAAGTGCGTAGGTCCGGTTAGACGACCCGGTAACAGGTAATTGCCGATGAAGTGATTTCCCACAATACCGGCCCATACATTGATCGAAAATCGATTCTGTGCTGCACGACGTCGTATTGCATGCGGGTTCTCGACCGCCCAGATATGGTCGTTATGCGTGTTGAAAATTCCATCCCTTGTGAAGGATGCCTCATCGGAAAACAACACTTCAGCAGGAAAAAGGAGATTTGTAGCACATTTTCCCAGGTACTACTGGGCGAAAGCAATACGAGGTACATAATCCTCCGGTTTCTGTGTCTGGACACGCTGCACGTGAAACGGATGCATGTCTTCTGCTCGGAGAATCCTCCAGACGCTGCGGAAACCCCGACTGCGTTTGCTACACTTCGTGTACACACTTCGTTCTTGGATTCCCCTGTACATACTGTAGCACATTCTGTTCGGCTTCTGCAGTCCGTGTTGTTCTTACCCTGTCCCTGTGAGCTCTTTCTAATGAACCTGTCTCAGCTAACCTCTGGTGCAGTTTTGCAAAGATATTATGACTTGGAATAAGCCTCGTCGGATATCGTTCCGCGTACAAACACTGTGTGGCTGGCCCACTACAATTTGCAGCCCCGTACGCCAAATGCATATCGGCTAACTCTGCGATCGTGTAATCATTCATCCTACTAACTTGGCCTTCTTGTGCGAAATGAAGATTCCCTGCACGAAAGCTCGGACTTTTCGCACAACGTCATCTACCGCGTCAGGAAAGCATTTCTGACTGCCCATGGGTATATGATTTTGGTTCGTCAGGATGTACGCTACCCCTCTTAGAAGTTCTGAAACGGTTCACTGAAACACCCTGTATATGTCATTAATGAACACATAAGAAAATAACTTATTTAAGACCAACGGCATAGTTTAAAAATTCAGTAGCTGAGGTCAGATAATTTCATTCAAGAGGATGGGAATATGTTGATGTTAATTGAAGTTTACCGTTTCTGTTTGCCAGTAAGTGTCGACGATTGGACATCGTCCTTCTCCAACTACTTTATGATACCACATCCAAGCATCTCGATTTATAGGTTCACCAACTGACGCCAGAACTCTCAATGAACTGCGATCGAATCTTCAAATCAAAAGGCATTGATTAAAAAAAGAACAAAGAAAATTAAAGTATTTTCGGAAATACATTATTTAAAATTATGACTATGGTTAATCACTAATTACTAGACGCTGTTAGTTGAAAGTTTAAAATTTTAAAAACGGTATTCTAGTAAAATTGATTAGAAAGAAAGAATTTGAAAATTTCTTTAGATACATCTATTATTCAATTCATTATTTTAAAATTATATTAAAAAAACCTCATAATACAAAAAATTTCAATTTTCAGTTTCTATTAAATTTTTTTAGCTTATTTGGATAAAAGGACGAAACTTTTCTTACAAAAATATTTTATTTGGATAAAAAAAAATGTAAGAATAAATATAAAGCTGCAGCCTTCATGGGACGAAGAAAAAGTTGTGGAATAAAAGAAAAAAAAATATCGTTGCCATTAACATTAATATAAGTAAAGCAAAATAAACGCAAAATTTGTTGCCAGTTAAGATATTGCCATATTAATGATAACAGAAAATAAAATATTTAGTGAAAACCAATAAGAAATAAAAATAACTAACGTCAGAAATATCAATATACAAAAGACATTCAAACATTTTAATAAAAACAATAAAACGATTTTTTTATTATTATTTTAATGAATTAGATTCTTTTAAATTTTTTTAATAAATATCAAAAATTATAATGATAGTTCAATCTTTGAAGCACTACTTACAACTTATAAAGTTTTGATAGAATTAAAATGGGATAAATGTAAAATCATATGATTTATTTTAAATATCGCTTTCATAATAATTAAGATTTTTCTCCCTATTTAGTTAGAAGATAATAAATTTCAATTACATTTCGAAAGAAACTGCTAGAGAAGCAATTTTATTAGCTTTTAAAATTAATTCATTCTTAAAAGTAAACAAAGAAATTTGAGAGTCATTTTTTAGTCAATAATTCTAAGATTAACTTAACTCGAAATTTGATTCATATAAATTTTGTTATGTTATTGCATTTTTAGGATTTTTTGTTGGAAATTATACTTACGTATTACTATACAGACGCGATAAAACCATAATTTTCTTAGTTCACAATTCTTTCCATTTTCAAATAAAAGAAACCTGTATTTACTTTCCCCCCAATTAAAATTTTGAAAATTAAAAAAAAATAATAGTGTCTGTAATACATTAAATTAAGGAGAGAATAATCTCACTTTGAAACAGGAATAAATTATGATAAATATCAATAAATGATGGTAATTAAAAACAGTAATTCTAATAAAGCAAAATTAATTCAATACACACAAATTACTCGTTAAAATGTATATGTATTCTTTTTGACGATTGTTTATTTATTCAGTGTAGTTAGGTCCATTAGTCCAATCCATTTAATTAAATTAATAAATTTGAAAAAAGAGCCAAAGGGTTATGATCTTGTTCATTTTCTTCTTAAATGATAAATAATCTTACTTGGTAACATAGGCATCATCATATTTCATTAATGTTCTTATCGCTGTAGGTGCTGTGTAAAAGTGAGTAACACCATATTTTTCGACGATTTCCCAATATCTGCCAGCATCTGGGTGAGTAGGGACACCTTCATACTATTGGAAAACAAATTTATTTTCAAAACTTTGATACAAATTTGTATATTTAGCTTTTTTTATTTAAGAAAGTAATTAACACATTTGCATAAAAAAAACTTTTACACACTTACACACACACATTTAGTAATTTAGATTCAAATACATTTGTGGATATTGTATTTGCTTTCAGAGTCTTAAGCAATTTTTCATAATTAATTAAATGTAATAATTTTTAATTAATTTTTGTTCTAAAAGTGCTTTCCAAACCTTTCGAACTACAGTTTCAATATAAATTTCTGATTAGCAGGGTCAACAAATCACAAAATCCTCACACATTTCCTCACAAAATCAGAACGTTGTATCGGCAAATTCCTTTTTGATTATATTAGTTCAAATTTTCACACTTGCTCTTTCCTGCGTTTTATCTTCCTATTCGGTAGGCCGCACCGGGCGCATCGCGTCTTTTAACAGAAGAATCTTGGCAAATGATGAATTTAATTATTTCCTTAAAATTATAAAAAATAAAAATTGGTAAATTCTTCAAAGGATGTTTTATAACTATATAATCTATTATGTTTATCAAATGGATAGAAATGTTTTATATAAATTGCCCTGCAAAATCTATTAACAATTTTTTCCTGTAATTTAAAAGGAAATTTTCATTGTTTATTTTTGTCCTTTCCAAGCATTCACAGAGTTTTCATGTCTATCCGTAATTCATTAATAAAATGAAGCTTCCTTGCAGATTTTCACTCCTGTATTGCAATATACCGTAATATAATACTTTTATAGTTTTATTTTATAATAAATGCAAGAAATGAATTTTTAAAATTTACAAAAGAATATTATTAGTTCTTTAAGATGACCATTTAAATCTGAAGAAACTACAGTGCAGGCACACAACGCACTCGATTTAAGAATGAGAGTCCGAGCGTTCAAATCGTGGAAACGAAAGCTTCACAATAATTGGTTAAATTTCTTCACAATAATTGGTTAAATGTTTCCCATTTTTATTTGAATTCTTAATATATTCTGTAAATTTCCTGAACACTGTTTAGTAATATTTACCATTGTTCTATTTCAAGTCATGTTACCGAGCCTGGTTGATAGTCAAGTAAAGTTGATAATAGTTTGTTAAAAAAAAAAACTGCGTTAGCTAGATATAGATCTTATCGTAGATATTCAAAGCTTCATTATTTGGGTAATTTTTTTTAGTAGAATGGAATTCTTTTTTTTAATTGTTAGTGTATTAAGAATATTTTATCAAATATTATTAATAGGATATTTATTTTTTTTACTCTCTCGTATACGAAGTATGTAAAGAGAAAGTATTATAATTGTCAAAAAATTGGAACTCAGAATTTTAACGAATCTCCACTTCTGTGAAAATGGTAACTCAAAAACTCTTTGAGCTAAATGGATGGAATTTAGTATATGGACTAAAGATCAAATTTGCAGATTTCTATCAAATTTTCAACGAAATCCATTCTTGTCTGTCTGGTTGTTCGAGTGCAAGTGAAATTGGTACCGTCTAAACATCATTAGCTAGATAGATGAAATTTGATATACAGGTTTATCATCTGAAATGTAAATTCTTATTAAATTTTGAGCCAAATCTGTTGAAAGTTGACCCTATGTCTTATTTCGCATACATGTAAACGAAATAAGTTATTAATGCAATGACTTAAATCAATCAAGTTCAGTAAATGGTTTTGTGATTACGACTGTAGTTCCTAGTCAAATCTTGGTTTTAATCGGCAGGGGAAAAAAGGCGTCCAAAATACATATTCGTACGGTCGATTCAGTGAAAATGTTGGATTCATGCTAAACATTTGTATTTCGTAAGTATTTCCCGTCAATTCCATGCAAGTTATAGGCAGCCTTAACAAATTCCATAATCTTATGCGAGGGGAGAAGGATGAAATCTTTCATTGGAGAATATGTGAGAAAGCTATATTAATAGCATTCTCACATATTCATAGCTTATTAATCACCGAAGATCGTACTCTGATAGGCTCTTTCATAACTACTGCTTGACAATGGTATTCGATTAATAATGCATAAGTACGTTTATTAGAAAGTGTGTGAGTATTTTTCAGAACTACACTTTTATACATTTAGAATATACAATAGAAATAAATTACTTTATACATACAGAATACATTTTTTGACAATAACACAAAACATAATTCTTTATTTCATCTGCTGCATTTCTCCATTTGGTAATGCTTTAACAATCATAAATCTAAACTCCCTAACAATACAGAAATTTCATATTGGGCCATAATTTGATTGCACACATTATATAAGTATTGTGTATATGGCTACAAAATGTAAGTGTACTTACAAGAATACATGTTGCCGTATTTAAAAGTGAACCATATACAATATACGTATGTCCCGTAAGCCAGCCTATGTCTCCTGTACAAAAGAAGACGTCACCTGGGAAATAATCGAACACATATTTAAAAGATAGAGCTCCATATATCATATAGCCCCCAGTCGTGTGAACACATCCTTTTGGTTTGCCAGTTGAGCCACTATGAAAAAATTAAAACGTAATCATTAAGAATATATCCCATATCAAAGTTCGTTAAAATTTTAGAATCGCGTATTTTAATAATAAATTTAAACATTTAAAAACGTTTTCTAGAAATACGTAGTCTTTTTCAAATTTTTGAAAAATAGTTACTCCAATTTCATTAGGGCTGAATCATGCAGTTTTTTAAAAGAATCTTGGAGAATTAAATTTCACAGCATTGATCAATTTACAAAATTGTATGACTGTAGTAAAAGTCTCTATTTCCGTTTAGAAAATTTTGCAAAATATACTTGTCGTAATCAGAATAATCAGTTCCATGGGGTTTGTATATTTGAATATAATGTGCCTTTGCTGACTCTTGTTTGGTTAAGAAATCGATTCATGCTCATGTTATACATATCATATGTGCTGTGTCGCTTTAATTTTGGAATCCGTTGAGTAAAACAATATAGTTAGATGATGCGTTATTTAATTTACTATGTGGGTATAATATAATGTAGTTTGACTGCATTATGTAGGATATCCAGATAAGTATTTTTCTTACCGCTTTAATGTTTGAGAGAAATAAGTGATATAGTCTTAAAAATGATGTCTGATTTAGAAAAATGACCATGCTTCTATGACTGTTCGATGACCTACTGCATATAATAAGCTTCAGCGGGGCTATTAGGCAATTCAAAATTCTTTCCCCTTTTTTCTTTCTAAACTGCCAGTGACTTTAAACAAATTTATTACAAAAAGATTATTAAAATTCTTTTAATGCATTCTAAACATTGAAAAGGAAAACTGAGGTATTTATTTATGAGTTTATTGATTTGCAAATCAGCAAGCCAACTGAAAAAAAAACAACAACAAAAAAACCCAAAGACTGGGGCAAAATATGTCTCCCAGCGAATTTTAAAACAAAAAAGAAAAATCCTCAAGCTTGAAAGAACTTCTGAAATTCAAACGATTTTAAATAGGATAGGTTCTAAAATACAGGTCTTGTAAATCATTTGAAGACACGAAATTAGATTATCCTGAAAATATTCAAAAAAACTTTGATGCCTGTAACTTTGAAGATATATTGTTTTCATGTTTTGGACCTTGGCAATTGCCTTGACCGGGAGGTTGGATGGGGTGGGGGTGGAGGGTACATTTGATTTCACTGAATGGTTTGAGTTATTTTGCTTTCCAGAATACAGGGATCTTGTTAATTATGCTCCTTGAGCCTTATGGTATGCGAATCGCATGCAGTTTGTTTAATGTTCAAATAAATATGGACCATAATAACTTTTTTAGAAGGTATAAAATAAACTTTTTTTGGAGATGTAAGTTCAATGTTCCATTCATAGAATGGAGTTTTTTCCCCAGTAATATTCCAAATATTCAGTTCACTATTTTTCCTTTCCTTAAAAAGCTCAACAATGTTCAGAAATTTTGCAAATCATTATATCTGAAATCAGTTCTCAATTTTTTTTTTTCGTATTCGTCTGTTAATAAAGTTTAAAGAGCTTCTGTTTGTATCTTAAGTAGATCTGCGTGTTCAGCAAGTTTCAGTAAACAGTTTATAGCCATTTAAATATGATTGAATACTTTTTGGGGGGATAATTAAGACATCCAGATTAAAGAGGGGGGAGAATAGTTAATTGGATACCTTCTATATTATATGCTTACGATGATCAATGATGTATTTAAATAAAAATTTGTATGACAGTATTATAAAAATATAGAAAAAGTACAATGGAGCAGGATATTCAACATATTTGCGTTCAAAAGGTAGAGCATGTTATTTGCTTACAAAGTCGTAAATAAATAACATAAATTAATATCAATATATTGTGCATCGACATATATTCACATTAATTATGTTTATATACTTTGAATCATATTGAATTAAACAATATGTGTGCACTTCAAGAAATTAAAAAATTGTGGTGCGTGTTAAATTTATTACCTACGTACCACTGCTTTTAAGTCTTTACTTTTAGGTAATTTATTTATATGTATAAAACCAGGATTAAAATCTAATAAGAATATTTTATTATCATACATAACAAGATGTTCTTTGTTGTATTCAATTTCAATTGGATTAGTTAAAATCTAAATGAAATAACTAATTATTCTAAGCATACTATTAGCATAATTATTTGAATTTATGTTTTAGTCGCATTATCTAAAAAAGATAAAACATTAAACCTTTATTACATTTAGTGATATCTGCCGTTAAAGCTATTAGATGAATTTATAGGACGGGTACTTTTTTAGTACTGGTAATATGTTCTGTCAATTTTTCTATATTTAAATTTTATGCAGAAATAATTTGAAAATTTGGCAGGGACTATTATTGACAAAAAATTATATTAATACTCTTTTACAAGTGGGAAATACATAAATGTATAACTCCTGTGACACAAGGTGCTCATTCCAATCCTAGTATTTAATTTCTAAACTCTTTGAAACATATATATACTTCCAATTAAGAAACTACTTTAAATAACGTTAAGAATCATATTTTATGTTAAACAACATAAAATATGATTCTTAAGGTTATTGAATGAACTTTTAAGTAAATATCAGAGCCTAAATTTTTATACAATTTCCCGGTTTCCAAAATATAAAGAATATTTTATTTTTAGTCATTAGCAAACAATTCTTGATATCTGAATATTTTAAACTTAAACAGTTGCACGATTCTGCTTCTAGAAATAACTATTAGTGTGTCAAAAGTATTTTATTAAGATAATAAAACTAATGAAATAGGAGGATTGTATAAAAGTTTAGGTTCTGGAATTTTCACAGAAGTGCATTTATTGATTCAAACAACATAAAATATAGCATTTTTAAAATTGCATCATTTAGAGCAATTTTTCCAATAGGAAGTATATGCTTATTTCCAATGTTTCGAAAGACTAGTGGCAACATCTCGACTTCGAAGCCAGAGAGTTCCAGGGTTGAAACCCAATTCCACCGAAGAGCCACCGTGTAAGCTGGTTCGATGCATGCTAAATCTATCGGGCTCAAAGCTCTCCTGTTGGCATGATGTGGAGATTTTGGAGAGGTGTTTGTCAGTTCAAATGCTATCCCCGTCATCTGACTGCTATTAAAAATGACGAGGTCCATCCCAAAACAGCTTCAGCAGCGTTGCTTCAAAACGAAACGTTAATGCAATTAAACTAACAATTTAGGATTTCAGACTAACAGATAGTAGGAGGCGCTGCTGCACCACGATTAGAACTGACATCTTATTATAATTAAGAGTCTTATTTTGTCTATTTTTAGGGCTTTAAAAGGCTGTATCATTCTTTCAATGATAAAATAATTCTTTTACTTTCGTTTTTAAATTAAATTCTTAGAATTATATCTAAAAGTTATTTATTAAATTTATATAAATCGGTAAGCATTTATTACGATCTAAAAGGCATTAAAATTTATGAATAAAATAATAAAACAATATATTATAACAAAAATATTAACCATACCTCGTATAAAGAGTGAAGAGTGTATGCTCTGCATCAACCCAAACGGGTTCACAAACATCGGTTACTTTTGCCATTTCTTCATGCCACCAAAAATTGATATCGGGATTCCAGGTTACCTACTCAGTAATATTTTATAAATAAATTAAAATGACTGAAAATAAGAAAATGGTTCAAAACATCATGTTTGACCTGTTTCTTAAAAGCAGT
The DNA here is from genome assembly GCA_026543865.1 of Argiope aurantia. Taxonomy (NCBI): domain Eukaryota; kingdom Metazoa; phylum Arthropoda; class Arachnida; order Araneae; family Araneidae; genus Argiope; species Argiope aurantia. The sequence continues at coordinate 846,796 of JAPMOR010062530.1, read as the reverse complement.
GAAATTATTGCAAATACAAATGAAGAAAATTATTAGAAATATAAATAAAAAATAATTCATAATAACTCTTACAATTATGCAATTTGAAACGAATGAGTTAATAAACAGTAATTATTTATATAAAATTTATATATTTTTTACTTTCTAATTTTATAACTCATTTTATTACGAGTACGTCTGAATCGTGGATTATCGTTTGACCGTTTAAATACCTTTCAAAAAGAAATAATGGTACGGCTTTCTGTAAATTTCTTTTTGCAAAAAACAATTTTCCTTATCAATAAATGTTTAAAAAGAAATAACGTAACAGACTTTTCATGTACAAGATTAAGAAAGAAACTGAAAATGTTTTATTGTTTCCTTATCTATCTTATACTGTAATAAATAATATAGAAGAACCAGATTATCTGAGACATTTGGAACCCTGCTCATTATGGAATAATCGAAATTCGTTTAATAAAAACTAAATTTCAAATCATGAATTCTTCTCATATGAAAAATTTTTTCTAACTTGTTTATTTCAAATTATAAAAATATTTTTATATGCATTCTATGTATTAACTTTTTTCTAATCTCTCTACCTAATTGTTGAATTGATTCAAATATATATTTATATTTTCAAAAGAGTATTTTTCTAATTCAATAACATGGAACGTCCTGGAACATTTACAAAGCTACTTCTTGAATGAGAATATATGGAATTTTCTTACATCAATATTAAAATGCTTAAGAATGGAAATATTTTTGTATCCTATCCCTTTACATAATATCTTAAATTATAAAAATTCCCCCCCCCCCCTATCTACCACAAGCCTTTAAATTGTAAAACTAGGCGACTAGAATTTTTATACCTTTTTGATCACTTAATTAAATACCTTAAGATCAATTCCTTAATTAAATTCAATATCTTTAGATTAAGATAAGATAATTTTTACTTATATCATAATTATTAAATTTTTTTAATCTCTCAAGCACTTTATAGATTTATTCATTTAAATATATTTATTCTACTTTTTGGTGTTTTTATTTGATAGAATTCATTAATTAATGAAGGTCAGATTTTTTTGTCCCAACCCTATGTCAGAACTGGTTTCTCTCTTTTAGTGGATCATTATTTATTTCAAATCGATTTAAAAAAGGATTTTTTATTTGAATATTCAGGAATTTTTGATAGAAAAGACACTGAAGCAAGGAAAGAAAACTTTTAATGCTAATATATATTTGCATCTAAACTTATATTATTATAATTTTAATTTTATAATTCTTAAATTATTGATTATAATTTCTTAATAATTATAATATTATAATATTCAAATTATTATTTTATAATATAATTATAAATTATAATTTTCTTTTTATTTCTTAAAAACTCTTCTAGCATTCATAAAATTTCTTGGTATAGTTTTCATTTGTTAATCTGCGACAATCATATCCAATATATTGTTAACAGAATAACAGCCTCCTTAAGCAGGCACATCTTCTGGTATGAAAGAAATGTATATGATTTGAAATGAAAAAATTTTTGTATTTAAAAAAATACAGATTTTATAGTGTAAAAAACATTTCTCTTCGAATGACTCCTTTCCACTTTCTTAATATTCAGGATTATTACATGGGAACTGGAAAAATGGTTTCATTTGATTTTCGTTTTTCTACTTTTGCATTTTCACTTCAAATGTTGGATAAAAACTTTTCTCTAAGCAAATGAATGTCAAAATGTTATTCAGTAGCAATGTAAAATAGCAAGTGCAAGTGCCTTACAGTTCAATATTGAGTTACATACAAAGTGCGCCTGAAAGGCCCAGTGAATAAAACCATAAAACAAATAAAACAAAATATGGGAAACAAAAAGGTGCACAAAATATTTTATTGACCTTCAAAATAACATCCTTTATATATTTTTGACATCGTTGATAAAAATACTAGAATATGTTAACTACGTCCTCTTTTAGAATCAATCGAAACACAGATCTTGGTGTCGGATGCTTTGTAAATTTGCAAAAAAATTTCAGGATCTTCTTGAAGTGAGGAGACAAAAAGAAATCAACAGGCGCCAGATTAGACTAGCACGGTGGATATACAATAACAATTACATGGGGTTAAGGCAAGAAGTCGCGCACAAGGATCGCAATATGTAGACATTCGTTGCCATGCAGCAAACTCTACTTCCCATTCCTGTATATTTATAAGCGTAAATATTGTATGTGCAGCAGCAAGCACTTCAAAACAGTTTCGTAAAATTCGGTGTTGATGATTTTCCCTTCTTACAAAACTCCTTGTTTATCCATCTCTCCATTTCAGTTAGATATGGATTTTCACGCACACGCCTTTCGACTGCCCGCAGCAATGTAATATGTGTCAGTTTTTTGAAATCCTTGATACAACTTTCCATATTTTTTCTCCATTTTAACTTACATTGCTTTGAGATACCCATCCATTCACCGAACGTTTTAGACGTATCTTGTATTTAGACGACATGCACTTACATTTATCATACGATTTTGATTTCACGTGAGTTAATTTTAATGTAAAGGAAAGAGACGCTGATGCCTGTCACTTCGTTTAACAAATCTCATAAAACAGCCAAACAAAATGACCAGGAAGCCAATTTACATTATTGAAAATGTTAAAATTAGATCCCTTTTGTGTATCAATGTTTATGGGTTAATATTACATTTTAGAAATAAAAATACTTATTTTTTTACTGTTAATCCCAAAGAACAATTTCTATTTTCTCCTAATTAGACGACATAACTGTTCACTAAATTCGATTTTGAAAATTTCTTCCTCATTCTGATTCATGTAAGAACTTACATGAGGATAAGGATACTACTAAAGAAATAGGAGTGTATGAAAACTCATGCTCATGTAAGAATTTACATGAGGATGAGAATTTTATTAAGGAAATAGGAAACTTTTCCAATTATTATACGAATTTCTCCATTTAAATTTCTCCATATTTTCACTAATGATTTATTATTATTTCATCTAATTATTTAGATGTCTGATTTGCTACTGAAAATGAATGAATTAATAACAGGAATTATCAAAATTTTCTTATTTATTGCTCTATGAGTAATTATACTGTTGAATAAGGAAAGTATATTATTCTGTCATACTTCAAATTAAAAAATTTATAACTTACATCAATATCATATCCATTAACCGTGTTTTTTTGAGAATCACTTGCTTGGCTCAAGGCTCTTTTTGTAGATAATAAGTCCATCTGATGTTCAACAACTATAACAGCAGAAACATGGAGATTCCTAGGTAATAAAATTAAAGTCGATCACGTTAATTGTTTTTATGAATTATGTGGTACTATGATGTATGAATGCTTAAAATAATGAATAAACTGGAATTGTTTGGTATACTTTGTATAATGTGTACCCTATTAAAGTATCGCTCACCAACGTGCACGAGTCTTTTTTTCCAATGTAAAGATTCAGTTATAAATTTACAAATGAATTAAAAAGTAATTCAATTCATTTATAATTGAAAATTGATATAATTATTTTTAAATGATAATCAAAAAGGTCGATTAGTATCATTTTTTTTAAACGCAGAAAAAAAATCCCGACATAATATTGCCTACCAGGAGCTTTAATAAGCAACAATTTATAGGATAGGAAACTCTTAGTTCAAAACATGATAGTCGTAACCTTTGTTTAGGCTTCATCCATCTGTATTATCGTTATTATGATTAAGAGCAAACGTTTTTATATTATTTAAAAACGTTTGCTCCTAATCATGGTAACGATAATTTGCATTCAGCAATGTATGCATTTATTATCAATGCTACTCGTACGAGAAAAAATGTTAACATTTTAATTAATGTCAAATTAATAAAAAATATAATTGAAATTTTGAATTTTTTTTTCTAAATGAACACTTATTATCCAAGAAGTAACGACGTGCCGAATTTGGAAGGTCTAAATCCAGCAATCAATCAATGGCATTTTGAACGATTTTTTCTTCATGCATATCAATTAACAATTGCAACACTTTGCGGTTAGTATCCATTCTATAAACGTTGTTATGTCAAACGTTATTATGTTGTTATTTTAATGAAGGTACTTACTTTTCTTTACAAATTTCAACAGTTCTATCAACGATGTTTTTCAGGTGAATCAACTTCGCTCCTCTGAAAACACCATCTATGGACATTTAATAACAATAAATTAGCACTTTATAAAATAAAAAGACCCAGAAAAAGCATTGTTTTTTTAAAAAACAAAATTCTAATAACATAATTGAACTCTTTTGTTACATAACGCACTCATACAAACTTTTATATCTATATATATATATATATATATATATATACACTTATACATACTTATATATCTATTTATAATATTTTTATAATATTTTTTAATGAAATGTCTGCTGCGTTAATATTTAGGACTAGGGAGGATTTAAGAGTTATAGGATCTTCTAAATTTCCATTTTTTAAAAGATTTTTTAATGTTTTATTGAATTAATTCTTTCTGAATATTCTGAAGTATTACATATTATTAATTACTTTAGTTAGCTTTAATTAGCTTAACAAGATGTAGTTAAAATCTTATCCAGGCTTATAGACGTTTGGAAAGTGATTTTTTTTCTTTAAATGCTTATATATCAAAATTGCAGTTTTAGAAGTGGCAAGTGTCAACGTTTTAAAATATTTTTTTTTATCGTATTGTTATACAAAAGTAATTTTTTTTATACGAATACAAAAATGAATCAAAACAGTATGTGTTACAGCTTGTTTTCAGTGTTTGTTAATTATACTTTTTCATAAAATTATATTATCATATTTTAACAATTCAAAAAGTAAGTCAAATATTTTATATTTACCAAACTGCATTCTTTTTAAGGTATGCTATTCTGAATTGAATTTCATAATAGTTGTATGTATGAGTTGATTAGTTTTTTTAAAACATTGCTCGCAAACGAAATCCATGCTAACCAATTATTACAGAATTTGTTTACATTATACATAAGCTGGTCGCTTGTGGCTACCATATTGTGCACTGGAATATTGGTTTCCTTGATAGTAAAAATTTAAATATGGAATGCATTTATATAAAATTTTATGGTTGTTATTTTTGATATTTAATAGGGCTATAAGATAAGGTTGTTGTTATTTATAAGGCTGAAAAATATGATTTGAATAGTACCAGTCTTACAAAATGCTGCTTAAAAAGTATATATATTACGAAATAAAAGCAAAAGTGAAAATTCTTTTTCGGGATTAATGTTAATAAATGAGCATATTAAAAGTTTGTTATCCTTTAAGAATATATTGATGGGAGGTATATTTAGTAATTATAATCTGTAAACATTAGTAAAGAAAAAAATTAAATTATAAAAACTAAGATCAATTCCAATCTGCAATTACCATTAACTATCAGATCACCATTTCCTTTCTAATCATACTAAATGAATTTTAGAATATAAAACAGCGTCTCCATTCGTTATGTGCTAAAAGAACTTGTATGCACAGAAAGTTGTAGAGATCTTCCAGAATTAAAAAAAATAATTATAATTTTGATAATAAATCTTAATCACAATGAACATCAACAACATTCTTTAAAAACAGAAAAGCAAACAGTTTTAAATACCTTGAAAATTGATACCTACAGAAAAGAGAAAAGCACGTTTTAATACGTTTATTTTTTGAGAAAGCCAAGTCCGATTCAAGTAGCTCAAACAGTTGCTTCTAAATAATTTGAAAACGTACCATGTCTTCAAATCTTCCTGTAAATTTTGTGTTGATAGGCACTTCTGTCCTTAGATACAGCCGCCTTTCCCATTTAAAAAAATTAGCATTTTCATTTAAATTAAAAAAGGCTAAAAATGTTTTTAAAAAATTAATGAAACTTTTTAGAAAAGTTGTTCCGAACTTATGTTTTTTTTTTTTTTTTGCTATATCTTGCATTGATTTCTTGAATGACTATAATTCAAAGGATAGATTTTTTGACAACAGAATTAAGACAAATTTTTAAATGAACGCTTCCAGTATGTAAAAAAAATCAATGATTAAAATTATTGTTCATTGATGCATTTTCAGATAAAGAAATAAAGCTGAAATATAAAACTCACCAGCTGTAACTATTACTTTAATATTTCCATCCAATAATCTATCAGCTAAAGATTCAGAAGAATATCCTCCAAACTATGAAAAAAAAATTAGAAAAATTGCATGCATGTGCAAGAACTGAATCTGCACAAAACATTTAGTAAAATGAAAAATATAAATTTTATCGTTGATCTCTATTCTTTTTTAACAGAAATGTCGGCTCACTGGAATTTTTTCAAAGAAGCATGAATCTATGAATAATATTTTACAGTTGATTGTTAGATGATAGTAATATTTCTGCATTGAATAACACGTTATTCAATGCAGTAATTCGTTATTCGTTCATGCAATTCGTTATGGAATTCAACATTAATAGAGACTATTTAAAGTCTATTTGTTTTATTATATGTGTTAATTTATCTAACCAAACATAGAACACTTTTTTGTATTATTAGACATAAATTCTACAATAAACAACAAGCTCGCTGCTTTTATTATTAGATACAAAAAACGTGACTTACGAATGCAAGATAGATCTTTAAGTGCAATTTAGTTAAATTTTTTTAAAAAAAGCGGTATCTGAAAAAATGCATCCTTGATATTCAACATGGAGTTATTGTAAATTTTTAAAAAAATTTATAAAATTTATTTGGAGATTTTATATGTGTTATTCTTTATTCACGAACAATTTATGCTCATTTATAAGTAATTTTTTTATATAAATTTTATAAGATATTTAAATTTCTATATAGAACTAACTTAAGATTGAAGAAAGGATAATTTTTATGGATTTCAATGTAATGATGGAATAATTTTTAAAACAGCTCATATGCTTTAAATCTTTTTTATATTTTTCAAAATAATGAGTTGGTGTCAATCCGAAGCATAGATTATATGCTGGAAATTAATATCAAGTAATGAAAATTGAATATACTCTTTAAAGTTAATCGAAATAAATTTCTCAATACGCCACCTGTACTTCTCAGTGATTTTACAAAATATTGCTGTGCCGGTCCACTTTAAAACTTTAATTACAGTTTGCTATATCCTTCCTGCATAATACAATCACTCAACAAGAATTTAATTGTTTGGTTGATCAATTTTCAGAATTTTTCATAGTGACTTTCATGTAGTGAAGTGCCGACACAACTCATGTGGGCAACGATCGAGCATTTGATTTCAGATCTGTGCCTCTGTTTATTTAATAACGATAGACAGTAAAATGAGTCCATACGAACATTCCATTCACTAAAACTCAGTATTTAGTCTCCTAAATTGCTTCTGTTTTTTAAATTTTGTGATTGGGAGTGATTTCTACAACAGCCATCATTTCCCCTTCTTCATGTCTCATACTGATTGAAATAGAATTTTTTCTACCGATATAAAGACAGCAGATTGCAATTTATTTATCCATCTAGTTGTAGTTACCAAGGGAATGATCGGTAGCGCGAATATTTATAATGCTCTAATACAAGTCACCAAAATAATACTTATTGCGTTGGATATTGAAATTCTAAGATCTAGATTTCTAAAGTTCAAGTAGCTCCATACAATTAAAATAGTCATAAGTTTATAATCATTTTTAAAAATCAGAGGCTCAAACTTTAATTGGTTCGTCTCTGCTTTCGTCACACAGGCTATATTCACAGATAAATACTTTTTAAAGAGTGAGTTCGCAGTTGTTCTAATTGGTGTGTGGATTATTATACATTATACATATTTATTATACATATACATATTTTACCTGAATGCCGTAATTATAAATTGCTATATTAAATTTTTTTCTTTTTAACTATTTTGAATCTTAAAGATTTACTTGATTAAAAAATATCATTATAGCTTTTGGGTTTTCTCAAAGTCATTGACTTTTTATCACAGCATAGTAATCCCTAAACTCGATTTAGTGCCGAAAAATCTCGCTACGCCGCTTCTATTATTACTGCTAACTACTATTAATACTTAACATAGATAAGTATAGGGATAATAATTACAGAGATCAGTGATAAATAACGTTTCAAGAATTTTGATCCCGCAATTTTTTTAAATTCGGTTTTAAGTGCATTAATTGATTACATACTTCAATGAAATAATGTCGTATTTGTGTGAATATCACATATTTTAAGTATGAATGTTAGCAATTAGTTTTAAACAAATTGGTAAAAATTCAAAATATCCACATTCTTTTAAAGATAAAGTATATTTTCTTATTTAGAAAATGGACGAATAATCTTCGTCACTGCAAGGTGGATTTTTAACGAAACTGATATCTAAGCAAGTTATCTTCGAGTCATATGCTTCATGAATCATTTCCATCAGATTAATACAGTATGCTAATGTAAAGGATTTATATGAGATGGGTGAAATAGTTTCTTTATTTAAATAAAATAACTAAATTTTAATAAATTGCCTTTTTTTAAAAAAATTAATATTTCCAATATAATGCATTTAAACAGATTTTTTAACAAGAAAAAGTTAGTAGAAAAGTGTAAACTGAATTTTAAAAAATAAATTAAAAATCTAAAAAAATGTATAAAAATTAAATGGAAAATGAATTTATAGAATTCACTCAAAATTTTATGTTTAAAGCCAAACTTACCACAACAGAATGTATAGCTCCTATTCTGGCACATGCGAACATTGCTACAACCAGTTCAGGAATCATGGGCATATACATAGCTACCATGTCTCCCTTTTTCACACCTATGAAATTTCAAACAATGGGAAAAATAAATATATATATCAAAGTAACAAGTGCAATTCATCTTTGAGAATGATCCTTATCTTAATTGGAAGTGAATTTTATTAATTATACTGAATTCTCATGACAATGCAAGATCTCTTTTGTTGGTAATAACATGCAAACACTATTTTGGGAAGATATAGCAATTGACTGATTTAGTTTTGTTTTAAATACACATTTAGTTAATTTTTGATGTAAAAATTGTTACAATTCTTGATAATGTGTTTAGGTTAAAAATAGAATAGAATAATAATAGAATTCTTGATATTGTATTTAGATTGTATAAATATGAATTCATATAAAAAATTAAATGTATCTCTTATTCTATTATGTATTCTGTGATGAGAAATGTATAAATTTTTTATATCAATAGAAGATGTTGAAAATAGTTGTCAGTAAAGAAACAATTTGTATAATCAGCGCCGTGTGATAAAAAGCGATATGAGTTGTTATTTAAAACTCATAAAAACATTTCTATAACATCAGTTATGTATAAACTGATGAAAGAAGACCACATAATTGGAATTATTTACATAGATATCCTAATTTAAATTGCATATTTTTAGATTTGACGATTTAGAAATTGATTTTATTTTCCTATTTTTCTGGTTGAAAGAAGTAAAATTTTAATTTTCTCAGTGTTATTATTTAGCGGTATCATTAATAATAATTTATATAATATGACCGAAAAATGAACTCTTATAATTCATCTTCATTATATTTGTGGATATTGATCTGCTTACAAAGTATATATTGATTAGGTTAAGGTTAAAATTTATTAATCATTTAAGCGTCATAATTTAATTTTAATTACTCATAACAAGGTTAGCCAAATTAATTTCATTTCTAATATTAATCATTATAATTTTTAATAGATAGCTATCATGTAGTGATTATAATTAATAAAAATTACGACATTAAGGATTTATTTAATTAATAATTAATCCCCTTTTTTAATCCCCCCTTTGACTACGGAAATTTAAAAATAATTTTATCTTTATTTTCTACATAAATGAAGACAATTGATTCCTAACTAAAAAAATTTGATAGATCTCCTTTTTCACCAAATGAATTTTAAGCCAGATGCTGAGACATGATGGTCTATTAGCCTCTCCTCTCTCTAACAAAACCCCTTCTTTTACTAGAAAGCATTTACACTAATTACGGCCAGTTAGTAAAACTAATTAGGGCTAACTATGGCCAGTTATTAGTGGAAGGTTGAAAAGTTTAATATTTATAAAATTTTATATTTTATAAATATTTAACCAACAAAATATACCAGCCCTCAAAAGATAAATATTAAAACTGTAGCTTATTGCAAATGAAAAATTGTATTCTTCATTCTTTTCGATGATATCTTACCATTATAAAAGATAATAAAACTACAATAAGAAAGACAATTAATTTCTGCAAACAGACTTGCAACGAAAAAAAAGTTAAATTGCCAATTACTCACTTTTAATGATTCGTAAAATTTGAAATATATCTTTAAGATTTAAATGGAAACTGATTTATAAAAATGTTTTATATAGTTATATTTTAAGGAGAAAAATCTTACCGTAGAATTGTTTTCGAATAAAACATTATAAATATAATATGATCATCGAAAAGACTCTATATTAATTAATTACAAGCAAATGAAGTAAGAAAGATTTGCAAGTCAAGACAAATTAGAATACGGATAAATAATAATAAAAAAAAATTAAAAACCAGATTTTTATGATTTAACCTTACCTTTACTTTTAAGGACATTTGCAAAACGACAAACTCTCCGCAGAAGCTCTCTGTAAGTAATTTTATCATTATCTTGAGGATCATTTCCCTCCCTAGAAAAAGAAAACGAAAAATATTGTTGAAATATTTTACTAACGTCATATTTTGCTATGTGTTAATTCATGTCATTAACATAATTTCTTATTCTTTAAAAAATGCGGAAAATTTTATATAATAGAGCCTATTTAATATTACATGTAGGAACTGTATAGAGTTACCGAGTATATGAGAAAAGATATCTATCACTAATCACTAATTTATGGAAGTCACAATAAGTTGTAAAGCTGCAACATTGTGAAATATTATATTTTTAATCTCATATAACCTGGATTTAAAAAAAATTATCTACATCGTTTACAGAACAAAAATCTTTCTTCTAAAAATTTCAATAAGAATTCATTTTTAATTAATATACATAAATAAAGAAATAATGAGCAGATTGACAATGATAAAAGAATGAACAGATTTATCATTTTTCAGATACATATCTTTATATCAGTCAAAAAGAAAGAAAAAAAAAACTGGACCAGAATCTCCAACTTAATTTTGTAAAAATGAGAAATCTTATGAATGTGGTTTAAAATACGTTAGGGTAAAGACAAATCGATTCATCTATCAGATTAACACATTGATTAACAGCAATTCTTAACAGAGCTTCACGATTCTTTTCAGTAAAATGTCCATTCTTGCATTTCAGAAATAATTGCCGAAAACAGAAAGTAAGAAAATTTGTAAAAATTCCCTTTGTTAAGGTTCATGGAAATAAAAAAAAAAATGGAAGGAAAAGTACGAGTTTTTAAACTAAAATATCTTGGCATACTATATTTTTTAGATTATTTACCTTCATTCTAGTTTTGAAACTTCCTCTTAAATAAAAAGCAATAATAACATGCATTTAAAAAAATTTAAAGGATATTTGAGCCTCTAGTCTGAAACATGCTAATGCGTTAGGCATGGTTTATTTACTTTCACTTATTTTTAAAATTTGTTTTAAAATTATAAGGCACAGATAACATGCGCACAAAAAATGTATTTATTATCGTCGCAACGCGCACTAACATTAATGTAATAATTGAAACAATGAAAAATCTTGGTGTAAAATACATATATTTTTTATTATTATGCAAATGAAGGACAAGGAGTTTTGTTATGTGCTGTTGTAGAAAAGAGATCGTGAGTTGAAATAAAATTAGCATATAAGAGTGGAATTTCATTCATACATTTCTATATAATCTATCATTTGTTTCCTCTCAAGATCTGTGTATTTAATTTAGAGCTGGTGAATGTAAGAATCTAGACACAATACAATATATTTAAAAGAAAAGTAAAAATCAATCAATTAAAATAAATCAACAAAATATTTTTCATCAAATCTGAAGAAGGGATTTTTCCGAAATGATCTTGAGAAATTCATCAGCATTTAAGAAAGTATACTCCATACAAAACAGTGTGTGTGTGGGGGGGGGCGGTACTAAAAAAATGAAAATAGATCAACAAGGAAAATTACAAACTAGATTAAAATAATATGGACATATACATTTCTTAGAAATGAACCCCCCCCCCCCACGCACACGCACACACACACACACACATACAGAGAAAGAAAGAGAGATTCATATATCTTTCAGTATTAGTCGTTTGGCATGAAATTGAGCGATAAATCTCCGCATGTTGCTCCGACGATAACACTTATGTTTGCCTAATAAGGGGATCCTAATAAGGTGAATTACAGGGAGGCACAGCAACTATAATTCTCCTCCTCCAGCGAAGGGGGAGGGGGAATTATAAGATTATTGCTCATTTTCTGGAAAAAAATGTGGTTGAAAGAGGTATTTTCGCAAGCCCAGGAAAATATTTTAATAAGTAATTAAACTAAAACTAACTGTACAAAATAGAAAAAAGACTAATAACTATCAAAATAAATGACTACAAATGAAAAGGAAATATTAAAAAATATATATATTTTCTTAATATGAAGCGTCTTGAGATAGATTGTTTTTCTGCAAATTAGATTAAGCTGTTCTTTTACACAGTTTTAAATAAAAATAACAATGACAGACGGATTACGCTATTGAAACTGCATCTTCGTTAGATGCACCGTCCAGATGAATTTGTGGGATAAAGAGGTTTTCTGAAAGCTTTCAAAAAAAGTCCGAACATTCATATGGTTAAAAAGCCACCAGCTAAGCGGGGCTCTGTTTTCGATTTTAACCCCTTCAAAACATGGATGTCATTGAAGTTTTTGAAGAGGAGAAAGGTACTTTTCTTATCATTGAAAAAGAAATTCGGATGTTCAAATGTTCTGAGGTGTTTGAACTTAATAATCTTAGAGTGAGAAATTAAAAAAAGTTTGCAGAATGTTAGTTTCAGTTATAAAACAATAGAAAGATCGCAGTAAAGATGAATTATACTTAACAACAACAGATGCCCTTTTAATATTAAATCTATTATTAAAACAGAAGTTTAATCTAAATATAACTAATTATTGTATTGTTATTCTATAAATATTTCAAATTTTAAACTGAAACTTTTCCTTTTTCTCCCCCTTCCTTTTTTAACAATCTTCTTAAGTATTACAGAAAATATTGTTTGGCTAAGTAATATAACATAATATAATAGTAAGTAGGCAAAATGACTACTATATTATCATATAAATAAAGTAATAAAATTAAAATAACCAAATATTAAGGAATAAATAACTAAATGAATTCATAAGATTTATAAGAAATCTATTTCGGAAATCTAAGAATTAGGAATTTTAAAATGATAAGTACAAAGCATTGCATTTTTAAATAAGTAATAGTTTAATAGAAAACAACAGAGAATATAAATTATTTAAATATCTATAATAAGATTATAAATTAAAAGGCTAGATCCTAAAGAGTAATAAGTTAAATCATCAATCAATAATAATTCCAGGATATGGATTTAATTGTTATCCTGTCGATCGTTATATTATTATGTTGTTCGACCAAGTATAATAACCTTTTAGACTGTAAAAACATATTATTTTGTTCATTATTTTCACCGAAAGAAAAGAAAAAAAAATTATTTTATGTATTGTACCATTTCGCTAAAAAAAGCAGCAAAATATATATCCTTAATCGCATTGATATAAAAAAACGGGGCAAAGATGTTAGAGGGGAGACAAGGAATTATATTGATTTCTTTTACATAACACTAAATGAAAATCAGAATCAAACTATTTAAAACCTGCGTCCTCTATTGCAAATGTAGAGTCGATTTAAGTATTGTAAAAATCACCAGTATAGGTATTGTCTGTATATTATCTATATACAGGCAATATACAGAAAATACCTAACTCACTATCGTTTCAAGTTCTGGTGTCATAGTTGTATATTGTAGGAGTTTTAGTTCAAGTGAAAGGAGGTATCAAAAGGATTGAATGCTACTATCTGAATGTTAAAAGGAATTGCAAGCTATTAAATGGGAAAACGGTATTAACCTAGCATAAATTGGTACCCGAAGTCGTTAATTTTATTAAAGAATCTATTAATGTAACTCATGAATGATATGCATGTACACATTATTTACATAGGACTGCAAAAAAAAAAACCCTTTTAAAAATTGTTTTAATTTTAATAAAGGATTTTTATATTATATTTAGTGCTGATTCTAAAAATGAAATTCATTTATTTCTATCACTTAAGGATTAATCATAAAACAATTACAAAGTGATCAAGATTAGGGAGGAAACAGTTGAAATCGGGAACGTTTGCCATTTCATTAATTCATAAATCCATTAAACTGCATTTATATCCTAGTTTAAATAATTATTAAATAAATGATTTAATAATTATTTAAACTAGGATATATATATATTAAATTAAAAGTTCTTTTACCAATTTTACTTTTGTAAAGTTTACTTATATTTTTTTTACAAAATCCGAAATGCTTCTTTGTTGTTTTTACAATGCATAAGATACCAGAAATATAGCAGAAAAAAATTGGTGAATTAATATATCCTCTGGCAGCCATTGATCTCTAGTGCAACAAAACCAGAAGAAATGGATTATAGCTTACAGTCAGTATATAAACGCATACCTACAACAAAGAGATAAAAAAAAAGAATGAGGATTTAGGAGTAGAGATAAGGTCAATGAAAAGGAGTATGAAGAAGAGCAAACATTGCTAGTAAGCAAGTATTCAATTTGAATTACAGTTACAGTGGAACTACACTGAACGAGCGTAATTATTTCCGAATCTTACAAGTAATGCGGAGCTAATTTCGCAGCACTAGTAATATTTATTTCATAGAATTTATATTCATAGAAATCCATGTAAAAAAAGATAATGTATTCCTTTCGAAATTATAATCAAATAAATTTATAATAATGTAATTTATTATTTATAATGCAAGCTTTTTTTTACAAGAAAATTGTCTAAAGATATTTGCTTGGCTATGCTTCAAAATTTGGCGAAAAAGAGATTCAGAAATATTGTTGAATGAATTTGTAAAGCGCATAACTACTGCCTTATCTGGATGATGCTTCTTAACGCACGAGGCAATAATTTTCCATGCTTTCAGCATTTTCCTTATTACACTGGAAGGTTGATGCTCTGCTACATCTATTATTTCTTCCTCTTTTGACTAATTATTCTTTGCAGCATTTTTCTGTAATCTGGAATGCTGCTATACAAAACTCATCCGTAAGCTATGTTCTTCCATCGATGTCGTTGCTATCCAGCTCTAGGCTCATAATTTTGCGGGGGACAAAATCTCATTGATTAAGGTTCACAGGCATTTATGTTCGACAACGTACCCGGCCAAAACTTCTGCCATGTAGATAAAAGGGCTATTTTAAAACAAAGCCCAATCTAGGCTGATACAAGCTAATTCTGCATGTTTTATCGCCAGTCGTTGTGTGAAATGTCACTCGCCAAGTGAATAACTTTTTCCACATTTTGCTTTGCTCGTTAAGTGAGGTTTAAACAGCAATTTCTTTTGTTTTCAATGTTGTGTTTAGTAGGCAATGTTCTGATTCAGAGAAATATTCTGGATTGAAATAGTTTCTTCTTTGAAGGTCAGTAGTTTAATCCACCAATTTACTATTTTAAGTGCATGAATATGTTTATCGAGCACATACAAATAATACTTTTTTTTGTTCGAGACATACTAAATTTGTAAAAAATTAGATTGCAGGTTATGATGAAATCGTACATGATGAATTTTTTTATTATTTTTACAGAAATCAGCATCTAAAACAACTATAAAAAGCACCACTTGCATTACCGACAATTTTTTCATCGCAGACTTGGGTTATTTTCATTCTTTGAAGTAAGCAACAGAGTAAAAGTAAACGGTGTCTCTAAGGAAATATAACAAATTTATAATAATCGAAGGACTTTTGACTCAGAAAATGTTATATTCATACTAATGTATGCTTTTAGATAGATTTCGTGAAAGTATTTTGCTGGCGTTTCTTTTCAATCTCTTCAGCTTTTTAGAATCAAATAGTATCTCTTTTTAAGAAAAGTTTTTATTTAATTGCTCTCAAAAAATTCAAAGAATAAATAAGGATTAGATATTTTCTTGGTTTTGTATTCTTAATGCAATTACTACCTGTATCAGAAATTATATAATATATAAAGAAAACAGTGAGTAAGGGTATAGTAAAATAGTATAGCTTGGATTCTTATAAAGAAATCGAAAACCCTCTGTGGTTTTAAAAAAAAGAATCAGCAGACTGTTAAAAAAAGTTGTACTGGAATTTTTTCCCTTTTAGTTTTAAAATAAATAAATAAGTTCATATTGATTAAAATTCAATCATTTCATTTCAGTGTAATTTTATTGTGTAATTATTTGGAATTTTTTTCGTTCTAAGACTATTCAAATAAATACTGAAACAAAAATATCTTCAACCGAAGTACCATGATAATAATTTTACAGATTTGCGTTATTCTGCTAAAAATTTTCCAACGATCAAAACCCTATTCGAATTTTATCTGTAATCAAAATAAATTCGAATTATTTTTTTACTCGAAACTATAGTTTTATGGCACTTCTCCTTTCACAGTTTTTTTTAATGATGAGATAAGGATAAGGAAAGATAACGGATTATATTAAAATTTGTTTGGATGATAAGTCATCCTGTGTCGATTTTGAAAAACATTTAATTCACTTTGTATTTAAATTACGTTATAAATAAGTGGCCTTGAATAATCTATGAAGTACCTGTTACCCAGTTAATTTACTTACTTTCTGTGGACATAATATTTCATTGTTGGTCTTGAAATTTGCTTAATGTAATCTTCAGTTAAATGTAATTCATCTTTATTATTAATTCTAGCTTTTATTTTTTATGATTTCAAAAAAAAAATCTCAAATTTGTCAAAAAAATTATTTGTCTTCTTTATGCTACTTAAAGTGATTAGTCTAGTTATTTTATTTGTTTCTATAAATTTCTATGTTTTTAAAATTTGATAATTATTTTAAATTAATATTAGCTAATTAGTGGAAAATCTTTTAAGTAATTACAAAAATCCTCTCTTATACAAAATTATTTTCTCCTAAATTTATGCGCATTCTTTAAGTTAACTCTTTGAGCTAAATTAGGTAATATGAAAATTGTATTAATGACCAGTATTAACACAACAAGTTTATTTTTGTATGGGCCTCTTAATTTTTAATTGTGATTAAATGATGTGTTTGATCATTAAATCGCTCTTTGTACAAGCCTTGATGTCATAAGAGCGAGGGAACATTCAATCCTCTTTAGTTTAAGGAGCACCTAACTCACAATACAGCATATTTTTGGCGAAATGAGGTTCCTGAAATGTTCCAATTAAATGTGTTTGACGTATATAAATATCAATCCAGAACTGCATTTTGGCGCGGTCGATGTCTACTCTTTTTTCGATTGATCTTTTTTATCTAATAAAAATGAAATATTATTTGCCTCATTATGGTTTTTTCAAAAATTTATTATGCACCCATTTGTATAGCGTTCGACATATAAATGCGTCATCCCTTGACTTTAAATCTGGAACTTGAGGGATTTAAAAAAATAAATTTTATTGTTAACTGGTTAAAACTCTCTGGTTCCCAAGCCCGTCTTAATTTTTAGGCTATCACATTCAGGTATGTGATTAAGTAAAGAAAGATATTAGTTACATTTTTACTTTCTCGTATACGAAGTATAGAGAAAGTATAGTAATCCTCAAAAAAATTCGAACTCAAGATTTTGACGAATCTTCACATTTTAAACCACCCAGAGTTCGAAAAACATACTTTTGGGAAATGTCTGTCTTTTTGTATATGATAAAGACAACACGAAAACGCTTTGAGCTAGATAGCTGAAATTTGGTATACTGTCTTTACACCAAAGTTTGGTGAAGAATATTACAGCTGAGGTGTTGTGATCTTCACCTGACTGTGGTTCAGAATTATACAATCAATCCCGAAACAGCCTTATGTTACTTTAAAACGGTGCTTTAATATAACTAAACTAAGCTAAGAAACGCGAACGCATTATTTGTATTAAGTTCCTTAATTTCAAATTTTAAGATTGAAGATGAGAAATTTGATGAAAATATTCTGGGAATTGAATATTATTGACGCACAGCTACAATACTTTATGTATCATTTTTGTTTGTTTTCGAAAAAATGTTAAGATTTCTTCAGATTTTTCAGATTTCAGAATCTACTTCCAGTCTCTAGAGCCTAAAATGTTACGATTCACTAAAGCAAAAAATCCTAACCAAAACATTATTTATCTTCTGGTTAATCTTTAAATGATGTCAATATCTATTTGAATTAAAAATTTGAACTTTAGTTAATGTTTTTTTGTTTTTTTTGAGCGTGTAAAAAGTTTGAAGAGATTAGCTTGAAATTCCATTACGAATTCATTAATTTTCGCTAAATTTTTGAAATACCGAAGTTTTTTTTAACTAAGGAATAGACTTCATTTAAATAATTCTTTGCTGAAGAAATGAATTTTTATTTTTTATTTTCATTATAGTTAAATGGTTTAAATCGAATGTTTAAGTAAGTTTAGTAAAAATACTTGTAGAAAATCTCCAGTCAAGTAAAAATTCAATTATGTATGAAATCAAACTCTTGAATTATCTAATGAATATTGAATTCATCGATTTGATGTTAAAAATTTAACATACTAAAATTAAACATTAAACTGAAGTTAATTGCTCACTGTATGAGCAAAATAAATTAATATGACTTACAATATTTTGCCAAACACTAAATGGGAGACAAATAGGACTTAAGAGAAATTTATGTTAGTTAGATTGTATTGTTATGGTTAGATATAAGAATATTAATTGATTTACAAGTTTAAATTTACCGTCAAATGTAATATTGGCCAGTGTATGTAATGAAGGTGCATTTTATAATTAAAAACTTGTTTAAATTGTAAAGTGTTGTCGCAAATTATGTATAAAAATATTTTAAAATTTTTTTTTGAAATTAGGGAAGTAAATGGACAGCTAAATTGGCATTACTGAAAAGTCAATTCCTTGCATTTAATAATAATTTGGCGGTATAAAAAATTATATTGTAGCGATAATATTTTTAAGCATTACAATCAAAAGAACGTCAAAATTCTACTTATTTTTTAATTAACTAAAACTTTAATCTTGAAAAAAATCGTTCAGAAGTGTATATTTTTACTCTTCAAAACATTATTGTACCAAATTTCGTATCTGTAGGTGCAGTGGTCAGCTCCGTGGAGTGAGAAAGCACGTACGCGCGCTTAATAATCTGTTTTTAATCCATTCAGTACCTACATCATTTATACAAGGAGCCATGCTAATCTAATACTTCTTTTTTATTTTAGAATGATGATTGGTATAGTCATAAAAGGTAAGTCTAGCTAAAGTAAACTGACTATGCATTTTGTGATAAAACCGTTTAAGCAACATTAGTGGTAAAATTAGAATTTTTTTTTTACTCAAAAATCATATGAAATAAGAAATCAATTCAAAGTTGTAGAGCATCATCAGTTTAATAAAAATAACATCATGCCCATATTAATGTGTAGATCAGAATAAATAAAGCTCAGATTAATTTGGCAGAATTTTATAATATTGTAACACCAAGAAATTGAAAGCAAGGAGCATTTTTTTGTCATTAGGTCAATATATTGTTCTTATTAAAAGAGTTCTCGGTTAAACAGGAGGATTATTCAACTGGCGACTTTCTCCTAGACTGATACGATATAGTAAGCGTTATGTTTCATAATACAGCGAAGAGAAACCGAATATGCATTTTCATCATCTTCTTTTTGAAGGATTGGATCGAAAGCTGGATGCAGATCAATATGTTGTTGTCAATATTACATATCAAATGACATTCGTTTTAATATTTGTGCTTTTGAGTTATAGTGCCCATGTTCCCAAAAAGAAAATCATAGATAAATAATAAACTCTTCAATGAATCAAATCAAAAGTTTGTTGCCAAAATCATCTACTTATTCATCCATCCTACTATCTGTTGTTTCTTGAGTTGTTGTATTCAGAATCCCACGGACAGACAAAAAGACACAGATTATCTATCTTTGACGGATTTCGTACAAGATTTGATTGAAATATATAATGTTCGCAATATGGATAAATAATAAGTTTTTGACGCAGTTTGTGAGTAATTGTCTTCACAGACAAACATAATTAAAATGTTTTTTCTTTACTTTCAGAACTAGAGAAATCGAAATACAGAGATTCATAAGAATGCTGCAGTTAATTAGCATATTTAAACACCAAATTTTAATTTTGGCTTCTATGGTATAGGCGCTTTCATGCCTTTCTTAATGTCATTGAATTGAGTGGTACGTAGAAGGAATTACTGCGCAAATTCCCTAAATTGTGGCACCCTATTTGGAGCAATTAGTCCAATTGGCTTAAAGCCGACACTGCATATAACCCTGTAAGATACTACGAAATAAGATGCATTGCTAAGTTAAATTTGTCATGTGATTATGACGCCATTGACCTGAAATGCGATTGATTTTATCTCTGTTGTTCTGACTTATGGCACTTTACAAGCCCGCTGATAGTTATCTGTCAGCGATTTAAACAGAGGGAGCGTCACTTGTTTTTTCAGTAGCGCTAACTAGAGCCAAGAGTACGACTTAGCTACTTCATGCGCCACATTTGCTTGCACAACCCCTTTTTACACGGGGGCACATTTACACATCTCACAGATAGAACACAGAAGAAGAACAATCATACCCAAACCGGCACTCGAACCCGGGACGCCCATATCACGGGGAAGACGAGCTACCTCTATGCCAGACGCCGGCGGTTTTATTTCTACCAATAATATGTGCTCCCACGTCCGCGTGTGCATTGATGCTCTACAATCAAGACAGTTTCGCTTAGACTTATCAAACTTGGAGGGTAGAAATGCGCAAGTCCGGTGCATTTTAAAATTCTAAAAATTATCTTTTTAGTGATACTAGTTTAATTGTAATAGCAATAATTTTTTATAAACTTCGGCAGTTTTTAAAAGCACTTTTTTCTGCTTAATTTCCAAAAATAGCTAGCACTGCTGTCATGAAATTCAAATCGTTTTCCTTGTTTCATCAAATATTAATGCCAGATTTTTCTTCCATTGCTGAAAACTAAAAAAGAAGGATTTTATTTAATACTAGCCGCCTTTGGCGATCAGCTGGTTCGCCAATCTTAATGTTCATTTAAATTTTAATAATTAAATATTTTATGCAATTCTTACTTTAATAGATTCTTCATCAAAATATTTTAAAACTTCAAATTTTGATAGTCATATAATTCACTCATAATATTATAAAAGCCTTCAGTCATAACGTAATATGTATCTCTCTAATTTTCTGTTAGCTCCCGTAGAATTTATGCTTTAAATTAAAGTGGAAAGAATGAATCTGCAACTAATATAATAATATTTTTTACTGAAATAAAGCATTTTTTTATAATATGATTACTGATAACAGAGTCACTGAGCGTTTAAACTTTATGGGCACTAAAGAATATCTTTCTTAATTTATGTAATATCTCAAGAATTTGTCAACAAAATTTTCTCAGATTCATCATGAACAGACCGATTAATTAACAATGTTTAATTTTAAATGCATCAAACACTAAGAAAATAATCGGTCGAAAACAGGTTTAAAAAAACTACTTATAAAACGATGTACTTAAAACTATAAGCATATACAAAAAATATATAACTGACATAAATACAATTTAATTACAAAAGCATGCAACTAACCTAAAAATAATTTAAATCTGGGATGACAGCCTTTGAGCTAAAAATCCCTAAATCCCCCTCATTCAAACAAACAATAATTTAAATCAAGAATCACCCGTTGATAATATGTCAACAATCAGAACACAATGCGCATGCGTGAATTTTCAACGCCAGTTACAGTAACGCAAATGCGTGAATTTTTCTACGCCAGTTGGGGTAACGCTATGCAGATTAGACATTTTTAATTTCCTTTATTCTGCGTTATTTTAATTCAAAAGTACTTCAGAATGAATCTGAAAGATCTATTAATTAACAATGTTTAATTTGAATGCATAAAACATTAAGAAAATAAACAGAATCGTTTGAAATAATTGGCCGAAAAATGCTAACCCTAGCCTCATTACTGTTGGGAAAAAAAACAAAAAAAAACAAAAAAAAAAAAAAAAAACTGAAGCCTTACTTATTTGGCGGTGGGGAAAATGGAAGATCTTTTTGGCGGGAAAGTTAGTTTTTAATTAAAAATTCAAAAAAAGGGACCCCAGGTACACATTCCCGACCTCTAAGGTATACATGTACGAAATTTGATAGCTGTAGGTCAAGCGGTCTGGCCTGTAGAGCGCCAACACACACACACACACACACACACACACACACACACATTGAGCTTTATTTATAAGTATAGATAAGCGTAGTTCATACGATAAATTAAAAAAAAGTTACAATACTGTTTAATTTAGAAGGTAAATGAACCACATATTTATGTTTTTAACAGCTCTCTGATGTTATGGGATTACGCTACAAGAAAATGTTTATGTACACAATATATAGAATATGTGCAAGTCAATTAAAATAAAAGGGTTTTAATGCCTGGCAATTTGACGGGTTCATGGACATGAATTTAAATGATTTTCCTAAAATTCAATATAATCAGTATCCCTGGCGAATCAACTGGTCACCAAATCGGCTAGTATTTAATAAAATCTTATTGACACATTAATATTTCAAACAAATATAGTTCAATTCTTCTACCATCAAAACTGACCGAATTAATGACAATTCGAATTTTATCATTTTAAACTACGCACTATTGAAAAGCGGAATCCGTTGATTGGATTACCTTCTTTGATGCATACCTTGAAATTATCGAAAATAAAAATATTCAAAGATTCCTAACTCGGCCGGTTTTGGTTTTAAAAGGGTGAAAGTTTTTTTTTTGTTAAAAAAATTAATATGTAAAAAATATTTTACTAAATACGATTAATAGTACTGAAGAAAGGTTGTATGAAAAGTTAGGGATACATTTTTTTCAGTTTTACATTTACTGAATGAGACAGCTTAAAATATAATTCTTTAAGTCATTCAAAGCGTTTTCTCAAGCGAAATTATTTATCTGTTTCTAATGGTTTAGCCAAGCTAAGAATGAATATTTTATATAATACAGTTCATTATATAAAGAGCAAATTTCTTACTATGCAATTTTATTTTTGTAGCAGACAATAGCTTATTACAAATATGGTTAATATATATAAGTTAATTTTATTTTAATATTTAAAACCTTTTTATAATTTTAAATCCTTATTACAATCAGTGAAATCTGATTGTCAGCCAAATCGATTAACATCTGCTTTTCCTGTAGACTTTTCTGATTTAGATGTGCCTAGGTCTATCGAAGGTTTCATCTATCCTTCTTTCATATGTTCTAAAAAGTAAAGTTTTCTTGAAAAGTTGAGATAAAAGAGGAAAGACACGAACTTTTAGTAAAATAAAAGCTGGCATTATAACACACATTAATTACAGAATTTTGAGTCAATATCAAATTTTCTTTCAACAAATAAACTTTTTTAATGCTATCAATAAAGTAAATTAGCAAGGATGCATCCTTTTGTTTTTAATAAAACAAATCGCTTAGTGAATAAATTACAATTATCCCGTCTTTAAAAATGTTCCAAAACATGGTGAGGAAAATCAGCGGAATTCTCAGTATCTATCTACACCTTTCATAATTAAGGAAATGTGATTCCTGTAATTTAAGGGAATTATTACGCATTTTGATACTTATTATTTTCCTCTATTTGCGTTTTTCTTTTCTTCCTGAGCACCGTCATCTTAAAACCACTCATGTGTTATACGATAATGTTTGCTTTCATTATATATTCGGGAAATCAGTTGCCGACTGTCTTATTGCTAAAGGAAAAATAAGCAGGGTGTTTGTAAGGAAGTTAAGAAGAAAAAATTACAAATACTTTCAAGGATCAATCAATCAATAATCATCAATCTTGAATAAGCACATTAACTATAATGTTGAATTCGTTTAAGTCAGATTCAAACTTTAAATTAATAAAATTTTCAATAACTTTTATACTTGTTTGTTCAAGATTTTTAATACAAATATTTTTTTTTAACGAGGGGCAAATTTCCGTCAAGACAACTAACTTGTTTGGGATGGGACCGTAAATGGATCGTTTTGAAAAGATTTGTTTTCATAGTTTCCTGCAAAAAATACAAATTTAATACATTTTAAAATAGTTATATGATAATAATTCTTTATCAAACATGATTGATCATGTTCCTATGTGTTTCATTGCATTCGCTTAATTATTAAAATATTTACGAAAATGAACATTTACTTCAATAATATTGTGTAGATGTCGGGCAATTTGGAGTTAAAAAAGATACATAAAAATGCATTTTTACAAAGTACATAAAATAAAAAATATTAAAGTAAAGCATTAATAAGTTAAGAATGTGTTGAAATGTAAAACTAAATAGTGGAGTTTACAATTATATGTCAGAGATAAGTAAGCCGGGATACAATCGTTTTTTTTTCTCCTCGCTTTGGTAAAAAAAAAAAAAAAAAAAAAAAAATCATATTGTAGTTTTTTTATGAGGTTTTGCAATTATAAGCTGCATCTGGAGCATGTTATTCTCACCATACATTTGGCGCAATTTAATCATAAATGGTTCTGGCGCCAATAAACTCCATCAATCCAAACAAAACCGAGGCAAAATAAATTTCTGTAATCTGCAAATTTGTAAAGACCTTTAAAAAATGTATAAACATTTCATTCAGATTATGTGATAAAAACATATATTTTTATCATATAATCAAATCTTATTCTTAATCATATTTTTTTTCTTTAAAAAGTGTCACAGGCGCAATAACATTATTTTTAATGGCACTCGAGTAATCTATACCCTCCTTACCACCTCCCTTACGCGAAAATGCAGAGCAAACCAGGATTATTATTCATTATTGATAATCTTTCAACTTTGTATTTATTTATCCTTCTATATCTGAAATATGTAAAATATATTCCGAACGCTAATCATTTCTGCACGAAAATGAAAAGATTTATCTTTTATTCACAAAAATACAATAAATAAGTTTTGATTTCAACGCATAATTCGATTGCTTGACGGTTTATAAAATGCCGATAACCTAATAAGTTGAAAGAAATCAGATATCGTCTATTTCAAATTTAAACTTCCTATTTTGGAGTTCGAAACTGTAATGCAAGTCAAGTTAAAATTCAGCTAATCAACAGAAAACAATATTTTGAGAAAACTGGATGGACTTTGATTTCATAAGAAAAGAGCAAAACCCTCAAACAGCCTTGAACGATGAATTTGACATTGGGACCTTTGAAACGTGGCTGAAATCACTATCTCTGACTTTTGAACCCGTAGGATGCAGACTTGAAAACCGTTCTGAGGTCGTTGACATTTCATACCGAAATTTTTTTTTGCAGATAAGTTATGCTGGATTGCAGTTATTTATAATATAAAATGATAAGAGTCTTTTTTCAAACATTGATGCAATTAAGAGATGCCAATTCATAATTTCTGATCGTATTCGTTGTCAATGAACGAATTTTTCAATTAACCTTCCAGGGAGTGCGCCCTCTATACCAAAATGAAAGGTCGTGCGTGTTTCCCAGGTATTCTACTATAAAATATAATTAGTTTATAATTGGGTAAAGGTAATAAGTAAAAATATTTTAAAACATTCTTTGTTTAAAAAAAGAATGAAAACAATTGTAATCATAAAACACAAAAACAATATAAAATGATCAAAGAATTAACTGAATGGTATGAAAATAAAATAAATGCCAGCTCCAATATTCCATTGCAGATATTTATATTTGTAATACAAAACTATAGAAACATGAAAATAAAAAAATAATTGAAATTTGGAAATGAAAAGCAAGAACATTCATTTTCTTTTTATTGCATCTTTGCATTTCGAGCAACTGTGCTTAAGAATGCTTCGAATATGCAGTGAGCCACAAAATTGAGTATACACCTCTAAAACTTTTAGACTTCTTCCAATTACAAATTAAATATTGATTTAAAATAGATAAATTTTTTTATCCTATATACTTTAACCTCTGCTTTACCATCCTATAATAACAAAATTCTATAGTTAACTTTTTTATTATGAAAAAAGTTAAGCAATTCGAAGAAAAGATAGAAAGCCATGCCACAAAATTGAGTATACACTTCTTATATTTGTAAATTTTGCCACCACTTTTTTTAGTTTCAAATTTTCTTTAAAGAGTTTCAGGAGTAGCTGCTGCTTATAACACGTGCTATTGCACTTCAACGCTTTTAAATAGTATTTTTTCTTATTAAAAATCGTAAAATGAGCTCTCGTAGAGAAACTACTGAATCTGAACGTTTATTGGTCGTAAAATGGTCGAAAGAGGGCAAATCTCTTCGAGAAATCGCTTCGTTGATTGGTGTAACTCATGGTTGTGTCCAAAAAATACTACAGAAGTATAAAAAAACTGGATCTGTGACCAATATTCCTGGAAGAGGACGTAAAGAAATACTGAGTACTACAGCGAAGAGGAAGATCATTCACTCAGCAAAGAAAGATCCGAGGGTGAGTGCCTCTAAACTAGCTTTATCGATGTCCTCTACAATCGGGAAAAAGATCTCAGATGAAACAATTCGACATAACCTTCACCACTATGGGTTTCATGGCCGTACACCAATACGAAAGCTACTCATCAAGTATGTGAATAGGCAAAAGAGAGTGATTTTCGCAAAAGAACATCGTTTAAAGCCTATTTCTTTCTGGAACACTGTAATATTTTCTGATGAAAGTAAATTTAATCTTTACGGAAGCGATGGACGATTTAAAGTATGGAGAGAAGCTGGGAAAGCACTGGCACCTAAAAACACCTTTAAGACAGTCAAGTTCGGAGGTGGATCTGTCCTCGTTTGGGGTTGTATGTCGGCTGGAGGAGTTGGAGAGCTTAATTTTATTGATGGTATTATGGACAAACAGGTATATTTGGGGATTTTAAATGATAACTTGAAAAAAAGTGCCAGTAAGTTGGGGCCTAGGTCAAGCTTCATATTCCAGTAGGACAACGACCCCAAGCATACAGCGAAGAATACGTAGTTATACTTGCTGTACCATTGCAGGAAGCAATTACACACTCCAGCCCAGTCTCCAGACCTAAACGTCATCGAAAATTTGTGGTCGCAATTAGGAAAAGCTGTACATGAGCACGAAATCACAAGCAAGGAATTTTTCAAGAAGGTTCCGAGAGAAGAATGGGTTAAAATTTCTGTTGAAATCACTAAAACACTAGTAGAATCTATGCCCAGAAGATTACAAGCTGTAATTCAAGCAAAAGGTTATGCAACAAAATATTAATTTGTGAGTTAAAAGGAAATTAATAAAGGTGTATTCTTATTTTTGTGGTGTTGTTTTTCCTCTCGTCTCAGATCTTTTATTTTTTTTCGTAAAAAATAAATAAACGCAACAATTTTATTAGTATAGTACGGTAAAGCATAGACTAAAGTATATAAGTTAAAAGTTTCAATCATCTTAAAGCAATATTTAATTTGTAATTGCAAAAAGTCTCTAAGGTGTATACTCAATTTTGTGGCCCACTGTATAAATTTCCAGCAGATTTTAGCTAAGCCATCCGATTCTAAAACGCTTATTATATTATTAGATTCGCATCTTTTCCCCCTGATGACACAATGTTCAAGTGTTGAAGTGTTTTTCTTTTTAATTCCAGTGTTTCAATGAAATACTTTTCTTTTCAATACTTTGAATTTCAGATCACTTTGTAAAAAGATAAGCGCTCTTCGTTCAACGTGTTTTTTCATAGAAGCATTTGTCAGTTGTTTCATTTTCTTCTAAGTAACCCTTTGTTTAACCGTTAATCGTATGAATAATATAGTTGTTGATGGCAGCTGCATAATTTATAAAACAACAAAGGAAATAAGATGCAGCAACAACATCATGTGAACGGTTGCGCGTATCTTTGATATAATAGGAAATTCGGGGAATTCTATTAACGCCTAAAATTCCAAACGTTGACTAATCGTTCATCGAAAGGAGTGGCAAGAACAGCCAAAGTAGAGGTAAAAAGGCTCAAAACAAAAGTCTTCTCTTATGTATCTTTCGAATGTGCTGGAAAATCCCATTCTTATTGTCATTTGTAATCAATTTCTGTAATCTGCAAATTTGTAAAGACCTTTAAAAAATTTATAAACATTTCATTCAGATTATGTGATAAAAAAATAATTTTTCAAAAAATAAGATGGAGAAGAGTAACTTTATGATGAATATCCTTTAAAATGATATAGGAAGGGAGGAAGCGGATGCATTTGTAATTAAAACGCAGTATTCTGTTAAATTGTGTAGAACAGACATTGGGGAGAGGTAAGCTTCCTCGACTACAAATGCTTAAGCAAGAGTCGAGTGTTGGCGATTCTTCATTGAAGAACCGAGCTAAGCTTTCAATTAGGTAAACTATGCCAAGAATCAGAAATATTTTAATGGATATTAATGGAGTGACGTTTATTTACTAATTTAGGGTCCCACGGAGTTTGCCATTCTGAATTAAGAACAGTTTTAACGTTAAATGGGACAAGGCAATTTAAAATATTGGTGACAGATATCTTTACATCGTCAGCTAGTTTACAACTGATTGCCGAAGATGGTTTGTTACGATAAAAAAATAAAGAAATGCCACCATAGAAAATATATTTGAATAATCATATATTGAACATATATAAAACTAATAATTGGACATAACATAATTGGAGTTTGTAACAATTTAAAATTAAAGTACTATTTGCAAAATTTCTTCTTAATTTTTTCGTTAAATACCATACAGATTTCCTCCGAAACATTAAAATAAGAAACAAGCTGAAAGTATTTGTGTTCATTGACATTATAAAGAGAAGCCCTCCTCCGAGGTTCGATCCTCGGGCTGAGAAAAGTTGACTCGGCCTTTCATCCCTATAGTGAGTCGGTAAAACTGAGAACCAAGCATTTTTGGGAACTAAATACTGGTGTTCCCGCGTTAGGCTGACCGCCTAACCGGGACATATGCCTTGCACCCCAGAGCCCTTGGTCAAAAGAGCAGATATGGCCACTGTAGGCCTTGACTCACATGGACTGTCGTGCCACTGAGTTTAGTTTAGTTAGACATTAGAAAGAATAAACAAATAAACAAATAAGTTCATATTAAGTCAATTGCTTACAATCAACATCTCGAAGGAAAATAAGCTTTTCTTATTCTCTAACAGATATCTCCTTTGCTATGAAGAACGAAAAATAAATGTGTATTCAGATTATATATTAAAATATAACTGTCAATTATTTTGAAGCATGCAGAAAATATATAATCTCCAATAAGATTTAGTCTATAATTTCTTTATTCAAATTTGCAATATATCTTACACAATTTTTTTAGATAAATGTAAAAAAAAGGAAAATTCATTAAAAATTATAATTTTATGATATTGCTTTACTTCAAATTAATTAAAACATTTATTATTTAACAGAATTTTTCTTAAATTAACAAATGTGATAAATATTGTTAAATAATCTATACTACTATTATAAATGGGAAAGTTTGGATGGATAGATAGATGGATGGATGTTTGTTAGTCAGGCGGAACAGAATTGGATGAAATTTATCACAGGGATAGATCATAGTCTGGAATAGGACATAGGCTACCATTTGTTCCGGGTAATTGAGTGGTTAAATTTTTATTAATTAAAAACTAATTTTCCCTCCAAAGTCTTCATTTTCCCATCGCCAAATGAGTAGGGCTTCAGTTATTTTTCTTTCCCACGTTAAAGAGGCTAGGCTTAACCTGCTTTCGATAGATTATTTCAAATCATTCTGTTCATTTTCTTAGTGTTTGATGCATTTAAAATTAAAAATTGTTAATTAATCGATTTTTGGATTCATTCTGAATTACTTTTAAATTAAAATAAAACAGAATGAAGGAAATAAAAAATTTCTAACCTGCGTAGCGTTACCCCAACTGGCGTGGAAAATTCACTCATTTGCGTTACGCCAACTGGCGTTGAAAATTCACGCACGCGTAGTGTGTTCTGATTATTGACAACTATATTTTCATTTTAATTAAAAGTTTAAAAATTATGCGTATTATACTGTTGTAGCTATCTCAAACACGATCGATAAATAAAATAGATTTGACTTGATTAAAAAAAAAATAAGGACTTGATTTTCTATTTTGTTTTATTATATACTCTTAAATTTATTTATAGCTTTAAGTACATCGCTTTTTTAGGTTCGTTGACATTTCTTTTATTTGTTATTATTTCATACTTTTTCGAAATTCCGAGAAAACGCAAATCTAATCTTTCGAAGAGAAGTAATAAAGCTCGGGCTATGAAAGTAGCTAGACCTGTTTGTAATTTTAGTGAGAACTTGAAGATGGTCAAACTGTGCAACGGCACCAGGCTTCGTATCAGTGAGATTGGCTGTAATATTATAAAAGCTACCATTATTACAGGAGATGCTAAAAGAGACAGCGTTTTAATTCCCCACATATCTGTTATTCCAAACATCTTGTCATTTTGCTTCAAGAGGTTGCAATTTCCCTTAAAATTGGCTTTTACAATGACGATCAACAAATCCAAGGCCAAATCAGGGCTTGATATTGTATACATTTTGGTATTAGAATAAAAATAAATGTTGAAATTTTCCCGTAGGTCTTTCTCAATCAGTTATAAGTTTCTTGATTATATCATATCAGACTCTGCTTTCAACAGCACTATAATGATACGGTTTGATAACATTTTAAATTTTGATTAGACCGTCAGTTCTTATACATATACACAAAAATTTCCACGCGAACGAAGTCGCGGGTAATAGCTAGTATATAATATGATGAATATTTTATTGTTTATTAAATTAAATAAATTTTTCCAAGTCGATTGAAAAAATATAAAATGGTAAGGATGCAGATATTGATCTTTTTCAGCAATGTTGGGTCAATGCAAAAATCTTACAAGAAAAGCCTCAAAAGATCAATAAATACATATGAAAATGGAATTAGTTTTTTTAAGATAAAAATTATGATATTTTACTTGTATTTACATATCAATTATATAAATAAAATTTTTCTCAGACATAAATCGATATAAATGGGCAATTTAAATACAAAAATAATTAAATCAGACAAAAACACGAAAAATCAATGAGTTAAATATATTAAAAATTTTTTAATTTATAAAATATTTTGTCATTTTTACCTAAATTACTTAGTATTTGTTCTTTATATTAAGGAATAAATATTTAAATAATATGTTGGAAAAATTCTTTTTGTAGAAGAGATTATCAAGTACAGTTAATGTATGTTTGAAATTTTTCAACCCCTTAATTTAATAATTCAGCATTATTAAGTGAACATTTGAAAGAAAGTTTTCGTAAATAATCAGGTGTTCACAAATGAAATAAAGATTTGCAGTTGTTCAACAATGCAATTAAGGAAAATTTGCTACTTTGAAACCTTAGTAATCAATCACCTATTGTAAAAGAGTAACAGAGAGCAGTATTTATTATAAGCCACTATGCTTTTTTCATTTTTTTAAAGTCTTAATTAACACTATTTTTTTCTGCCCCTTTATATTTATATCATTCATATATCGAACTTCTTTACAACATGTGCATTACATAAATGATGTTTTCTTTATGAAAAGTGAATTGTTGATTTGTTCACCAAAAGACTATTTTATTTCAATTTCAAACCAATGAGGTTTATCGTTCTTATTAATAAATCCTATATTTTTTTAAGTCAAGCATTTCTACAAATTTTATCTTTTCTAGTTTTTGAGATTTGAGATTTTTTTAAAATCAAGTATTTCTACAAATTTTTGTCTTTTCTAGTTTTTGAGATTTAAGCCATTCAAATGTTTAAAGATAGAATTTAATTTATTTTAAAAGAGAAAAACAAAATAATGTATTAAATAAACACTCATATCTTTGACATTAAAAAGCAAAAAGAATAATTTAGAAACCATTATGATATTTTTTAAAAAGTTCCGAATTAAATATTAATGAAATACTTTTTTATTGATATAAATTACTGCTACATTGGCATTTATTATTTCTTTATTATGTCTGAATTTAAACTCAATAAATTCGGAATTTTTTTTAGAAAACGTTGTAAAATATTGATAAGAAAGAAAGACACAGAAGGAGAAAATAAATCATAAAAAACACCCCATTATTAAAATGATTGATTGTCCTAAAATAAATTCTTGTTAGGTAAGTAATTATATGGAGAAAACGAAATAAATTATCATTAAAATTCTTTTCAATATAATTTTTATAAGTCAGTGTAATATAATATATTCTAGTCAGTATATTTAATATTTCAAGTTTTCGATCATAATTGGCAATGATATTCCACTTATTATTAAAATTAGAAGGAAAGGCATATAATTTCAAAAAGTATCCTTTAAAAGGGATGACAAAACAATATTAATAACAAAAAAACCTTAAATAAATTTAAATAAAATAAAATTTTGATGGAAACAAAAATCCTTCATCTTGTATTAAAAATTGTCGAAATAAAGTTAAATTTAAAAAATATCGGAATTTTTAGAAAAATTAAATTTAAAAGTAGAAAATGTATAAGGCAATCTACCAAAATGCAGGAATAAAGAAGTTGAATAGCAGGCATAAATATATTTACTCACCAGTAATAAGCAATTTGTTCCCCGTGCCCATTTTGCACATTTCTGTCCAGTGCATTGTAACAAATATTCGTGGTCGCCCCCTTCAGCCACTCAATGAAGATTTTTCCTTTCCGCACGTCTATATTGTAGTTCAAAACGTTTTTTTCCGGTACAGGTGTTTTCCAGTAAAACGGTGCGGCAGCCTCACCCCAAAATGCATCAGGGTCTTCCAAAGATTTCCTGTGTAATCTCCAGAATTCATCCAAACTTCCTAAATGAGCACGATTTCTTTGCTCTTCCGTTGCCCTGAATGTGTAAATACCGTTTGTGGCAGTCCCGTTCGAAACCCCATTCGCCATATTGTTGTCCATTATTTTATACACACTGAACAAATTCCAGCTAAGTGAATATGCTAGTCCTAGAAGATGAAGATACTATAGCACTGGCATCAACTTGAGAGACTAGAAGATTATCTTGAAAAAACAAGAAATTTTCTAATAGTAGATTTCTGGAGGAAAAAAGCAGCTGTCGCATCCAGTTGGTTGGTAATTAGTGGGGGCGGGACGAGGCACTTATTATTTTACCATTACAATCCATTTCGATTCCATGTAATGACGCAAATTAAGTAACTACAGGTACAATAAAAGATTAAGGATTGTAAGTAAAGGACTAAGAGTAAAATCCTCATAAGAATGAAAATAAATATTTTTTATTAATAACAATATTTTGCTTAATATATAAAATGAGGCTATCAGAATTCGGAAGAGAATGACGTTTTTCGAGACAGGATGGGACTATTTAAACCTCAGTTTCACTCCCCCAAATCCCTCTTTATCAGTCAGAAATGTTTGTGTCATCATAGTTTTTGATATTTTGGTCTTGAACTTGAGATCAACAGAGATAAAAAATAATGATCTGTTTGACCCTAAAAAGAAAGCAAACATCTACATTTCACGGATACGGAATCCGTGGTATCTTTCAAATTAATTAAAGTTATAAATCTCGAGATGAATCTGTCACCAACACTAGTTTTTGTATATGTGCTTCCTGAAAGTTATGAGGATTTGATGGAAAATATAAACAACCATGTGAAGTTTTCGCCGTTTTTTTTCTTTTCTTATTCCCAATTATTTTTTTATTACCATTTTGTCAACGAATAGCTATTTTAATCGTTTAACCACAACTTTCATTTTCTTATGTCTTACTTTATTCTTGAATTATTTACTTTTTCCTTGCTAGAGTACTTTGACCCAAGAA
Source organism: Argiope aurantia (assembly GCA_026543865.1). NCBI lineage: Eukaryota > Metazoa > Arthropoda > Arachnida > Araneae > Araneidae > Argiope > Argiope aurantia. The sequence continues at coordinate 812,790 of JAPMOR010062530.1, read as the reverse complement.
TTTTTTTATGTGTTATGCACCACTTAGCATTTCATTTTAACGTTACCAATAGTTGATTTAGTCATTCTGCGGTCTTAATCAGTGCAAATTATAAAACGTTTCTTTAATATTTTTTTGTTTAAAAACTTGTTAATTTAAGGTGTACGTACAAACTAAAAGATTTTTTTTTAAATTTTAACTTTAAAAATCCATTTTTTTCACAGTAGGTCATTAATATATGTTTAAACTCATTTCAGTGAGAAAAAACCATATTACACTAATTATTAGTTAATTAAATAATATTTAAGGATCTAATTAGCATATTTTTTGAAACATGATATCTTACATTCTAATTTGTACAGACACACAATTCTAGTTGGAAATTATGCCTAATATTAGTCTTCATGTTGTCTGCCTCAATCAAGTTATAAAAATATATAGTTTTTTTAAAACAATTTTTTCATTAACGATGAATAGAAAAAGCGAGATTTTTTCTGTATTTTAACTTTTAAATAGTTATTAAAAATTTATTTCTATAAATATAACTTTGATTAAGGCACAAAACATCCGCTATTTCATAAAGATTATTTTGATATATAAATAATTGTATTTGGTTAATTTCTTGTTCAGTTATGATTGTTTGAATGAAGCAACATAGTGAAAAAATATCATTCATAAAATGAGTTTTTAAAAAAAACCGTAACTAGAGTTTTTAATGAAAGCACCTCGAGAAAAATAATTATAACTCGAGAAATATTTCGAATATTGACAACATCTTGGTATAGTTTGAAAGCTAAAGGATCAGAGAACATTATTAAGCAATTAAAAAAAATTCGATACTTTGAAAGATTTTCGAAGTTTCAAGAGTGTACATATACCTTAATTCCAGATTTCAATACATTATTAGTTTAATAACAAATTAATTTTATATTTGAGTTCAATTTTTTATTATTTTAATAACACTATGAAAAGACATATGTTACGATTATTACGATTTTCGATTTATTACGATTTATTAATACAATTTTTGATTTATTGTGCAGAGTCCACATTTAGGCGTAATATTATTTTAAGCAGATGGTTGGCGTTTACAAATATTATAAGTAAGAGAAAGCACTGATATAGACAAGGATTTAGCCACTTATATTTGCTAATATGTTAAAAAAGTCACCTTTATTTATTATTCATTTAAATGTATTATTTAATAATCCGTTTTGGATTATAATTCAAATGAATAATAATGACAATTTTTTAAAGATTTTTTTTGATAATTTGTAAATTAGGCAAGCTGTCTTTAACGTTTCTTTTAAACCTCCAACTCGCTCTCTCCTCAACACAAGGTCCTAGACAGCTGTCTAATTCACTTAGTCAGAAATCTGCATTGGATTAATCTTGTATCAATAAAACTACTTAACTTTTGCAGTCACTGTACCAATAAAAAGATCGGTGCTAATCTTTCTGCTTTCTAAATGTAACTTACAATCTCTTCATGTTTTTTCATAAATAAAAAGATCGACGACAATCCTCCGGCTTTCCACACGTTTCTCCCTTTCCAAATATTGCCCCTAGACTTATGCTTCCAACTACAACATTTCATTAAATTCATTAAATTCGAATCACCCTGTATATACTATCACCTTGAATTTTATACATATTACTGATTTATAGATGGAGAGTTTTAAATGTTCAAAAAGATTTACAGATCATATGTCCATCTTAAGTCTTTCTTTGCTATTTATGCTTGGTAATCAAAACAAAGAAAAAAATTGTCAGTATAAATAAACTACTAAGGTGAAGCTTGAAGTCTATTGTAATATTAATATACAGTACTTTTGCTTGAAAAAGTATATTTATTGTCTTTGTAAAATAATTTCACACGCAGATTAAGGCTATTATTTAATAGTTGGTATAGAAAAATTAGAGTGTAGAAGGCATATATGACTTTATAAAGGAGCTATGAAAAAATTTAAATTTGTTGTTGGAATCCATATTATGTTTAATCTTTTTAGGGTTTTCAAATCTGATTCTAAGAAAATTCATTTAAGTTAGATTTAGCAGTAATTCTGGGTTCGAAATCAGCTGAGTAAAATGTGCAAGAGGAATTTTTAGATGTAATATCAACAACAGAAATGTTATATCACTAACTTCCTTACTTATAGCGATATCTTTTTGTTGTGTTACCACGAAGCACGAATGGGGCTTCATGAAGATTTTAAGCCGATATACTTTGATATATTCATATGAAATATTCATTCATTTCATATTTCATCACATTTTCACATGGAAAAATACAAATGATTCAATATCTTGTAGTTACTTTCTAAAAGTTGATCCTCGATCCATCAGTAGGTCCTGACCTATAATTTGAGAATTCCTATTATAGAGAAAGAACTAACGGAACTTCCTTGCAGTGTTCTTGTTTTGATAATGCCAAATTTGGAGATAATTTGCTGAAGTTTAACTTAGATTGTTCGTTCTCTATTAATCATTATTGCTATTAATCATAAAAATTATTGCTATTAATCATAAAAGCAAGGAGATAGTATTGGAGGGCGAATAGAAAAAGAATATGCTCAACTATTTAAAAATGGTCACTTGGGCATGTCAATGAATAGTGTATTAAGATAAGCAATAAAAAGTCGAATTTGTTTCACAATGATTATTTATTTTAAATTGAAGTTCGATATTGAAGTTCGAACAAGAGAAATAATTTCTTGTATCAACTAGTCTACATAATAACATTATTTTTTGTGATGAGATTGATGATGTTGAGAAAAATTTACAGATGGTACATGCAAAAAAAGAATTAAGAATAAAGACATTCAATTTCATTTCCAAATTCTGATTAAAAATCTAAAAAAATCAGTTAAAAATCATTTAAATTTTAGATAGCAATTGGGATTCTAAAAAATTAGAGCAGCATTATTCCATTCGATAAGTTATTCTATAATGATACACTTGAAATAATGAAAAAAAAAATCACCATACATTTAATTTGGTATTTAAGTCTAAATATAGTTATAAAATTCCAGAGATAAAACTCAGATTATTTATCATAAGCTTATATAAAGACCAAGACAGACATTAGAGTCAATTCATGCTATAGAGCCATGTCAAGTGGATTATATTCGCCACTTTATCACCGCACTCTAATCTTGGAATCCTCTATGTTTCTTGAAGGAAAGGAAAGAATGTGACGTCATAGTTCAATAAATAAATATCAAATGTTATAAACGAGATTTTTTATATAACTGCAACATTACATAAAAATTGACCCAATCAACTTTATATCTGAACTTAACAGTATGACTTATAATTGTGTCAGGTCGTTTCAGAATAAAGTAATGAAATGTTAAAATTTTTTAAATATTATATTCAAAGTCAATTTAAATAAAAATTACTGAATTAACAGTATTTGGTTACAATTATTTATTTTTTAATCAAACAATAACTGCCTCAACAGTTTTCGTTTAAAATTACATTGAAGGTGAAAAAATTAATCTAATTCTGTAACAATACTTTCCTTTATTGAACAATGAGCGTAAAATATATTCTATTGTATTTCATGTTTACATGAATAAAAGTATTAGATCGAATTCATAAATGCTATCATGAAGGTAATAATCTTAAATGAGTAATACTACTACATTTAAGTATTTTCCGAAGGTATATAAATTAGTCATTTTCTGCTGAATAAGGGATCTTATGACTCATTAATCAAAACCGCTTTCATCTAATTCAAATACACAAAGTGACTATGCTAGGGTCATGATCAAAGGCTTTTCAAAGCAACATCCAAATGTCAATTTTTGTATATTACTAGGTAAATATTTTTCAAAGAATTAAATCTGCTTGAAACAGCAAGGTGTCAAAGTAGAATTTATAAATGATATAGAAAATACAAAAACAGAGTATCGATGATGGGAATGAGAAGTCAGGTCGCCACCACTATCCAGAACTTATAAACAAATTGTCATTGTCTAAGAAATTGTGTGAAATGTTTCAGTTAAAACTGTTACTGATATTGAAATTGCTATGCTAGAAGTCTATATGATTCGTTTAAAAGCCAGAGACCAGAACTTTGGAAGGTCAAGTAATGGGTCCTATATGAAAAAGCACCGGTTCATAGGACCTTCCTAGATTTAAACTATCTATCAAAATATAATTCGGTGCATCCATAACCAGCTATTTCTGTTGATTTCATTCCGCAAGAATTTTTCTCAGGTGAAGAAGTTGATGTCTGGTGTTAAATTAGCAGCTAAAACATCACATTCAGATGCTTCCACAACCAGTTTATTTGATATCGCCTCGTATGATTTTCACTTCGGATCAAGATTTACCTAAGCGGCTATGATTTTCAAGGTCTAAAATAGAGCTGCGACGGAGGCATTTGAGGATGTAGGAAAGGAAGGCTTGCAATCTAGATTTACATTACTGAGTGAGCAATGACAAAAGTTTATATTTGCATATAATAGTTACATCGAAGGAAGCACCAAAGAAACAATTACCATCTATACGCATTCTACCGTAATAAAATAAATCTTGAATTTTTTTGAACGAAGCGGCTAGTTTAAGAAATTCTAAAAAGTACTACGCATGTGTTCTTTTGCCAAATATATAAGCATTTGAATATCTACATAATCTCTGAGACGATTATAGGAAATTTTGAAATTTCAGATTTCTAGCATCGGGAACTAGCTTTTATTAATTAATAAAAATGTTGTGAAAAAAAAACAGAATGGTGAAAAATGAACAATCAGATAAGTATGTCTAAAGATTGAAAGTTTCAAAAAAACATTAAGTGAATGTACCAGAAGCTTATAATACAAGATAATCATTGTTTCGTTATTATTAACCCTAATAACGCAATATTTCAAAAAAAATTTCTGGTAAATCCTTATTTTTAAAAGAAAGAAGAAATTAAAAGAAGAAAAGAAGAAAGAAAAGAAGAAATTAAAAGAAAAGAAGAAATTAAAATTTTTGACTTGTATGGTTGACTAAAGATAGAAAGAAAGTGGAGCATAAATTGGTTAAAATATGCCAAAAAATTTATAATAAACTTATTTTAGCTCAATGCCACGAAATAAGTATCCTTAGTTGAAGGTTTCCAGAAAAAAATTATCAATTTTATAAAAATTCTTGAAGGAATATATAGATTTTTAACTGCTAGTTTAATAAAAGAAAAGGATAATAATTTAGAATTTCATACATTTTCATATAAATTATTTCTTTTGAATGGATGATCAGTTACAAGTGAAGTGGAATTGTACTCTTCAATGGCAGCAATTTTTCTCAAATATTTTGACATGCCAGTCTTTGAAACATCACAGAAAACCTACAGCCGAAGTTTATTAGAAAAGCTCCATGAATCAAATATGCATATTTGTTAAGAATTTTCTTACCGTAAAAATTATCAAGAACTAAACGAAAAGGAAAACAGATGATTGTTTGTACCACCAAATCAGATCTTTTGCAGGAGTATTATATTTTGTTTACTAAGGCATCATATCTTTAATGATATAACCCTATGAAAAATAAGAAATTATTTTTGCATGATAGAAGTGAACATTCTATAATTTATTATACAATGTCGACCATTTCAGAATTTTCAATAAATTTAATATTTTTGCATGCATCCATTCCTAGCATTTCACTATGCTTCTAGGAAATATCATTTAATAACTTTAAATATATTTAGGAAGAGTTGGAATAACAAAAGTATGCACAAAGCAATGCACGACCAATCTGATTTGTTCCAAAGTATTAATATACTTGGAATAATAAAAGTATCCACAGAACAATGCACGACCAATCTCATCTGTTCCAAAGTATTAACATACTTTCATTTTAGTTTCATTATCTTCAAAGACAGTTTCTGAAATTGAGTTACTTTATATATAAAACAATTTAAAATCGAAATCATTTATGAAAACTCCAGACAATTCCATCTTATACAGTTCTGTCAATGGAGTCAATAAATGCTCACTCGATAAGCGTCAACTATGTCTCATTTATTTAATTTTGAATCAAATACGCACCTAGCAGAAGGAACATGTAGTCACATAACACAGTTTATGACATCGTTTTATGACATGCGCAGTGACATTTATCATATAGGAGTGAAGTCACAAGAATCGATTCCACTGATCTTCCAATTTTCACGTGACATGTCCTTTGTTTAAGACTTGCAAATGTTCTTTTGCTTTATGTCTTAGAGAAGCAATACTTGAGCTTCTTGGATCACATATGGACTTAGACTGTTCATCTACCACTTGATCGTCACTGTCCATAGTTAAGTTTAAAGGGGATGCTTTGACTTTATTTGCAGATTGGTCAGTGGTCATTGAACCTGTTGTGAGATTAGCCGGTGTCAAATAGCTGGGGTATACAGTGTGCAGCTGAAACCCGGGCAAGCCTGGAAGACGTAGACCCAGCAGGGATGGTGTCAGCCAAGGATCGAACAAGAGAGGAGCATTGGACCCTAGATGGTTTCCCACGGAAGTGACACAAGGGTTGAGAGATGTTCCATTGTTCGAAGTGCCTATGGGAGACTGAGACCGTGAATTAGAGTTGAGGAGACTGGAATTAACGTGGCCAAGGCCGCGAAGAGCGTTTTGGCTTTCTAATTTTTCTTGACGACGCCATTTGGCTCTCCGGTTTTGAAACCAAACCTGTAAGAAGGAAAGAAAAAAAAAATCAATGGCATTAAAAAAGATGTCTGCCCTGTTAATAATAAGATTTGGTTAACAATAAGTTTTGAAAAATAGGAAAAAGATATTTCAAAATGTCCCCCCCCCCCGGCCTGAGAAAATGTATTTGTAAGAGATTCAGAATTTTCAGTTGTTATAATAAATATTCTCGTATTACTCCGATACAAATTAAGTAATATTTTTATAATAGCAATGAATTTATCACAAATTTATCTTGTATAAATGCATAACGCTGCTAAAATAAAAAGATTTGAACAGTGCCCATCATTTTATGGAATAAATATTAAAATCGTGATATATATATTGTCCGCTAGCACTGCTTTGTATAATTATTGATCAATTCCTTAATTCTTAAACGAAATCTATGAAAAAAATTTAAGAATTTGTTTGGCATTTATTATTAACATACATATAAGATGAGTTTGTTCTTCTCAAAAGTTATTAGTTCATGAAAACTTTTAAACATTTTATTGCTTTAGCATCAAGTTCTTGATACTTTATTTTTATAAAATAAAGGCTTTCCAATAAATTTATGTAGTGAAACCTCTTCCACCACTAAATGGTTTTCTTATTGTTTGGAGAATATGATTTCACAATGAGGGGAAAAAAAGGTTAACAGTGCATGAATCTACCTTTCGAGAAAAATGTGCACTAAACTTAATTCAAACCAAACTCTTATTAAAGGAGAAAAATATGGATTCAGCATTATTCGCAGATAAAATAGTACAAATAATTATCACCTGAAGTTTCTGACAACTTTTCTTATTGCGACTGAATTACTCGCTTTCAAAATCTTTGTAATTCTATATTTCCCGAAGTGTCTTTTGTTATCCATTGTATTATAAATCAACGTCATATTTTCAGCACTAAAAAAATGTATTACATTTATTCATAAAGCAAATGGTTTTAAGTAAGTTTTTAGAAATGTAACAATCTGTTTCAATGCTTTTAAATACATGGTTTGGGATTTTCCAGTGTTAATATTTAACAACTCTTTCAAGGACAATTTCGGGTTTTTAATATCATCTGAGTAATTTGTTTGCGATTGTTAATCACTCCTATTGAAATTGATCTTCTATTGTTATTTTTTATCACTTGGTTCAGGATTGAGGATATTCAATTCTTCAATACATTTTGACAATTTTTTTAGCATTTTAAAATATTAAGAAGATACTTTCAATCCTTACTTTTAAAAAAATTAAAAATAAGCAATATGTAATGCCAGAGTTCTCCCAATAGCAAATCTTCCATGTATCATGCCGTGAAAAGAAAGAGTAAATTACCACTCAAAAAACTGATGTGATATTAATATGTTTTAATAAATAATAACTTTCCTCAAAGGTTATTTTCATTTGTTTTAACTTCTGTATTTATGAAATGAATTATTTATTAAAAATGATATTCTAATTTCGAATTACAATTTTACAATATATTAGCATAAAGAAAGAAAATAAATGAAATTTATTTTTCAAAAATAAATAACTATTTTTCAATTATTGTAATTCATCAACAGGATAAAAGAAGAATTTTATAGTGTTCATCAAGAGTTAAATTTTGAATACTAAAATAATTTAATGTTTTTTGTTTCATTTAATTTGGATGGAATATGTAATCGAAAAATATAGACCGATTAGAGATGATTAATATAGAAGATATAGAGCTGATTATTTAAAATTTAACCCTACAATGCATCGTGTGGCCATTTGGCTACATGTTTTTATTTCCATTTATAAGCTTCACATGACTGTTCTAAAGGTTAACAGTGAATGTTTGGAAATCGTTTTTTAAGCATTTTTTGATAAACCTTTGTAGAGAAGTATATGATGTGATAGAGGTACTAGAACTAAATTTAAAATGGAAATTTGGAAAAATATCAAGACGGTGTTGCATGAAAAGTTCGACCATTAAAAACATTACCAAAATAATTTTTTGCATTGTAAAATGCATAATGGAAAAAAGGGATTTTTATTTTTATTGCAAAATTGTTATAATGTGATCTGTGTGACTGGGACATTGCTTAATTCATTACCTATGGCAAATTTTTTTTTGATTTCACAACAAATAATTAAAAAATTTTAAAATAATGTTCTTAAATTATATGCAATTATTTAAAACACATATTTTTTTTGTAAAAAAATAAGAAGTTATGCATTTTAGGGTTAATATTATAAAAAAAAGCTAAGGAGAATTTTTTAAAAATTAATGGAAAACTATTGATTTTTGTTGTAATTCCCCCCTCCCGATTTTTAATGTCATACGGAAGTAGAAAATATCATTTGATTTTATTGATTTTTATTTTTTTATATTTCTTGCCATTTTTCGGTATAGCGGCATTAAAAATAATTTTTCTTTTCGCCACACTCTTGTTATACAAGATATATCACATTATTCCGTCCATCTTTAGAATCTGTATTTGAGGAATAATTGTAATATATAATTGCATTTTGTCGCTTTAAAAGTGCTTTTCTTTTACTTAGTCTATTCATTATTATCATTCGAAAAATTTAGAGTTTTCAAAATGATAACTGCTATTATGGTTCAGAAGTTTTTCTTTTATTCTGTACTAGCTGGCTCGCCAAAATTAATGATCCCTTAAAAAATTCAATTCAATTTATTTAAGTTAGTTTTAATGGCCCCAGTATCAAAATGTTTTCAAACTTTGAATTTTGATAAACTTATCAATTATACTATTTTAGAAGCTCTAGACCGAGCTGTTTATTGTGCTATGCATTTCCCTATTTTCTGCTTTTATCTTTATATATCTAATTTTATAGATGGAAAGAGCTGTCGAATTAAAAAAAAAGGACGTACGTGAAAAATTTTTCAGCAATGCTGGATTCTGAAAATAAGCTTTAATTGTAGGTACATAGATGTATATTTCAGAAATTTTCATAAATGCATGCCTTATATCGAAATAGAATAGAGAAAATTATTTAAATATTTTTTTTAAATATACGACGTTTTTAAAACGGACTAAAAATCACAAAAGAATTTCTGCTAGCCCCGTAGAGATTTGTAACTCCATACAGACTGAATTGAAAATTTGAAAGTGTGGACTTTAAAAATTCATGTAAAGGGCTAAGTGAAATTATTTTATATTTTTTAGTCCTTTCAAAAACGTGGTATGTTAAATTTGTTTTTATTTAATTAAATATTTTCTGATTTTTAATTTTGAGTGTATGGAATTTTGGAATTTTAAACTAACTTCCCGCTGATTTGTAATTTTAAGCTACACCGAAAGCAGTTAATATTGCATTGTTATTAAGTTCTGAGCAATATTTAAAGTTTCAAATCTTCATCTTATCGAGAAGTCAGTTTAAAATCAATTGCAAAATTTATACCGAACAAATAACAAATTGGCAGACGAGAAAGCAAGTTAATAAAACTGTGTTAAAATGAGCGGAATTTTCATACCTAGGTCATTTTTTATCAGGAAATAAAGCCAGGATGAAATATTAGCAGCAACAATAAAAATTACTCTAGTTTTTTTAAACGCTAATATTTTTATTACAAAATATTAAGGCTTAATATATTAATTTTTATAAAAATGCTTAATATTTTTAACCAGTTAATTGTTGAATGTATTTTTTAAAGTACATCAAATCCCCCTTTTTAAAGTTAAATAATGACGCATGTACAAGTCGAACGCTATACAAATGGCTGCATGGTACTATGATTGCAGTTAAAGTGAATAAGATTTCATTTTTATAAGCTAAAAAATTACACATCCGTCACGAGAAATGAAGATTTGGATTGGCGTGCATGCATGTTGAGCGCACTTAATTAGTTTAAAAACTGATTACAAATAGAAAAATATTATATGGAAAAAATTGGTATTATTGAAAGTATAATTTTTGGAATTTTAAGATGATTCAAAAATTACCTTTCTGCTATAATTTATTCGAAAGTTAATTCAAAATCTCATTTAATTTTTAACTAACTAGAATTCCAATTTGAATCTCAAAAAATGGCTCTGAGATATACATTCTCACCTTCATATATGTGCTAAATTTGATAGCACTAAATCAAACTGTCTGACCTGAACAACTTCAATAAACACACCTAGACCACATTCATCTTTATTTATTCTGCATGCTTTGGAGATTTTTTTCATGAGTACTTTAGACGAAAATATATAATTGAGAGGATGAGAAAATTTCTATCGACACTCGGAGTGTCAAAAATTATGAAGATGAATAACAGAAATTTTTATACATATCTGAATGACATGAACTCACATTTTCAATAACTTTGAAATAACAAATAACGTTTTGAAGAAAATCTACATACTTGTATTCGAAATTTTCTAGGAATCTGATAACAAAATTAGTATGTCTTTATGTAAGAGAAAAATGGAGCAGATATAAGGAAATTGTTGTTAATTCTAATATTTTATGATACCTACAGTCTTAGAAATAAAAACATATATCGAATTTAATAAAAATAAATATTGCGTTATTTTATTGTCGTATTATATTCATATGCACAAGGAAAATAGGCTTCACTTATGAAAATTTCTTAAAAATTCATATATGTCCATAATTTTGTTGGAAAGAATGGATACAAAATTTCTTACATTAAGCTGATTGCATTTCCCAAGATTTCTTTTTCATATAGATAGAGCAAACCAAAAAATGTTTTTTAGCCTCATTCAGATAGGTCTGAGTCGCGAATATTCATTAAAATTTTAAAAATAGAATTTCTTGACGCTTTTAGAGTGTTTTTATACTTTGTATATGGAGACAGAAAATGATGATAGCATAGTTAGATAAATATCGTCGCTTGCTTATTGAAAAGTTTCAAAAACTTTGGCGGTGAAATTTGGGGCATCTGGAATGTACCCCTGAATTCGCCCCTGTAGTTTATCATCGTTTCGGATATCAGATTAACAGAAAAAGACACCAGTCGATGGCAAAGTAAGGTTTGGTGAATGAAAAAGTCTGTAAGACGATTTAAGTATATAGACTTTATAGAAAACCTATGATAAGTACCATTAAGTTATAGATTAGAGCATTTAAAACTGTTGACCACGACCTCGGATGATGTCGTGAAAATATTGTACGAACCGTAAAAACTTTCATGGCATTTTGATTTGGTAAATTCTGCAATATTTGCAAATGAAAAATCTAAATAAACTATATACTAAAATAAAAGTAAAAACCTATTTTTACTTTAAAAGTTTCAATGAAAGTTTGTTTTGTAACTATTGTGAATTGAATTCATTAATATTTGTCCTTATTGAATGCTCTAATTTCAAATTTGTTTTTCGATTTCGGTATCGTGAATTTTTCTTGTGAAATTTTGGCACTAAAGTTGCAAAATTCAAAAATCCATGTTATGGATGATATAAAGATAGAAATAGCCGGAAGTGTAAAAATAAATAGAAAAGTTTGATAATTTTATGTTCCCATCGCGAATCAATCAGAACTTTTTAGAAACTTACATATAAGGCATATAAATAAGTCATCGTAATTTAATAAAACTATTTTAAAAATAGTTAATAAATAATAATAATGATAATGATAATAATAATAATAGTTAATAAATAAATAATAATAATAATACATATTTAAACTTATTTAACTCCATGTCCTCCAACTTCATTTGCCTAATTTAGAAAAAAAAGTCAAAGAGCTTTTAACTATAATTCTTTATTTATTTCGAAATGTTTGAAAACGCACAAAACTAAGCTTTTGATCTTATATGGCATATCAGCTGCCTTTCCTGAACAATAGGTTTGCCAGAAATTTTAATTGCACATAATTTAAAATATTAATTAATTAAATTTAATACTGAAAATACACATTAAACATAAAATATGTCTCTGATTTCAAAAATTAATCACGCAAAGCAAATTGTAATTAAACATATACATATTGCCTAAAAATTATAAATACCATAATAAGAGTTTTTAATCATTCCAGGTATTTTATAAATTTCAATATATTTACAGCTTTACAGCTTGAAAAATGTCTAGATGGTATTCTAATTCCTGCCATGTGATGTGGGAAATTCTTGACAGCTGGATGCGGAATGATTGCGATATTACGAGCCAATATAGAAAAACACTTTTCCCGATATCCCAATATATCCAGGAACCAATGGAATCAGGAGTTTCAGACAAGGTGCATCTTTAAAGTCAAGAAATCTAGAAGATTGCTTTTATAAAGATGTTTAAAATTTCTTCGAAGAAATGTCGAATTAAATTTGATGTAATCACAAAATACGTTTCACTTATCCTCTCAGTAATACTATTTCATTTTTAAAAATTCGTTAGAAAGTTTTTAAATACGTTCGGTAAAAAAAATATTCCTTCTGTCACAATAATTCAGACAAAATTGTAGCTTCACATTGTACTTTCATAACATTTTTCACAAAAATTGTTAAATAATTATAAGATAACACTTCGATTTTTTTTTCAGTTTTCAGTTCTGAATAGACAAAAAAAGTATGAATGCTATTAGGAAGTTGTCGGTAACACCTTTTCTTCACAATAAATAAATAAATAAAAGACTTTTTGAAAAGTAATGTAAGTCTTCATATGAAATTTTTACCTGTATTTTTCTTATTGTATGACACATAATTTAGTTGAAATGAAAAAAAAAAAAGTCATGCTTCTTAATTAATGCAACTATTTTAAATTTCAACAATTTAATTTTTTTTCAGTTTCTTTATCTATTATATCCTCATTTAAAATTTCCTGCTTAGAATAATAGCCTTATATTTAGACTCCAAAATCCATGCTTGAACTTTTCCTCCCCTTTCTCATATCCAATCAGATGAATACCCGGAAGCAAGATATATTGGCATGATGGACAATCTAACAATGTTAGACAACAAAAATACTGTTAAGTATTAAAACTTTTTTTTTGATAAATCTGCGCCATGTTTTTTAAGACGGTTTTAATAAATGTGCCGCCGATGTCGTTCAAGGAAATTATTAGATAGATTCTCAGTTTAAGTGCTTATTTACGCGCTCGTTTCTCCTGCGTCAAATTTATTTTTGATACAATGAAACTCAGCTAATCCAAACATTTTTTAAATTCAAATTTGTAGGTATTTTGAATTTCTTTTTCTGATCTCTTATATTTTTTTATTACAATAATTATGAAATATCATCTAAAATTTCAAAATTATTTTGTTAACTTAAATTCAAAAGGATTTCTTAATTTTTTTATTTTTTGGTATTTCGAAATTGTTTAGTTAGTTGAAAGCATATATATCTTATGCCTTTAGTGATCATTAGTGAATAATTTTTAATTCAAGCGTAGACTTTATCTCTGTGCAATTAAATTAATATAAAAGGAATTAAAAGTCTTTTAAACCATTTTATTAAAATTTTCGATTACATATAATTTATTTTGTAATTTTTAACATAACGGCTACAGATGGAATATTGTCTGTAAATAACGACATGCATAATTATGAAATCGCTTTAAAATGGTCAGAAAATTTGGTAATTTAGATCTTTGGATCTAAAATTACTTAATTTGGTATGTAAGTATTTGTTTGATAATATAAAAGAAAGAAAGAAAAGAAAGTGTTTTCTGCACTTTACTTGGATTTTTAGTTAAATTGAATACAAATGTGAAAATTTTTCCTCATTCACTTCGAAACATGTAAATGCACAAAAATATTTTACACCAATTCAAAATTCAAAAAAGAAACTTTTAGGGCATAATAAATTTCATTTTCAATTTTTTTTTTTTGCAGTTAAAGAAATTTTTGAGAATATTTTTGATTATATTTTATAGCAATAATTTTCATTGTTTTAATTTATATGTTTATGCATTTACTCTATGTGACCATAGTATATATATATATATATATATATTT